>OY735247.1:27558732-28044204 GCA_963457695.1 Neria commutata
ACGGTTCCTTCTCTTCCTTCGACAGGTTGGACTTGGTCTCCAGACGACCGCAGATCTTTACCGCGGGATTGTACCGAGATTTCGCTTTCAGCCCCTCCTTACTTGGCTTATTCCAAGGCTCTTCCTTGTTGCCAGAACTGGAGCCTGCCGAACAGCCGGGAGAGAGTAGAAGCGCGTCTTCATCAGCGGTGTTCATGCTTTCATGCTGGTCACACTTTCGACGTCCGAATCTTCTTGGATCCCGGCACTCGTGCGCAGCATGCGAGATTTGTTATTGGTAGTATCAGTAACTACAAGGACCTGCTCCAGTCCTAGTAGAGGTGTGACCACTGGCGACACAGCTTATAAACTCCCCGTGCCCGCCGGTGGTAGCAGTCACTCCCACCGATTATATAAAAAAATTTAGTTCCACGCCTATTTTACATTTTTATTCATCTTATTGCGAACAAATTAGGTCCGGGCTTTAGTTTTGTCCGACACTGTATATATGTATGTAATTTAATATCGACGGCTCTTTTCAAAAATAGGCTAAGTCTAGATAATTTTTTTCCAAGATTTGTTTTATTTTCATCGAATTTGATCTGTAAGTATATTTTTGTTCCTGTCTATAGATGGGGGTAGATAGAAACAGAAAGAGCGAAGAGAAAAAAGGAACAATAATAAAAGAAGTGGGAGAATAAAGAATCCTTCTTGTCAGTTGAAAATTCGCTCTCACGGACGCAACGGATTCTATGTGATGAGGCCTTTTTCAAAGTTTTTAGACAACTTAAATTTTGTGTATGTACTATCGTAGTTCTGGAATTTCATTGAAAATAAAATTTTGAATTCCACTAAAAACTGCATTTGAGATAACTACTCCATATAGGCGAAGAAAGTAAGAGAGTCGTCTCGAAGAGGTGCGATACTGCTAATAATAAATAATTGGCGCAAAAGCCCGCGAACGAGGCCTCGTTTTTTCGCATTAACTTCTGTGTTCTCGTACTAATTTAGCACAAGATAATGGAACCTAAACCTTTATTCTACAGCCGTGTCCGAGCGCGATTGAAAAGCTTGGTTTTCATAGCAAATTAAGCTCTCGGAGAGTTGCCAACGAGCTCGCGGGAGACGGCGCCGCGTGCAATGAAATGAAATTACTTTTTAAGCCTCGTTCACATTCGACTTTCCTCGCTTTGCTTAACAGTTCGAGATTCAACAACAAAGCGTGAAAAGTATAAGGCTTGCTACAATGAACGCTTTAACTTTGGATTTTACTGATATAATTGCAGTAGTAGTAGTTATGCTACTAATGTTTGAAATTCGCGAGTGTCTTAATTGAAAACGCAAACGCACGAGACAATGAAACCAACTGCAAGCGCACGAGAAAATGAAAAATATCACAAAAATTTCAACAACTGATTGTCAAAGCGCAAAAAAGTTGAGAGTTGCCCAACATTTTGCTTCGCATTGCTTCGTTTCGCTTTCCTCGCGTTCTATTTAGCAAGCCTCATATAAAAGCATGTATTGAACTTATCTGTCAAAGCGAAATTCTGAAGTAAAGCGAAGCAAAAGTCGAATGTGAACGAGGCTTTAGGGTTCCGTTCCCCTAAAGGGAAAAAACGGGAACACTTATGTATAAGGTCACTTTTGTTTTGGAAGTGTGTATATAAAACGACATTTTTTTCATCGTAGAAACCTGAAATTTGGCACGGTGTTAGGTCTTAATAACCTAAGCACATTTTCACTATAAAAAGTTAAGAAATATTTTTAGAAATATTTTTTTATAATTTTTAAAGGTTTTCGGGTCGGACAAAAAATAATATTTTTAAATCGTATCGTGTGGGGTATCGTTAGAAAGGGCCACATCCATAGATTACAAAATGTATTTTTTTTAAACTTTATGCAAACGGGTTAGAAAGATATAGTTGAAATGTGATAAAAACTGACCTGTCCCCACATGATCCCATCTGCACACACCATTTCTGAACCGATAATTTTGATAAAATCAGGCTTACTAGGTATTTGATCACGCATGACTGAATGGCTGCCAGTTTTTTCGAATTTTAAATTAAAATTTTTTTTTAAATTTAAGATGACCCCCTCAGAAAAAATTTTTTTTTGTTTATATCGAGTGGGGTATCATTAGAAAGGGCTACGTCCATGGATTCCAAACATATTTTTTTATAATTTTCGGTGAAGTGGTTTCGAAGATATAGGACAAAATGTCGGAAAAAATGACCATACCCCCCCTTGCCTTTCTACATTTCTTAAGCTAAAATTTTGATAAAATCAGTGTTAGTAGGTCTTTAGTCATAGATTACTGGAAAACTGCAACCTTTTTCGACAAATTTGTTTTTCTATGTTTTAAAATTTTATTTAAGATATCCATAGTAAAAAATTTCCTCAGCGAAAATTTTTTTTTGTGGGGTATTGTTAGAAAGGGCTACGTCCGTGGATTCCAAAAATGTTTTTTTTATAATTTTAGGTGAATTGGTTTCGAATATGTAGGTTAAAATGTCAAAAATTGTATGGCTAGACGGGCAGGGAGAAACTAAATTCGAACGCTTAAAAGGGTATTTCTTGTACGGAACCCTCACTGAGCGAGCCCGACTCGCACTTGACTGCTTTTTTATAAGATTATATAAGTCGGCTGGAATTTGAACTAGCAACTTCACGCATCATGAACTGAGCACTTATCCACTGAGTTACGGAAATTAACTTAGCTTAAATACAATTTTATAATCGATACCTAGGACGGCTCATATGAGGCATTCAAATTTTCGCATAAAGTTAATAAGGGTATTCATTCAAGCGTATAAGTTTAAACATTGCGCAAATTTATCAATTTATCAAGTGTGTTAAATCAACGCACTTGGCAAAGTGTTTGTGCAAATGGTGTTTGGCTGTCAAAAACAAAAAAGTATAATGCCGAGAATCAGTGGAAAAGTAAAGATTAATGTTGGAGCTGTTTGGAAAAAATTATTGTAACCGTTTTGCGTTTGATTGTTCAATACTTAACTTTTATCATAATGTTATCATAGCTAAACAGCAAAGAATTTATTTTCAAGCACGAAAAAAGCCAAAATAAGCGCTTGAAATATGCCCTTAAAACTGAAAAATATGCATCTAAAATATGCAACATAAAAGTTTTTCAAATCCGTGTAATAGAGAGTTTTTTTTATTTAATTCAAATTCTCATCGTTTTTACTGTTACAATAAATAATCAGATGGTGCTTCAAGTTCTCAAAAGAAATTTTTTTCCTTTTTTCTGTCAATATACTCCCATATGCTGAAAAACTTCTTTCAACATCTGCAGACGACACGGGGCAGTATGAAAAGATTGTCAGCTCTGTTGAATTTGATTAATTTCTTTAAGAGGTTCGTACCCCTTATTTCTTCGGAGAATGGCATCGAGTTTTAAAGAGTAATCTTTGTTTTCTAAAGAAGATACAGAAGCTCGAATTTCTTCTACAATGCGAATAGATTCTTTAAGCTCTAATCCTCGAGTTTCAAATTTTACAATCGCGCCCGTCAGGCTCGAAAAATTTAGCTTTATATAAGCGAGATCAGAAACCAAACAGCCTGAACTGAACAACTCTTGAGAAACACGAATGGCTTCAGCATCGTCGCTGTTTAACGAATCTACAACACTTTTAACCTCATTGAAGTGATCGCAATAATAAAAAGCAGCATTCAGCCACGTACACCAACGCGTTATACACGGTCTTGGGGCAGAGGTATACCTGGCAGCATTCGTTGGAATTCATTGCGTCGCGATGGGGCCTTAAAAATTTAGTAGTTAGTAAAATGTTCTTCAATATAATAAAATACAACTTTACCTTTAGGAATACAGATTTTGTATTTGAAATTAAGTTGTTCACCAGCGGCAATTGAGCGCGAACAAACTCTGCTAACCTGTGGAGTCCATGGAAAAAGCACGTCAAGTGCATCATTTTTGGGTACAACACCTGCAGAGCACCAACAGCAGCCATCATATATGCAGCAGCGTCCGTGACAATGAGAAGTGCCTTATTGTACTGGATACCTTAAAAATTACAGTCAAAGTTAATATTTGAACATATTAAACAGCTAAATTCCAACTAACCATTTGGCCAAAGCAAAGACAAACTGTCGTTCACGAAGGCGGCCACAGTGGTGGCATTGGCAGCTTCTACTGTTGCTGCGTTGAACAAGTAGCTGTTCGCGCGTTCATTAGGGTCACACGTTAATACCCCAAAAATGAAATTTATCACCAGCCTTTGTTCTGAATCCGTCGTTTCGTCCACAGAAATCCATATATATTCGCTTTTGGCCTTTTCCTTTAGATCTTTTAGAACCTTTTCGTAGAGACAAGGCACGTATCTCTGGCGAAGCGTTGATTCGCAAGGCAGCGGCTCATTGGTGTACTTGCTCAAAAACTTCTTTAGGCTTGGATGGCTAATTTTTTTAAAGGAATATTTGCTTCTACGAACGCTTCGCACAAGTCCATAGCAAAAGTGGTTTTTTTTCCGCTTAAACCAACACTCAGGGGATGCCCCCTATACATGCAAAGCACTTGTTGGTTTTGAAAGGATCATAGGTTAGTGGGTGGGGGGAAAGTGAAGTAGTAGCGGTGGACGTTTGGCTGAATTTCAGCATGGGTTTGTTGCATCAAAATCTACATGTACTAACTTGGCATTAATATCTAATAGAATAGTTAATGCCTTCACTAATCAGGCTCAGCTTGATGTTATATACACGGATTTTTCCAAGGCTTTTGACAAAGTTAATCACGCTATTCTCCTTAATAAATTATCTGCCTTTTGTATAAAAGATAATCTTTTGAGATTTTTTTCCAGCTTTCTTTCTGAAAGGAAGCTATTTGTGAAAATAGAACATTCCAAATCGACTCATTTAATAAATGCTTGGTCAGGTATACCTCAAGGGACTCACTGCGGGCCACTTTTATTTTTAATATTTATCAATGATCTGCCGGAAAAATTTAGATTCGCAAAATGCTTAATGTTTGCAGATGATGTAAAGCTATACATGGAAATCCATAATATTGGTGATTGCCTCAGTCTTCAATCTGACCTGAATAATTTTAATGACTGGTGTTCTTTGAATAACCTACATTTAAACGTCAGTAAATGTAGCGTGGTTTCATACTCAAAAAAAGCGAATAATATTGTCTTTGATTATGAACTGGATAGTGTCAAGATGTGCCGAAACACGTCAATCAAGGACTTGGGCGTAATCTTTGATTCAAAATTGACGTTTTCGCTACATATTGACTATGTTTTGTCCAAATCATTCTCTATGATAGGATTTATTCGCAGAAATAGTGAGGATTTCTCGGATCCAATGACGCTCAAAGCACTTTACATATTCTTAGTGCGTAGTCTTTCAGATTACTGTTGCATAGTTTGGAATCCATTCTATCAGAGTTACGAAAACAAACTAGAAAGAGTCCAAAGAGTATTCACAAAGTTTGCTTTATACAAATTGAGATGGCCGAACGGCCTCCCTAACTACACAGGAAGGCGTAAACTACTCGGTTTACAAAGTTTGGTGGATAGAAGGATATACTTCTCTATCTTATTTGTATACAATGTTCTTAATCTGAAAATCAATTGCCCTGAAATATCAGCTATGTTCAGTACGGATGTTCCAAGATATGGTACATAAATCGAATTATTCATATAACGAACCTATCGCAAGATGCATTCGGTTGTGTAATAATTACGCAGACAGCCTTAATTTTGCACAAAATATGTATAGCTTTAAGCTTGATCTGCTAAAATTCATAAACTAATTGTAGTAGTCTGTAAGAATTGTTTCTGTAGACGTAATAAATAAATAAATAAAAAAATAAATAAATAATTCATGGATGTTGCAATGACGTGGGAAAACTTCCGCAGGAAGACTATTCCACAACCTCGATGTGCGACCAAAGAACGAATTCTCCCTGTAATGCGTTGGAGCTTTGTCGAAACGTGGTAACGATGTGCCCCGCTCGCCATACGCGTGTTGCGAGAAAACACTCGGGCAGCTGGGATAAGATCTCTTATCTCAGCAGAGCATCTACCATTAAAATAACGATAGAAAAGGCTTAAACATCTCACGTTCCGACGGTGCTCCAAGGAATCGATAGAGCTGGCGACCCTATCGTTTCCTATTAGCTTTATCGCGCGACGTTGGATACGGTCTAGAAGCTCCAATTGGGTTCGAGAAGCTCCAGCCCATAAATGCGAATTGTACTCCATTTTTGGCCTAATATAGGTGGTGTAGATAGTGCAGAGATCAGCCGGTGTAAAGTTTTTTTTACAGCGCTTTAGAAAGCCTAAGCACTTGCCAGCTTCTTTAACAATGTCGAAAATGTGGTCATTCCAGCGGAGATCACACTTGATCGACAAGCCTAGAACGTCAAGAGCTGCCGACTCTACAATACCCACACCATCAAAGGATAGAGGAGTTTGGGAGGGGGAGGAAGTTTGTTTGTGTGAGAGACAACAGCATTGGGTCTTTCGAGCATTAAAGCTGACCCTATTCGCTCGACCCCACTTGGAGATTGATTGAAGGTCTTTGTTGAGTGTGTCATTCATATGACGTCGCTTGCTCTCAATCTCCGCAGAGCTTGGGCGACCTGTAAATGAATATGAATGACAAAGGCTGCTGTCATCCGCAAACGAATATATAGGATTCTTAGTCAATGAAAAGAGGTCATTGATAAAGACAAGGAAAAGAGTGGGTGCCAGGACCGAACCCTGCGGTACACCTGCGTTTAAGGAGTACTCATTAGAAGCGACACCGTCTATCACAACTCTAATAGAACGGCAGCTAAGGAAGCTCGTTATCCATCGAGCGAAGCAATCACCGACGCCATAAGCAACTAGTTTACCAACTAGTGCTTCATGCCAAACTCTATCAAAAGCTTTGGAGATATCCAATGCAACGACCTTGCTTTCACCGAGTTGGTGAATGGACTGATTCCATTTCTCAACGAGGAAGGCCATAAGGTCGCCCGTAGAGCGACCTCTACGGAAACCATATTGCCTATCGTTAAGCAACAGATTGTCCTCAAGGTAGTTCATTTTGCTGTAGTTAACTACACACTCCATAACTTTGGACAGAGTAGAGCATATTGCTATGGGACGGTAATTGGCAGGGTCCGAAGCCTCGGCTTTTTTGGGAACTGGCTGGACGTTGGCAACCTTCCAGCAAGCGGGAAAAACGCCAGTGGTGTACGAGATGTTGAAGAGGTTGCGCAACGGTCGCGCCAGAGATGTGGCACACTTGCGCAGCACAAGGGCTGGGATGCCATCGGGGCCAGAGGTTTGGTTGACGTCAAGATTTGCAAGCACTCTTTTGACTGCACGCGTTCGAAAGTGTATCTCGGGCATAGCACAAGGTACCCTCTCGATCGCGGGCAGTGGTTGATCGGTAACCGGAAGTGTAGAATTTTCAGCGAAGGCCGCTGCCAGTAGGTTAGCCTTATCAACCGAGTGAGTGAAGATTTGATCGTTCGCAAAGAGCGATGGAACAGACGATGAAGTCTTGTTCTTTACTCGCTTGACAAACGACCAAAAGCTTTTACTGCCCTTTTGGAGCAGCAAGACATTTTTCCGTTGGCGCTGTTCGTGCAGAAACTTTTCGCGCCTCAATGTCGCATTGCAGCTGTTTCTAGCCTGTTTGCGTAAGAGTTCAGAGGTGGCATTCTTATCAGAACGCCAATTTTTGAACGCTTCCTCTTTGGACCTGACGGCTTCTTTGCACGCCGCATTAAACCAGAAGCGGTCTTTAGGTTTAATGGAGATTGATTTACTGGGGATGAAAGACCGCATGCCCAGTAAAATTATTTCTTCGACCATTTTTGCCGCGGCATTTATGTTTCTGTCAGCGAAACACAATTTCCAATTGAAGCGATTAAAGAAGTCGTTCAGTTCGATCCAATTTGCCTTATTGTAAAGCCACTTTAATCGCTTCGGGGCTGGAGGAGAAGCAGGAGTGGAGCTAGAATACGAAAAGGCAGCGGAAATGGTACAGTGCACTATGGGTAATTTGACCCATTTTTGAGGCCAAAATTAATAACAGCTAAACTGAAAGGAATAAAAATTGGGGGTAAAAAATTGTGGTTTTATAAAAAACATAGGTGGTAGAAAATTTGGGAGAAGAAATTTGTAGAAAATTTAACCTTTGTCTGCCCCGGGTCCGAAGTGGAACTTTTCGCTTACATTTTTTTAAATTTTTTTAACAGAGTTTTATTTAAATTTGGTTCATAATTCATTATCTTGCACGCGTTTTCTTCCTTCTACTCGTCTCTTCAAACATATTGATGACATGAGCGGATCGGACATGCGTGCATGATGCAGTCTATCAGACTTATGTATATAGTTTGTTGCGAGACTCAGCAGCGTCTTCTCCAAAACAGCCTACCGGCAGTATTGTATGCTCAATAACTTCTTATGAGTGAGCTACAGACATTTTAATTACCACAATAAATTCAGCGTTTAGCCAGAGTCCGGTTTTTTCTGGAAGACGGCTATCTTCCTATGAGAACTCTCCCATCTAACTGATGCATTTCTACAAAAAGTTCGCACTTTCTACTTCAACGAAGCCGATTCCTCATTCAAAACATTGCCGCATTCAATACTACCAATAATACAATTGTAAACAGCAGCATTCTTCTCCTCTGTGTTAAGTTCATCGACCCAAACTTTTGTAAGTTCGCTATACTATTTCAAGCTGTGGTTGCCTACGAAAAAATGATATTTCTCAAAAAACGCAAAAAATCGCAACTTGAAATTGACAAATTAAACACAAAATTCTTTACTCTACACGTTTATGGTAATTTAAACACGGCCAAATACGGCTAATAGTTTAAAAGCTTATCCAAAGTCAATTTTTAACTAAAAAATTTTTATTAAAGGTTATGTTAGAATTATGAGTTTCTCCACGAAAAAATTTTTTTTTACCAAAACTTTTCTCTTCCACTATTAAGTACTTACTTTCACCTTTCTTCTCCATATTTAATTGATATTAATATCTGATATTTTAATTAATTTAAACACTTGCGAAACTTCGATAATATGTTTAAAATGTTTTTTATAAACAATGACTTTGACCGCCTGTTGAGCCGCCATCGTTTGTTTTTTACCAAATCCAATTACACAGTTATTTGACTTGATGTATTTTTTATCAAATACCATTAAAAAAAATTTGATTTTTGCAAGTGCGAAAAATTAATTTTGGCCTCAAAAATGGGACAAATTACCTATAGTGCAGTGGTCCGAATTGCCAAGAGGTGCAAGGACTTTCACATCATACTTTTCAGGGTGCGATGTTAGAAAGAGGTCTAGAGTATTAAGCCTATGCCCATGAACGCAGGGGATATGCGTTGGTTCCTTCACTAGTTGAGTCAGGTTGTTAGACTCGGCAAAAAGCTCGACGTACAATCCCTCGGGAGTTGTGTGGCTAGAGCGTGCCAGAAACTTTTAGTTGTGGACATTGAAATCACCAGCAACTACGATTTCGCTGTCCGGGTAGGTTCCCAAAATATGGGAGACGGAGTCGGAAAGTGAGTCCAACTTGTTAAAGGTGGCCTCTCTTTCCGAATTGGGGCTTCTATAGATGAAACAGAAGTGCAGGATGTGCGACTGGATTTTGAACTTAACCCACAAGGAGCTAAATTCGGCATCCGAAGTGCTTAAATGTTGCTGACGCTGGTACGCAACATCACTGCGAATAAAAATGGCGAGACCCCTGTGAGGGGAAAATAATGGCAAAAGGCAATACCCGGGAAGATGGAAATCCAGTGGATCTGCATCCCCACCAACCTGAGTCTCGCCTAATGCCATAATGTGGGGCCTATGGAGGTTAACATACGCAAACATACAGCGAAGAAATTCGCCCTTAATCCACGAATGTTGCAGAAACCAATGCGGAAGCTTCTTGACATTTGCAACATTCACTGACCCAAAGGTAAGATAGGGTTAATTGGCGCTGAAGCGAGAAAAAAAAGCTGCGAAAATATGTAATGCACTGCGACAAGTGTTATGCCTTTGTCACAGTGCATTTACTTACGCAGCTTTGTTCTCAGCTAAAGCACCGTTAGGGTTAGGAGAAGAGAAAGAAAAGGAAAGTAAAAAACAACAACAAGGTACTTAGCTATCAGAAGGCATAGATAAGCCCTTTGTGTGGTCGTCTGCAGACAGCGATGCGCTGCGCTTGATGATTGCTGCGGTTGTTTTGCGGCGACGGGACTGGAAGCTGCGGGCGGCGCGGGTACATTTAAACAATTGCACTGTCTTAAACAAAGAGACGCGGACAACAAAAAACGACAAAACGCCGACCGCGCACAGGTGTTGACACCTCAACGGACAAACTACTTTCTTTTGCTTGGTATTCCGTCACCAAAGTCTGTGTTTGCTTCGGATTTCGTTTTTCGGCAGCTTCTTTATACTTTGCCGTTTCCAAATGCTGC
Organism: Neria commutata; assembly: GCA_963457695.1. Taxonomy (NCBI): domain Eukaryota; kingdom Metazoa; phylum Arthropoda; class Insecta; order Diptera; family Micropezidae; genus Neria; species Neria commutata. The sequence goes on from OY735247.1 coordinate 27,569,171, forward strand.
TTAACATTAAAAATTGTGGTCGCGGCGACCGAACAATTGCAGTAAGTGCAAAAAAGAACCATACGATCCGCACGAAAAACACCAGGAAACTGTTGGATAACACGCGACTTGAACTCTCCCGCAGACTCTTTTTCTTTTGGCATTATGTCACAAAAAACACGTATACAGAAAATGACGCGCAAATCAAAACTTGTTTACAATGTTGCCAGATGTTTATGAAAAATGGGTGCTAAAAATCGTTGCCAGAAATTTTTTTTTAATATTAGAACAATTTTTGTGGAAAATTTAGACAATTTTTCCTTTTATTTTCGGAAAAAGCCAAATATATGCTTTTATATGCAAGAACGTGCAAAATATGCGTGAACGTGCCAAATATGCAGAATGCAATATGCATTTTCAAGCATATATCTTCTCTGCTAATCAGGGTTGAATTCGTTGCCGTCTAAGTTTACAAACATCGTTTGCATTGCGAAATCATCGCGCAAATTGATCACATTTGTGCAAATAAACTTTCATAAAAAATTTGACAGTTCGTTTATCAGGTGATATATTGGTCAAGTTTGTCACGTTTGTCAGGCTTTTGCGCGTTTAAATGAATACCCCTAATATGTTTTATTACCTTAGGTTATGGTAAAAAAGTTGTTAGAGGAGCCAACACTTTGTTATTCCAAATCACCTACAATTTTAAGTAAAAATGCTGTTTTCATTGTCCAACTTAATATACGTATTTATTCAAATACATACTTATATATTGATTGATTCATTGATTTTCAAAGATGTCTAAACTTAAAAATAACAACTTAGGAGTAAATAGTGATTACTTCACGACCACCTCCTCTCACCATCAAAACCTTTTCAAGGCCTTCTGTCAGCACTTCTAAGAACTCCATATCTGTTGAAAGTAAAGTTAAGAAAAACCTTTTGCTTGGAAATACATATTGCTAACTATTTTATATACTTTACGTAAGAACTTATTTCAGATCTAAGCAATTCTGCTGCGTTCAATTGACCAATTATAACCGGTAATTTAATTGCAGGTGGGGACAATTTTTGCACTCCTATAAAATTAGTCTTATACAAAATATCAAAAACACCGAAACGCTAAGTTTGCTGCCACCGTTGTTCACATTAACGGTCTGATTGTGTAAAACGCAACGCTCACTTCACACTGTGCTGAGAAATTTATTATTGTAGATACTCGTATTAAACACATCCCCTCACTCAGTGAACGCGTGCGTTGAGTTACGTAGTTTCAAAGAAAATTCGGTACCGCATGAAACGCAACGCTGCAAATTTGCTTACTTGAACTGTTAAATCAGCGTTCGATTTCTGAAGGGCATAATATTTTAAAATTTCGAGGTAAAATTGATTTGGGTTGTATCTAGAAGCAATTCATAAGTATTGCATTATCTGCTAGTCGAACGCTTTAACCGCTATGTTATTACGTAAGACAACGAACGCAACATTTTATAAAATACCGCTTAAGAACGTAGACTTTCGCGTTCCGTTTGCATTGCGTTCGAACCCCGGCGTCTAGCAAAATGAGGCTGTAAAATTTCTGCCATAGTAAGGTATGTACATAAAGCTATCACGTATTGCAATCCCATGAGATATACATTTCAAGCCATCAGGAAATTATTTCTTGCACGTGTAGACGTTTCTGCCTCTTTATTTTTTCGGGGAGTTGAGAATTGAATGCGAAAACAGCAAAAATTAATTGATTCCCGGGGCGACCCCGCGGATCAACCTACCCTGGAATCGACTTTCAACCGAAGACGAGGTGTTTGTTTTTTAAAATATGTACGCAAATATTAAAAATGTTTCAAAGGATACAATTGCTTTCCCGACCCAATTTGGCATCTCTAGGTGGTCCAGGCAAATTCATTATTACCAATTGGGCATCTTGTGATTTATTTACAATAACTTCGTTAAGTTTAACAGCCGTGTGCATTCGCCGTACGTTGAACTCATCTCTGCAAAAACAAGCGAAAACTATATTACAGATGTGAAACTTTTTACACAAGATTACGGTAAGAAATATATGAACGCATACAAATTATTGGATTTAGACATATCAGGGGAATTTAAGAAAACATTTCGAATCCAATTATATTTATTCGTAGTCTTTAAATTTCGATAACGATTTCATGTAGTTTCTATGTAGTAATAAAATTTTTGTTTGCGATAATATGTACAAATATAACTGTAATCAGGTACTAAGAGCTGGGGAATTTACGATAACATTTCGATTTTATTTGGTATATTTAATCGTAGTCTTAAATTTTTGATTTCATGTTGTTTGTAGTCACGTATTTTCGATTACGATATTATATCGCACCCTAAATACAAAAGAGCCATACCTAAAATTTTTCCAAAATGAACTTTTTTCCATAAATCAATTTACAAAATACATATCTTACTACTACGAATATAGGTAGGTATATCTTTCTCTTCACTATCTTATTAATTGGAAAATATCATTGTTTGTTTTTATGTTAATGTGCTCAAGAACAACTGATTAGTTTTGTTTTGCCGTTACTAAAAATGAGTGATTTTTGAGTTGTGACTCTTTTGTATTTAGTGTGCGATCAATGTTGCCAGATTTTTTTTCAAAAAACTAAATTCCCTAAAAAAAACTGTATTTTCAACCAAAAAACTGTAACCTTCAAAAACGAAAAGATTTTTGTGAAATTACGGTCATAAATGACAAGCAAATTGCCGTATCGAAGCAGGGCTGCAATGTAGTCACAGGGTTACCGTGAGATTTTTCTTTAAAGCTGAAAAAAATTTAACTTTTATTGTAATAAAAAAAACCGTAAATCTGAAATAAAAAAAACTGTAATTTGTACTAGGAGGTAATTTTAAAAACTGTAAGCTTGTCTAAAAAACTGTAATTTACAGTTAAAACTGTGAATATCGCTACATTGTGTGCGATATGTGTCATGCAAACTCGTTACTCAACAATAGAAGTTAAACAAAAATAAATGCTTTAGCTCGTGTTCTACTCTGTCTCGTTCTTATTCTTCCTCGTCAGTGGCAAGGTTGCCACGTTGACATATGATTGTAATCAAAAATTTTAATTATGGACCAAAAAAACAACACATGCATATATTACGCGTGCTGTTGCGCAATGTATGGGCCGATTTGTTTTAATTGCGCAGGGAAGTGTGCGAAAATCTGAAGCAATTTAATTTTTACGAACTCCTCAAATTGTATCGGTATTTGTACATAAGTGAGTAACTTGTGCCGTTTATTTGGCCCATTATGATTGCAAGTAGTCGTGATCGCACAAGATCATTATTACAATTGCATGTAATCGTTATCATATTATTTGTTGCCATCCCTTGTCAATTGGCTATATTTAATATGATATTCAAGACTATTGAAATTACTTAAAGGAACAAAATACACAACATGTCTATTTTAAATCCGATAGGAACAAATTCTATGTAGTATGTACATACATTTCAGCGATTATGGTAAAAAATTAATTGATGTTTCACATCTTAAAATTCAATTAATTAATTGCACAACCTTGCTAAAAAAAAAAATTTTACGCTATACCGTGAGGTGGATAATGTTTCAATCCGTTGATTTATATGCTCAAAACTTCGATTACATAGTACATCTGAGACTATTGTGAATTAATTTACATATTTTAACAATCTTACGGTTTTAAACCAGTTTTGGAGCCTGTGTTTGAACTATTTCTATCTGAATCTTCTTTCTCCGTCTTCCCGTTTTCTTTTTGATTTACAGGCGTTTCACTGTCCTCGCGTTTCTTGTTTTCCTCTGAATCAAAATCGTTCGATTTATCACTTTGATCGGATTCCTTTAAAAAACATGCAAAATGTATCAAATAATCTTATTATAAAGTGCATCAATAGTACTTTTTCCAGATTTTCGTCTATGCATATTGTGGGATCAGCGAATCGCACTTTAGATGCTGTTTTCATAACATCATGATGGTGATCCACTATTGTTTGCACCTATAAAAAACAAATGTACATATGTTTGAATTTTTTTATTTATAGAACAAATTTTATACTAACGTATAACCAGATGATAATGGTAATAATTAAATTGATACTGGTCATGCAGTGCAATCTTTTGAATGTATGAGTATATATGAATGTATGTATGTATGTATGTATATCACAAAAAAGAAGTTAATTGACAAATTAATAAAAAACAACACATTCATGACCATAAATTGCATCCATCGAAGGTGATTGTGTTGGTTTTATTTATGTATATATGTACTTATAAGAATAAAGACAGGAGAATTTATGATTGAAAACGCTTCGATTGAAAGAATTTACGTACTTATCACTTATGAGTGAGTTACTTTTTAATAATTTTAATGGAATGTAACCGTAGCCCTTTTCAAAAACCCCAATTTAAATCCGACAAAACCCAAACCCAAAATTAAGGAGGGATTTTTTGGGTTTCAATTTTTTAAATTCTTGTAAGTAATTTCTTTAAGTGAGTTTTTTATATTTGTATGCTTCGAACTTAATCACTCTTAAATAAAGCCGGGTTTTATGACTATAAAATTCATAGGTGGACAAATCGCATCTGTAGTTTGCAATCTCTGCAATTTTTTACATGTTATGTAAATTATGAATTTAAGAACAATTCTTTATTTTATGCTTTTTGTTCGGCATGTAAAATGTCATTCTCATTATGAACAATTAATTGATTAATAACTTAAAAATATAACAAAAATCCACTTGTTGTAGCTGAGTGACTGTTAACATGGAGTGGCTGTTAACTTATATAAGAATGCTACACATAAGTTTATCGTGAACAAAACAGCTGCATAAAAGATATTACCGTAGCGATTGTTTTTTCAAATTATTATGTTACACATGTCTTTACTTGGGGAGTAAGCTTAAGTGTAATTTATTGTCTTTGGAAACACTTAAAAAGTCGCAAAACATGATAAAGGAGATTCTGAAAATCTAAAATTGTAAAGCATTTTTGTGGAATGATATATATTTCATATATATGTAAATGATGGTGATTTGTATGAATATGATTTTCTGCAAAACATCCATTACAAAGCAAAGATATGTATATGAAGAAGCTATGTGAACTTTAAAAGTTTAGTAATTTGTTCTAATGAGAAGAAATTTGTTCACATTCAGTATAAAAATGTAATCAACCGACAATATTTATACATTAAAAAAAGTTTCAACGATTGCAACATACGACAACTCAAAAAGAGAAATCTATTCTTCATGATTAATGAATTTTAAACAATGATACAAAAGGGGAGTTCATTATGGTCTACTAACCCTTGGATACGAAGTGGACATACTTAATGGAAAAATCTGGCTTTGAACTTATTCTTTCTCGACGTTTTATTAAATAACAATTTAACGAAACAAGTTATTTGAAAGATACCTTTCATTTTTAGATCGTTCTTTTAGCTTTTACTATGAATAAATGAATACATCCCAAAAATTGGTTCAGACACAATATTAGTTGATATATACATATGTTGCGAGAAGAATGCAGTTTTTCTGCTCCACTCTTTTCGTAAAACCGTCCTGATTTTGTGTGTTAAATTTTAAGTTTTGGAAATTCATTGCCATTTAATAGCAAATTTGATGAATTAATTAATTCTTTTTTTATTTACTGCTTTCAGTTTCATGTTTTTTAAATATTTCCATATGTTGTAATTTTATTAAAAAATGTTAGATTTACATTTCAGGTAGCTACAGTGGCGTGGAACTTTTTAAAAATGCAAAGGCTATATTATTTTCTACTGAAATTTTGGCCGCCATAAAGATTTGGTCGAAAAAAACCTTTAAAGAGCAGTTAGTGGACTCTTTAATAGACGAAGAGGCAATGTAAACCCTTTCTAATGCTTTCCCCTTTCCCATTCCATTCCAATCTAATTTTAAACATTTCGTTACGGTCCTCTTCTTTTTTATAAGCTTTTTATTAACTTCACTTCAGTTTGTAAGTATGTATGTAGTCAAATCTAGTAATAAATTTTTCACCGACTTCCCGACTACTTAGAGATCATAAAATGTTTACTTTAAACAAAGTTAATAGCGAAACTGCAACAGCCAATCAGAGCACAGAAAGAAGAAGAAGCACATAGGGACAGACGGACCAGGAGCTGCTTTATCGCACTTTATATAATTTTGCCGTATTTATAGAATACGAAATCTGTAATGACCTAGATTTATGCCAGACAGCCAGGCTGCAATACAAGCTCTACTCAGCGCACACCCCCGCTCTAAAACAGCCCTTCATTGCCGAACATCTCTGAACGAGATATCCGCGCAGTACAATGTGCACCTCTGCTGGGTGCCTGGGCACAATAGAGGGAAACTGTATAGCCGACGAACTCGCAAGAACAGGCACAGAGCTACAAAGAATCAACATAACTGAAGAAGTTGGGATACCACTGTCCACATGCAAACTAATGCTAAAAACCAACCACATAAACAGAGCAAACACGAGATGGCTCCACGAACAGACATGTTACACAGCAAGACAAATCTGGCCTACGATCAACCATAGCAGATCCAGTGAATTTATCCTACTAAACAAACCCTCCATAGGGATTGCCGTAGGAATCATAACCGGGCACTGCCTCATTGGTCAACATGCCAACACACTGGGACTGCTGTACAATGACTTCTGCAGAAGCTGCAGAGACAAAGACTGCGAGGAATCTGTTGAACACCTCCTTTGCAAATGCCCAGCGCTAGCAAGAACGCGCTTTCGATTCCTGGGACATTACTTCCTGAGCTGTCTAGCAGACTTGGAAAAAACGCCACCAGGACATATCGACAAATATACCAGAGCCACAAAGTGGCTCCCATATATTGGAAGTGTATAGGGGAAAACCCCCCACGTGGTAACACAATGGGCCTTCTGGCCTAAGTGATGTCCTCGAGACGACCACTTAACCTTCCTACCTACTAGAGGTCTGCATGAATGCATTTGAAAGAGCGATCAAGACATTCATTCTGGTTTGAATCATTCACTCGCATGTGCATTTATTTCCAAACACGTGTTGAATAGGCACATATGCCTTAAGAGTGAATGAGATAGCAAAACAATTGCGTAAATTGTAAGCGCAAGCACATTACTCACAAGCAGACTACCCACTATTCAAATGTTTTGGTAAACAGAGTGCAATGCAGTGAGTGCACCTAGTATTTAAGGGGCTATACGCAATTAAGAGGCTGAGCTTATTTTTAAATTTCTGATGGAAAGACGTTTTAGTGTATTAATTATAATTTCTATGCATATTGTGGTCATTTTAAACATTATTTGCCGAAGAAAAGACTTTCGGACGATGCATTACTAACCGGCGCGCAGCAGCGGCTTCGCCAAAATTCTCCAGCTTACCATTCACTGCATCCACTTTACCCACTTCACTCACTATACTATACCGATACTTTGTTACATTCGTTTTGTTTGTTTCGATTGTAGCAAATAGAGCAAGATAACAAATGCTGCTCTTACTCTCTTTGAAAATAATGGCACGAGTGGGTATTTGTTTTGCTAATGAGAGGTTTTGTGAGTGTTTCACCCATTCATATGGTTCACTCGTGCGCCGAGTGCAATGAAATGAGTAACCGTAGTGCACAGGCAAACCAAATGCATTCATGCAGACCTCTACTACCTACCTACCTAGGCCTGTACAAATAATATTATATAGATATTTCATTAAATCACATCAAATACATGAACAAATGTTCCGGGGACAGACGGGCAAGAAGCAGCGCTGCTATTCAACCGAAAACAACGAAAACCAAGAACAGACCAGACGGGCAAGGAAAAGTACTCCCATTAAATTAAATAGAATTAATTTCAGCAACAGCCAATCAGAGCACAACAGGGAAGAAGAAGCACTGCTGTATATAAGAAGCAGCTGTAGGAAAAGCGGACAGAACTGTACGAGCTGCCAAGCACTAACTATATCCAGACGTCCAACTGTCCGTCCAGGGAACAAAAATTGCCATTTTTTTTAAACCTCGCTCACACTAATAGCGTACGTGTGATTCGCAATGTATTTTGTTTTTGTAATTCCTTACAGAGTTGCATTCACAAAAATTCCTTCGTTTACGTCTCGGACCAACAACTGTCAAACCTCAAAAATTTGTTCGCAGTGGGTTGGGAATTCGACGCTTACTTTACAGCTAACTGCACCTACTTTACAGCTGATCGGTATTTTATGGGGATACAAATAAATTGCACGACACGGCTATCGACTACTGACGCCTTCGAGTACTCGGTTCCCACGCGACAAAATCAACAAAATAAAATATTTTGTGTACACACAAAATATCAGCACATATATTCACACTGAAATAAGAATCAAATTATTACAATTATATAAGTTTGGACGAGTACTGATGGAATACTTATATAAAAAAAACCGAATACCTGGCTACCCGTAACCAAATATGGAAAAACTCGATCTTATTTTTGTGAATGTAGTAGTGATTTTTTAGCGTTATGGCCGAGTTCTAATGGTGCGTGCGTGCGCCACATTGCGCTGACAGCTAAGTTGAACTAGTGCAAACATATGAAGAGAGTGCCAATGAGCGGCGCGCTGAGCGCAGAGCGCAGAAAGTTGACCAACTTTCAACTTTTGCTGCACTCTTTTGCGCTGACAGCTCATCTACAGCTCACATACACACTTTGTGGTTGCCAGCAGTGTGAAATAAAAGTATGGTAGCTGAATATTTTTTATGTTATACCTATTTCAATCAATATTAGGTTTAAACGATATATACACAATATTAAAAGTTAATATAGCTATAAATTTGGAACGAAATATGTTCTGTAAACTATTTAAGAATGTTTACTGCTCAAGTTGTAAATTGCCGAAGTGGGGTGACTCTTTTTGGAGCGCACGCATTCCGTGCATTGGAACAGCTCAAGTGCGCTTCAAATTTTTTCGCTCACGCACTGGCGTGAAACTTCAGAGCTCTAAGGTTTAATTTATGGGAGACTAAAAAGTAGAAAATAATATTATTTAAAAAAAACTTTTTAAAAATAAGCTTTTATTCAATTAATGTACTAAAAAGTAATTTTTTCCAAGTCACCTGTATCTTACTATCACCTATATTCTTAACTTTGTCCGCTTTTACACGATGCGACTCGGCCCCGGCGATTTTTTCGCATTCCGCTTTGAAATCGCGCATAGCTTTTACACGATGCGACTCGCTGGTGTCGAGCATTTTGACACTAGAGTCTGCAGCTGGTTTTATTTCTGTAATTTGTAAACATTTAAAGCACTTATTCCACTCTTTGCTCATTTTATTCTTTATATTTACTTTTATGCGTAAAGTTCTGTAAATTTTTCAGTTTATTTGCAATACGTATTCACTCGATTTCAAGTTTTAATTTACAGTCGACAGCGCGAAGCGCGAAAACGAATAAAGAGGAACGTCAGAAAATCAGAAAATCGCAGCACAATCGCTGCCCGAGCGATTTTGCGCGTTCCCCTGTCGTTTCACCCCTCTTTCCTACATTCTTCCGTGTCTCCGGGGCCGAGTCGCATCGTGTAAAAGCGGACTTTCATTACTAGAATCTATTTTCAAAAAATAAATAAAATAAAATATTGTATCAGTTGGTTGACAAATTTTGAACACATGCGCGCCCCAAGCTTTTATGGATAGTAAGATTCTGGTGACTTGGAAACAAATAATTTTCTACTTTTTAGTACATTAAATGAGTAAAAGCTTATTTTTAAAAAGTTTTTTTTATATAATATTATTTCATCAGCGTTTAGTTTTCAATTCAGTATTGTATTCGCATAGTATATATGACGCGCACAGAGCAAAAACGCAGCGAGTGTCAATTTTCGCCACATTGCGCTCATGGGCTGTGAAGTTATAAACTGCGTTTTTGCTCTGTGCGCGTCATATGTATTAGAGGTCTGCATGAATGCATTTGAAAGAGCGACCAAGACATTCATTCGGGTTTGAATCTTTCGCTCGCATGTGCACTTATTTCCAAACACGTGTTGAATAAGCACATATGCCTTAAGAGTGAATGAGATAGCAAAACAATTGAGTAAATTGTAAGCGCAAGCACATTACTCACAAGCAGTGTACCCACTATTCAAATGTTTTGGTAAACAGAGTGCAATGCAGTGAGTGCACCGAGTATTTAAGGGGCTATACGCAATTAAGAGGCTGAGCTTATTTTTAAAGAATTTCTGATGGAAAGACGTTTTAGTGTATTAATTATAATTTCTATGCATATTGTGGTCATTTTAAACATTATTTGCCGAAGAAAAGACTTTCGGACGATGCATTACTAACCGGCGCGCAGCAGCGGCTTCGCCAAAATTCTCCAGCTTACCATTCACTGCACCCACTTTACCCACTTCACTCACTATACAATAGCTTTGCTTTGTTACATTCGTTTTGTTTGTTTTGATTGTAGCAAATAGAGCAAGATAACAAATGCTGCTCTTACTCTCTTTGAAAATAATGGCACGAGTGGGTATTTGTTTTGGTATTGAGAGGTTTTGTGAGTGTTTCACCCATTCAAACGTTTCACTCGTGCGCCGAGTGCAATGAAATGGGTAACCGTAGTGCACAGGCAAACCAAATGCATTCATGCAGACCTCTAATATGTATGTATGGGTTTTAAATGTTGAATTTTTGCCGTGAAGTTTTGCAAGTGAATCTCTGTATATGTTGTTAGTATAGAATAAAAGTATGCTCCACGATTTAGCAAATGCAATGATGCAATACCATATCCGCAAGTTTGTAAATTCATCATGCTCTTTGTTTAAGCTTTAGGAGAGAACGTATATGAACGTCAAAGATAATATAAGGAGAAGATATAACAACCCGTTCCAGTGCTAAAAATGCGTGACTTTAGTATAGGAAAACTAGTAGAAAACTCACTCATTCTACCCAGAAACCTGCTCATTTTTCTCGAGTAATTCCGGCCATTGAGCTGCCGTTTGTGTGGCGGAGATTGTGTAAATTCGAAAACCGGTTTGTTCGGCGCAGGATAGATTGAGTTTCTTTCGCATTCCGCATGCAGTCGAATTCGACAGTATCGCTGCTGATGTCAAGCAGAACCGGAAAACCGGTTTTGGGAAATATCTCTAGTGTGTGTGTGTTAAAAGCAGCACTCGAAGTAACATTTCATTTCTTGATGCTTTGCCGTTTTGCCGAATTTTCGTTTCGTGACAAAGTGACAATTTCCTATTAGGCAAATTATGTTTGCTTGGCTATAAATTTTATCAACTTTGTTTAAGCGCGGTGCATTTTATTATATTTTATTTGCAATGATATTTTTTAATTTTAAAATTTTTTCAGATTTTGCAGATACTTATTGTCAAATATTTTGTCATATCACATTTTGATTAAAGATCACATTTAATACACATATAAATTTATGACATTTCTGCAATACTGCCCTTTCAACTCATATTTCTGCATCTGCAAATACCGGCAGCAATATTTTTTATCAAATTTATATGTAATTCATCCGGAAAATTTTATTTTATTAAATAAATAAACTATTTGGTATGTTTTTGTGATCAAATCGATGAGGTTGGTAAAAAGCAAAAATTCAGTTTAATGCAATGCCATTTCGCCTATTTTCGCTAAAGTTTTAATGGCTGCCATGTAATGTCAAATTAAAATCAAAAGCAAAAATTTTTCAGTGCAATTTTTCAAGTTTACAATGCTTATAAATGTTCAGTTGCACGAATTTCCGTAGGAGCATAGAATGCCGACATTGCCACCATAAAAACGAAACTACGTCCGTTGAATCGGTGAAAAGAGGCACGCTACATTCCACTTTTTTCTTCCAATTCAGCGACATGCAGAAAGAAAACCACTTAAAAATTATTGCGACGTCAGTGAGTGAGCAAGTGATCTTGTCGACATTGGCCGAATTTTTGCTTTGATTTAAAATTGCTAAATTGGTTGCATATTGAAAAAGTACGTTCTCTCATAAAAGCCTCCCTCAATTTCGAATTTATTTATTTTGTAAACTGCTTCTTAAAGATCACAAAGGCCAGTTTCTTCCACAACATGATGACGTTTCTTTATTACAAAATCTGCAAGCGACCTCTTATCATAGACAACCGCGCCAAACACCTGCACGCCTAGCCGTCCGCAGTGGTCGCGACATAAAAAATACTTATTAGGTAGAATGCGTTCAAAAAGGCGAAAAATTTGCAGTTAACACACACACAAATCAAAACAGCATCCCAGGCAAGTGTGTATAAAAAATGTAAACAAACGGACGGACAGCTCAAATAATGCTGCCGAAATAAGATTTGAAAGGGAGTATATTGGATAAATGTGATTAATTAATGTATATTTAATGTGCTCTTTAAAAAAATATGACCATAAAAAATATTTGACGAAAAGTATCTGCAAAATCTGAGAAAAGTGCTTTATCAAGATATATCAATGCAAATAAAATAGATAAAAAAATATTAAATAAAGCAACATTTTTGAAAAATACACTGCGCTTAATTTGATAAAATTTAAAGGCAAGCAAACATATTATTTGTCTAATAGGAAATTGCCATTTGTCAGTTTGCAGTCGGCAAAACGAAAATTCGACAAGACGGCAAAGAATCAAGAAATTGAGAAATGTACGGCACTCGCAGCAAACCAATTTCCCAAAACCGGTTTTTGTCACGTGTTGGAACATACACGTACGCTTGGATATCTGGTTCATCTGTGAGCGATACTGTCGAGTTCGACTGCATGCGGAATGCGAAAGAAACTCAATCTATCCTGCGCCGAACAAACCGGTTTTCGAATTTACTCAATCTCCGCCACACAAACGGCAGCTCAATGGCCGGAATTACTCGAGAAAAATTAGCAAGTTTCTTGGTAGAGTGGATGAATTTTCTACTAGTTTTTCTGTACTAATGTCACGCATTTTTAGCACTGGAACGGGTTGCAATATCTTCTCCTTCTATTATCTTTGGAGCCTAGCGTCAGTTTGGTGTGAGTCTAGTTCAACATGATGAAGAGAAGCAAGGCGAACGGAGATTTAGGTGCTTATTTTGTAAATCCCAACGCCTCACTTCACCCTGCGTTCACTAATTTGGTGTTGTGTAAAACGCATCACCTCACTCAGTGACCGCTCGCGTTGTCTTACGTAGTTTCATATGAAAATCGGTATCGCATAAAACGCAACGCTGCGCATTCACTCACATGAACTGTAAAATCGTTCACTTGGGTTTGAGCTCGCGTTCAGTATTTTAAACGCAAAATTTTTGGTAATTTCGACTGAAAATTGTTTTGCGGTAATCTGCAGAAGCAAATAATAAGTATTGTAATACTTTTTAAAGACAAATACTGAAGAAAAAAGTACAAAAAAAGGAAAATACTAGCACTGCGGTTGAGGATCGCCTTAGAAGGTGCGGATGGATTGCAGTTCAAGCAAAAACGTGCTCAGACTGCAATCCGATTTGCGTCTGAGTGACTCGCTGCAGATCTCTGATACATATTGGGCGACATCGGTCCCTTATACCAAATATAAGGTCGAATGGACCACTTTTAGTACATTTACATCTTTGATAATACAATGACATCGTATATGGTGAAACATTGGCCGATTACATGTTTGGCTCGTCGATACTAAGAATTAGTTTGAGAAACATTTCCGGAGATAATTTGCAAAAATATAATCGAGTCCATGACATGCAGTTCCAAAGCCGTAATAGAAAATAATGGTTTAGTAAAAAATGTTTTTGCTTAAATAAATTATAAATAAAGTTTGACATTTTTATACGATTCCATTGTATGTATGACCTAACTTAACGAATTTTCCAAAATTGTTATAAGTGGAGAATATTGATTGTACTCCGAAGAGTATAGAACTTCCTGATTAGTTTCCTTAGCGTGTCAATCGCGTTTCTAATTAGTCACATGCCACTGTATCTGTATATATGTCCATTATAATATAATAAAACAAAAATCTATTCGGTATATAGCTTTTAAGAACTTATCTGACTAGAATAATAACCTTTTATTAGGCTTAGTTTTAAGCTAACTACTTCGATTGAAAGATTTCGTATGCTGTCGCAGTTGCTCAAAGATATAACAAGTTGATAATCTTACAACAAAGTTTACATATGGATATATGAATGTTTCTCTTGCCAACTTGATTAACTCCTATTTCTGAATTTGTTTAAATTTAAATTTCGAAGGACTTTATTGACTCGTAACTGTATAAATTCAAAACATATTTCTCTGATAATAAGACATACTATCTTATCAGAGATATTTGTTTTGAATATTATACAGTGTTTTCATATTAAAATTTATGAAATTTGACAATCGATTTCGTAATTTAAGAATTCATATGTAAATATGTATAAGTACATAAGTATGTACATATGTTCATTACATTCATATGCAAGGGTTATGACCAATATGTGTCTCTCTTAGATTTTGAATGTAAATTTATAAGAGCAAATATCCAACAGCTCTTAGGCTTAAAGGTTGAGGCTGATTTGAAGGAAAACCCTTATACATAATTTTTACCAAAGGTAACTTATCCTCCCCGGTGGCTTCCTTAAAATCCACTAAAGTCTGTACCTTTTTAAAAGATTGAACGGAGTGTAAACGGTTTTATTGCTTCAATATTTTAAATTTCGAAAAACCAAATTGTCAATGCCCTGAAAACTTTAGACATACTTACAATTTTAGAGTTTTCCTTCTTATTTAACCGAAGTTCCCTTAGCATTTGACTTCTTTGTTCCATCATAAGAGTTCTTTCATATGTGTAAGCCGATATATCACTGTTCATCTGCAGAATAATGAATTTTATGCATGTGTATGTATACATATTTATGTACATACCATTTCGACAACTTCAACATCAGCTTCGATTCTCAAATGATAAAGGAATGTCTTCAAGTCCTTTTTCATTTGAATTGAATTATCCTCCATTTGAGCAACTGTAAAGATCCTGAGTTTGCAATTTTTCCAAGTCCTGTGTTGTTTTAACAGGAAGGGCAATAACATCAATAGGCCACCGTCGTGCACAATCCACCATATGTCAATGTTTCCACCAATCTGACATAAAATTGAAAACTATATATATCACGTGCGCATAATTTTTTACTTGGTGAGGTATTATACCGTGGTAAATTCCGTCAAAAGCAATTTTTTAAATTTATTTTTTATTCTGTCCACATTTTTATTTATTCGTCATCATATACATTATTTATTTGAATTACCTTGTGGTTAGATTCTGGGAAGAAGTTTATTCCTTTTGGCACTAGGAGGGCCATGTGACAAGCGGCAACAGTTCGAACAGTTTGTATAAATGTTTTCCAACTTTGTTTCCCTTCCTGCCGCCAACTATAGGGCCATCCGATTATGACAGTGTTTGGTTTCATTCCACCTAGACCGATTGTTTGAACTCTACAAATATAACATAAGTTTGAGCATGCGTTAAAGCGTTAAAGTTGCGTTAAATGTAATAAAATTTTCCAAGTAATATTTTGCATTTTTCTATTAGTTTTATTTAGATTTTCTTTAATTTACTTGCATTTTTATATAGCTACTTTCATTTTCACTTTCTGCTGCTGAAGTGATTTCAATTCACATTTTATTTAGTGAATTCTACTAGAACATGCAAAATCACTCGGAATTCATTTTCAAAAACGAGTGCAATCGAACGAGTAAAAGTGAACTGTAGAACACCAAAAAGAGAATATGAAGTGATTTCATTTTAATTTCACTCGAAAGTGAAATCTAGAACCTGACTGAATACTTTAGGACGCAGTACCGAGGATTTGGATATGTTAATTCCGAAATATTATTCTTATAGTAAGGAAATAAATTAAAATATTACAAATGATCATTTTCGTGGAAATTTAATTTAATTTTTTTACCAAACTCGGCAACAGAGCCATATCAGCATTTCAAGAAAATAGGAAGTCTAAAACTCATCATGTATAGACATTTAAACTCGTATATACCCATACATATATATATGAATATGCAATATATTAAGGATATACATGGGGATACGTACACAGAACTGATTCCTTCGGCAGCGTCGCGCGTAACTAGGACATCACAGAATCCTTTCACTTTTTCGTCATCCATTAACTTTCGTAGTGCATTCTTAGCCTCAAAGGCTCTAGTTCCAATTTTACCATAGTCACCTTGTATAACGGACACACATATAGTTAAACCTTTTCCGGCTTTCAGTTGCGTAGCAAATGCAAAAATCTTTCTGTATTTCGGCATAAAATTGTCATTTAATTTAGAAAGCACCAAAATTTGTGGGCGCCAATTCTTTGTATGCGGTGGTCCTTCTTCCAGACGCAGCAGAGAGTACCTAGCTGCAGTCAAGGCCATCCCTCTAATGCCATCTCCCCATTCTTTCTCAGCACTAAAATAAATTCCATTCACGCATTGTACATTTAAATCTATGGAGAGTTTAAATGGAAGACTTACCCTCGGTATTCAATATATTTGTATATGACAATAGCCATTCCCATAGCAATCAATGCAAAATACCACGAAGTCATAAACATAACTGATATGCAAAGAGTCAAGCCTATGAGAGACAGCGACCAGTGGTAGAATTTAAAGCGCGGTCTCCAATTTGGTGTTCGCAACAACGTTTGAACAGCACATGCCAAGTTCACAAATCCGTAGCACATCAAAAAGAACATGGACAGCAATGGGGCTAGCAAGTCAACATTGCCTACGAAAGAAATTAAAATTATTGAATTGATTTATTTGGATGAAAGTAACATCGAAATTACCGAGAAGAATTCCACATTGGCAAATCACGATAGTTAAGAGCAAAGCGCGTGTCGGTTCTCCACGATCAGAAGACTTCGCAAACGGTGCTAAGAAGGGTATAATTTGATCTCTGGCTATGGCTTGTAATAAGCGTGGTGCTCCTGTTAAACTTTGCAAGCCAGCACCGAACGTAGAAAGAAAGGAACCGACTAATATGACCCATTGATTTGGCCATGCGATATTCGCCACGACTAATTTCCCTCCAATTGATTGTCCATACCTACGAAAATGTAAAAAAAATTTCAAACGGTGTGCATGATAATTTCTACCATAAACAATACCCGACATATAACAAGAAATGTATAAATTAAGAAAAAGGCGATTATCGATAAGAAAAGGGGTATCTATAAGGATATTGAGATTAAAGGAACTCTCGATAATGATTACGAATTGAAAGAAAAATGTTTCCTGTCGGCATAGCTCAGCGGATAAGTGTTATGCCTGCGGATGTCCCACGGTCAATTCTGCATCACATTGTCTTTGTTGGCGAGAACAGATAAATATTTAGTAAATTAAATACTTTATAAAGTACTTCCATTATTTGAACCTAGAACGTTAGAGCGAAAAAAAAACACCAAAATTTATTCGAATACTCGCATTATATCGGCAACGGCACCAGAGGGCTAAGGCACAGATCTAATAAACTGTCTCTGGCTAAGGTTTTATGTTCGAAATCTAATGCGGGGGTCGCAGGGTCAATCCCTAGCAAATTTATACCATCTGAAGAAAAGAGATTTGGCTTCAAATTATTTCTTTGCGCGGCTTTATATCTTTCGCGGAGAATCGGCAACTTTCCGAGAGTATTTGCTGCAACAAAAGCTCGACAGCCCATTACTCGGACTGTTGGAGAGTATACGTATTGTATATACAACGTATTAATTGAAAAAAGTTAATACAAATATCCATAGATGAAGAAATTCTAATTTTTCCATTGTTCTGAGTTAGCCACGGATTGGATCTGGGTCCTTCAGCAGAGCCCTTGTCCACTGAGGCATGTGGCGTAATCATTCGTTATATTCCAATTAAATAGGTTAATCAAGTATTAAATAAAATAAATTAAACATACATACGCATGTACCAACTGTAGTATATATGTACATATGTACTATATGCTCATATGTATTATCTGATTCTACTTACTTGTCACGTAGCAGAAGATTGTCCACAGTTCCCGCAAAAAGTAAAACACATGATAGGTAAACAGTACTGGTTGTTAAAATAGCGCAAATCGTTCCGATTGGTATACTTTTTTGAGCATCTGCCAAGTCACCAGATCTGTTGGACCCAGCCATAATTCCTAATATAGAAAAATACTTAAACATGCAGCGCAAATACGAGTAGGTATGTGTTAAAACATGTATTCGAATGTATACAAAAAGCATGATGCAGAGCTTAGATGTCCACTTAATATGACCGATATGGACAAAGAGCTTCCAGTAAAGAAGGCTTTCGAGGCGGCAGTTCGAGGATGGAAACGGTGGATGGTCGTGCTTTCGATGGAAGGGCCTAGGGAAGGAGGCACTGGCCATACTTAGTATCTCCGATTGGAGAAGGCGTACGCAGAGAAGTGGCGCCTGTAGTGAAGCTTTGCGGCAGGCCGTAACCCGGCTATGTATTCGTAATTCGATTTTCTTTACCTGTGACTGAGGGGAAAAATATTCCAATGAGTAATGTAAACGTGGTTGTAATGTCAGCCATTATTTGGTTATAAGAAGAAGGCGCCAAATTGTCTATGTCCACTGTATTACCTCCGTAAGATATTAATTGTCCTTTCTAAAAAGATCCAGGATATAATGAGATACATACATATCTAGACTACTGCCGGAAGCTGAATCATAACATTGTTTAAAACATTATTGCACTGACTTACTTCCAGAAATGATGGCATCAGGTTGTCGTAAAAGGTACCACTGGCAAGACCTTTGATGCCCTTTACTTTCGTTACGTTATTGTCTAATGAAATTAAATTTATTATTAGTATGTTTATATTTTTATATTTTTTGATTTGCCCACAACGAATAATACTCACTCAAATAATACTCATCGCATTTATTATCTGGACAAAAGATGTCACTTAAAAAGGAATCTTCTTTTGTGCAGTTATCCAGAGGTACGTCTTTGAGCAACCTTTTCCCTAGTACGCACATACTGGAATGGTTAGGGACAGTATTCATTATAATGTTTGCACTTGTGTAATTTTTTATTCCGTACTAGAGCTTTTCATTTCCGTTAATATTGTCGAATATTCCAACATATACAGCTATTATAGATAATATAACACAGGCTAGTGCGATAGCAGCGAATTTATTTACAAATTTAACCCCCAAGAAGACAACTAAACCTATTAATAAAGCAGAAATACATTTATTGAGAATGTAAAAAACAACAAATAAAAGAAACACGTACCCATGAATAAAAGCAGGATGCTTCCGTAAACCCTGAAGTTGTTGTACATTGCATCCGCATCTTTTGTAAAATCTCCGAAGATTGAAGCCCATGGGGCCATATACGTCTGAGAAATAGAGTTAATACCAATTTTGAGCAGTTTTACATTTTGAATTCATCACAGCAGATATAGGCTTAATGTTTTCATATACCACTTTACCAAAGCAGAGGAAAGTAAATACACACTTATGTGTATAATAAATATAATGTAGAATCGAACATTTTTCACTTTTGCTGTTATTCGTTTAAAAAAGGAAAGGGATATCGTGCGCGGACATGTCATCGTCATATTATAGTTTATTAGGTGTAAACTGGGGAGCATGTTACGTAATGTAATTATAGACAAAAAAAGCCATATTGTGGTGTATATGCGAAATTCCACCCTGTGCACTTGGGTGACCGCTAAAATCGATGTCGGAATTTTGTCGACGGGAACCCCACAAAATGATGAGCCTTAGCAGATTTTAAGGTAGCCAAAGTTTGAGCACGATTGGAGCATGTTAACCCGTGCCGCAAGGCGCTCAAAGTTTGAAAAAACGCGATTTTTTGGCTGACTAGCGAAGTTTTTGACCGTATCTCCGGAACTATTCACTATTTTCCCATGACTGATATCTCAAATTAAAGGCAATATTATTCTAACTAATTTATATCCTATACATATTGTTTGCTACTTGTAGCCGAACTGAGCTATAACAGCTTTTGTTACCAAAAACATGACTCGAAATTTTTTAATATTTTTCAAAGGACGAAACTAATTCTAATGGGAAAAAAGATAGATTGTTTTTTTACAACCCTTGCGGGTTAACATGCTCCAATCGTGCTCAAACTTTGGCTACTTTAAAATCTGCTAAGGCTCATAATTTCGTGGGGTTTCCGTCGACGAAATTCGGGGAAAAAAATTTTCCCATATCATTAGCGGTCACCCTACTGTGCACAAAACAAATTGTTCAAATATCTTATATAAGCACTATCTTTTCGAAACTTGTTTCTTTAAAGATTAAAATAGCATCATAGAGAAACAGGTTTGAACCGACATTGAGGGGAGTGCGATCGAGAAGCTTTCGAGCTATAAAAGTTCGCCGCTGGCTCTGGGTGACAATCGAATTTCGAAAAACAAGTGAACGTGAAATATCGAAACGGAAGCCAATTCAAGTGCAAGATGCTAAATAATACAAATAATTGTAACAAAGTGATTTGAATTGTAAATCTGTAAATTCACACAGGCTGAAGCGCCATTTATATATATATATATTTCTTTAAATATATATCCTGATTTTTTGCTAAATTATTTCAGTAACATTCAGCCGATTGACGTGTTTCATGAAATAAATGTTGAGATCAATGAAAATAGCATCAATCAATCACTTTCGAAGAATTCGATTGTCAACTCCAAATTCGATGTTATGTGAAAAAATAAGAATGCGCATGAACAATTCAGCAACAATTTTACCTGGAGATTTCAACCTCAATTTCGCTTTAGAAGAATTCCAACCTTTTATCCAAACCCTGCATGATAAATTACAATTACTAATGATCAACAATCCCATTAAGTCTACAAAACGATATCGCACTACAATCGATACTGTTTTCTCGCGGTATCCTGAAAATTTAAGATCTAGGATATATGTTTCACATTTTGCATACCATAAGCCGATGGTTTCTACTTTTAAATCAAATATCACAATTTCTGATGTAACTGATGAAAATGATATTACTGAAATAAATAAAAAAAATTTCTACCTCTAGTAGTGTTGAATTTACTTAAGAAACCTAACCAATATGTATAACATACATAATGATTATCAATCAAGCAAAAATAAAAACAAAGCATGAATTTGATTTAGGGCCGTTCTCTCAATGTCTGATTAGTTTCACTCTTAACCAGCAGATAACTAACCGACGGATAGCAGTTTACCTGGCGGTTAAGAATTTTCGTTTCCACCATGTGCTGGTTAACATTGTGTCTGTTACAGGAAAAAGGTAAAAGATTTGACGCTTGTTCTAGTACATTTGTTGTCAATTTGAATCGAAAAAAAAATTTCAAAATAATTTTCTGGGAAAAAATTTTAAGCAAAGAAGAAAAGAGGTGCTGGACAAACGGGTTGCGCCCAGTGGAAAAAGAGCACTGATCCAATGGAGTAGAGAGGCTTGGCGCACTCATAGGCTCCTTCTCTTTTCCATTTCCTCTCTTATAATCATTGCTTTTTTCACTTGTAAAATGCGTAAAAAACGCAGTTTTCTCTATTTTCTGCATTTAAAATATAGCAATATTAGACGTCAGTTGAAAACGCCACTTTTATTGGCTGTCAAACGGTGTACCGGTTAAGTTAACCGACAGACGCGGCGCCGGGTAGCTTAACCGACAGAGCAATTTCGACCAAATACTGTGAAATCGGAAACTTCAAAAGTCGCCGGTAAATGTGCTGGTTATCACTTAACCAGACATTGAGAGAACGGTCCTTAATAGTAAAAAAAAAATTTTATTTCAACCGTGTGGTCTAAGCGCACGTGTTTTATTTTCATTGTAATGAATATTCTCGGTGCTCAAAGTAACTTAGTTGCTTTCCACGCGGCGCCGTCTCTCGCGAGCTAGTTGGCAACTCTCTGAGAGTATTCTTTGCCATGCAAATAAAAGCTTCTCAATTCGCGTTCGGACACGGCAACCGAATTAATTAGTAGGTCCCGGTATCTTGTGCTAAATAGTTACGAGCGCACTGGGTACTTCTTATTCGGCTTATTGATTTGAAATATTTTGTCACCGTAGGTATACTTGAATAATAAATTATCAACTAAAAAATTTTTATACATATAATAGTAATTATAAATACCAGAACAATTTCCACAGCTCCCACAATGTACATTGCAGCAGCTAAAGTCGTTCCTGTGTAAAATAACATCCCCACCGCTCCTCCGAATTCCGGGCCAAGCGATCTATAGAGCAGGAATTAAAAAAATATGTACATAGTTTCATATGTTTTCTTACAAATTTGGTTCGGAAAATATACCTGGAAATCATAAAGTAACTTCCACCCGCCGGGACAACCCCATTTGTTGCGATTGCAGACATCGAAATAGCAGTTAGCATAGTCTGCATCACAAAAAAGATTATATTTAAAAGTAACTAGTAGATAGAAAGTAGATGACGAAATTACCACACAACAGCATGTCAAAACTATAAGAAATCCACAGACAGCTCCAGCCGTGCCTACAACCCATGTTAAGCGGATGAACAGGATAACTCCAAATATATTTTGAATACACGGAAGAAAAACTCCAATTAGAGTACCTAATAGTAAAAATATTAAATATTATATTGAATGATTACGGCATTGTAACATGAAATTGCATTCTTTTGTGTACGAAAGCAGAGAAATACGGGTTTCTTTCTATCCCATGTAAGAAATTTTGATTTTGGTTGGTTTTATTTCAATACAAATTGCGGTATTTTCAAACCAAAATTAAATATTATAAACATCTACTTCTGTTCCCGTGTAATGTAATCCGTCTTTAACCTATTTTCTGCGTTAACTTTTTAAGACGTTTGTTGTTTTTGTGTCAAAAGGACACAATACTGATTACAAGAGATAGTAGAAATAAATTACTGTTTACCAAGAAAACTAGCTAGCTAAAATCTCGTTCAATAATAGTCGAAAATATAAAGATTATAATATAATATATTATACATATTATGTAGATACTCATTCAGTGACTTCAATAGGTATTTCTTGGAGGAAATATTGTGCATGTATCAATCAAAAAAATATACTTAACTAAAAATCCTTTATAATTAAATAAGAAAATTTTCGTTTTCTTCCATTGAGCCAATGTATTTTTTCCTTGTCTCAATGAAAAGAAAACTGAATGAATTTCTTCACTGGTTTAAAGAACTAATTTTTCTTTATGTATTCACGAAGTAGGGCAACTGGCAGAAGTGTAAAAGAGCAGACAAGTTTGCTGTGATCAATAACAAAATACATAAAGAGCTACCAAGCAGCACATATGTATGTAAGTTATTCGATTTGGTTCGCGCGATGCGAACATCTTTATTTCCAAAATCCAACTAAAGCTAAACTTATGATTTACCCTAACACTATTTGGCAACACTGCTTGCAGTTTTGCTTCTGCTATTGTTGTTGTTGAATTGTGGCACTTGTTGTTGTAGCTTCATTTTCTTCTGCTATTGTTGTTGTGCTTGCAATGCAGCGCAGCGTGGGAAGGTGCTGACGCGCACAGTTCTCGCGCTGCCTACTGGCCCAGTGCAGTTCCCAGAACAGAACTGCTGAGGCAGCGTCTGCGGTATCGGGGAGCCTCAACGGGTGTTAACTTCTCCCCCTCTTAAATTCGGTGCGTCCCTGCAACGATTGGCAATTTCTTCGAGGATGATTCCGACATCTACCTGTGGTTGTTGCCTGATTACTTTCCGTATTATGATAGCGGATACCGCTAGTGTAATGATTACGGGTGTAACGAGGGCTGTTATCCACCAGTATGTTCTTTGCAGCGCAACGTCCTCTCTTAGTGTGGTGATATGGTTGAAGTTATCCAAGTGGACTTTATGCAGGTAAGGGAAGGACAATTTTCTTTCGTGCTCGAGATACTTTACTTCCAATGTTTATGGTGGGAGCGGTTCTATGAAAGCTTCGACCCTTTCGACGCGCTACTCTGAGTCGTTAATTTTAATTGAGTTAGCGAATGTAAGGTGAAATGTGCCAGTAACAGTTATAACCTGCGTATCCGAAATTGTAGTTGAACGCACGTCATTTAAGATAATTGTTCCTTCTGATACTTTTTGAATTTGTGGCAAATGGTAGGATGCTTCTGTTTGGCATGATGCTGTGTCGTTGCTTAGCAAGTGCGATAGACAAGGTGATAATGCTGGTTGGCAAACATTTACAGGTTCGATGATATTTCTGCAGTTGGCTGCCTCATTTGTGCTTTATTTGATTATTACGTATTACAGGAAAAATTTGGATAAATTTACAAAAATTTTTAATATTAGGTACTTTTCGAACATAATGAATTACGTCATTGTTTTGTAAGATCTTGACAGTAGAGACCCTAAGCATATCGCTTATACTAAGTGGTACGGCTTCAGTGTCTATTAGATGTTCTATTTCGAGTGTATCCAGAATTAGTGGATTTATGATATTTTTTTTACCCAAAACTATTTAAAGGACTATTGTGTTTAGGTGATTAATAATATTGTCATTTCTATTAATAAGGAGTTCTGACAATAGCTCTTCTTTAGGTATGCGTTATCAGAGTGACTCCGCAATGAGTTTATGTTCTGTGTTATTTCGTTAATTTGGTCTTGAATCAAAGAATTGATATTAGTTTGCCTATTATTGTTTTCTATTAACATGTTTTGTTTTGTGAAAAGTAATTCATAGTCATCGTGGTCGGGGGTGCCAGCTACGAACTTTAGAGCCGATCCGATGAAGTCGATTGCTCTTGCGAATCTTCTATGAATTTGGAGTGTGTTTATTATTCGTTTAATTTCGCTAATCTGTTGGTTTAAAGTTTCCGCAGTCTCTGGATCACGGATTTCTGAAGACAGTAAGAACGATTGCTGGGCAATTGTTTGGTATTCGGTTAGGTTTGTAGTATGAATGAGGTAAGTATAGTTGTCGTAGAGTGCAGTATTCCCATTAGTTATCGATATAAAGTGTGCATGAGTGTAGTCGATAATCTTTGCTTGACACCATTGGGAAGCACTGAGTACCATGAAATAAAATTATCGAAGGTTACTTTTATGGACTTTTCTCCCATTGATCAGAACTTTTGTGCCTAATTCTTTTTCTACTGTACCTTCTAAGAATATTTTATCAAATTTACATCCTAAAAGTCGGTTTCTGCGTACAAATACTTTTTCGCCAGGTTGATATGTCATAGTTTTAGTGTTTTTGTTGTGTCTGTTTTTAGTTTCTTTATTAAGTATATCCTGTAGTTTTTCTCGTGGATAGTTATGTAGTACGTTAGTTGTTTTTTCGTCTATAACGGAGTGAATGCTATTGTTATATTTGATGGTAACTAACAAAATAAGACTGATAATGTCCATAATTTCCTCTTGGACACGGACGCAGCGAGCTATTTCGAGCAAAGTAGAGTGAAATTTCTCGACCTGTCCGTTACTTTCGCTGTGAGAAGGTGGAATAAAAAACTGTTCTATGGAGAAATGATCTCTTAGTAAAGTGGATATAGTGCTGGACTTGTATGCTCTCTCATTATCGGAGACTAGTAGCCTTACCTTCTTGAATTTAAGCAGTATTTGAGGAATACCTATTCTAACATTAATAGAAGATCTGGAAGCTATTGGAATACTACTGCAAATTTCGAAAATTTGTCGATACAAGTAAGAAAGTGTTGTTTTTGAGTGATTAACACATCGATATGAAGAATTTCTCCCGGAAAATTCGGTATTGGTGTATCTGAAATTTTGACTTTTGGTGGCTTCCTCTGGTATTTGTTTTCCAAACAAACTTTACAGTTTTTATACCCTACACCTATGGTAATAGGGTATAACAACTTTGTGCGAAAATTGTAACGCATTAACATATTGTTTATACCCGGAAAGAAATATTCTTCGATTATTTGCTTAAAATTTTCCTGCAGGCACCTATGTGCACGGTTATGCTCATTTGTGATTATTTCCCATTCGTCGTCCTCATTAGTAATATCCATTACAATATGTTCTCTATGGACGAATTTAACAGAAGGAAATGATGATATTATAGGATCCTGGATTTCGGCCAGAGATAGAAGGTCACAATGGATTGCATTCGTTATATGCGGATTTACGCTGTCTTTGAGGTATTTAATTAAAGTGTCAATACTATCAAAATTTATAGTATGACGTATGAATTTTTGGAAATATATTTTTTTACCCTTAAAACTGTGGTTTGATTTTGAAACAATCAACTGGTTCCTAAATTGGTGCGAATTCTTCTATGAACGCACGCCATCGCTTCATTTTTGAATTCGGATTTTTATCTGAAATTGCATGAGTTAAGGGTTGATGATCTGTGAAAATCTTAATATTGGTTGTTCCATAGAGGTAGTGATTTAGAGCTTTCAATGCCCATACTATCGCAAGCAGTTCTCGCTCGTTAGTAGCATAATTTTCTTCTGTCCTTGACAATGTTCGGGATATAAGGGTGATAGGTTTGCCTGCTTGTGAACAGAACTGCTCCCAATGCAGCAGATGAGGCGTCTGTCGTTAGTTCGAATGGTTTACTATAGTCAGGGTAAACTAACAAAACATCGTCAGATGATAAAATATTTTTCAATTTTTCGAATGCTAGCAGTGCCTCTTCGTCCAATTTTATTTATTTTTTGCTTCGACTGTCGTGTACCTATGTGGCCATTTTCTCCTCGGAGATATTTGGTGAGTTGTTTCGCTATACTCGCATATTCTCTGATGAATCTTCTATAGTAGCCAGAGAGACCTAAAAAGGATCGCAATGCCCTCAACGCTTTAGGTGTTTCATATTCGAGAATGTCACGCACTTTTTCGGGACAAGTTTTAATACCGTGCTGAGATACTACAAAACCCAGGAATTTAACTTCAGTTTTAAAAAATTTTGATTTTTCTTGTGAAACTCTCATGCTTGTCTGCTCTAATTTTGATAAGATTTGGTGTATGTGTTTCAAGTGAGAAAACTCATCTGGTGAGTAGATTATGATGTCGTCCATATAGACTTGACAAAATTTACCAATTCAATTGCGCGCTGAAAAATGCTGGGCGCATTTTTTAGACCAAACGGGAGGCGACAAAACTCATATTTGCCGTTATTTACTCTGAATGCTGTTTTTTGTCTATATTTTTCGTCAAGAATTATTTGGTGAAAACCGGATTTTAAACCTAGTGTGGTAAAGAATTTAGATTTTCCTAAATTTCCTAATATAACGGAAATATTTGGAATTGGATATTTATTGGCAATGGTGCGACCATTTATTTTTCGAAAATCTATCACCATTCGAAGTTTGGGTTTCCCATTTTCATCCAATCCTTTTTTATTTACTACATGGATTGGGGAATTGTATGGGGAATACGATTTGCGTATTATGGCATCCTTTAAAAGAGATTGTATTTCGTTGTTTATAAATTCTGTCGCGGATATGGGGTATGGGCAATGTTGCCAGATTTTTTTTTTCAAAAAACTGTAAATTCCCGAAAGAAAAACTGCATTTTTAATAAAAAAAACTGTAACCTTCAAAAACGTAAAGATTTTTGTGAAATTACGGTTTTTTTAATTTTATTAAGCAAAAATAACACAAAACAATTCATTTTAAATAAAATAACAAGCTTCAATACGATAGCACTACGATAACCGAAAACATTTAATTTATTCTTTCAAATCTGAAATTTGAAAAAAACTGTAATTTGTACTAGGAGGAAATTTTAAAAACTGTGAGCTTGTCTAAAAAACTGAAATTTACAGTTAAAACTGTGAATATGGCAACATTGGGTATGGGTAACTGCGAGAGTATATGGGATCTGAAGTGTTTGTGCAGATTGTCGCTTTTACATGAGTGTTGTATGGGAGTGCCCTGTTTGGCTCTGCGAATGAATGAATGTTTTTTGTTATAACTGTTTCGAGTTGGGTTTTTATTTGTTGGGGTACAGATTGGGTATCAATTGAAATGTTATTAACATTTTGACACTCCTGGTGCCTGATAGGCTCTTCACCAGAATCGTAGATTATAATGCCTTTTACTGTGTCGATTTTTGCCTTTATTTCATAAAGAAAATCATACCCTATAATTCCGTCAAGAGTACTGAGTCCTGGAAGTATGAAGAATGTCGTTGTTTTTTGCAGAACGTTTAGTTTGCATTTTTCACTTATTATATTAGTACCGTTAAGTGACTTTACTTTGAATTTATTATTTATAGGTGTTACTGATTTGAGGAAATTAAAATGTTTAATAAAGTTTTTGGATGTACCAGTATTAATTAATAGTTTAAGCTTCTGTCCATTATTGCTTGTTTTTGTTATGAAGGGCAGAAGCGACTTTACCCTAAAAAATCAGTATCGTGGGTTAACTTTGTTGATTGGGTTTGGGGGAGGATTGCGTTCAAAATGTTTGGGATATCGTTGATGCTGTGATCTAAAATGAATTGCTGAACCACCGGTTTCGAAGCTCATCGCGAAATTATAGCGTCTGCGATTAGTTTCCAGCTCTTGGGCTGTTGCCAGAGCAGTTGGCAAGTCAGCGGGTTTTGCCGAAAATAGAATGTCACAAAGTGGACGGCGAAGTCCAGATATGAAAACGCGAAAGGCGTTCTCCTTGGCCCTATCATTGAGGACTGTGATTATTTCTTCATTGCCGCTGTGACTCATAATGTTTTTGTTAAGTATTAGAGTCAGTTGCTTATCGACTGAGTCGTAGTAGTCGATAATGGATTCGTTTCCTTGCCTAAGGATACTGAGTTCGCTTTCTAAGACGTGCAATGGTCTTTTATCAGAGTACCGTTGGTCTAAACGAGCAATGATTGCTGTGAAATTCAAAGTGGTGCTAAAGCAGACAAAGTCGCATTTGCAGAGCCGGTTAATTCGTTTCTTAAGATGCCTGTGGCAATGTAGCAGTTTTCGGACCCTTCCGGGTAATACTTGATTGCAAAATGCATAGCTTCGCGCCAGGTATGATACGTCATCGGATCGCCCCTAAATTCCGGCAGGGATTTAATTAAGTCAAGCGTCGTATTGTTATTGGGTACTCCCGGTCTGATATACCGGCGATGGTATTTCGACGCTTGGTGGTTGCAATTGCGCAATTGAATTCGCAAGTGAACTGATTTGCGCATTCAATTGTTGGTTTATTGCATCCACTGACCCCTTCACGAGAGTAATTACTTCTTCTTTTGTTAGCGGCATAATAAGGCTGTGTTGTGGCAAATTGAGTTGTTGAACAATATTTTTTAATCACCGAAACGCAAAAGAATATTTTCAAAATTTCACTTTTAATTCACTTTTCCAATATATGATAAAATTTATTTTATTTCGCTTTTTACAAAGATTTTGAACACTGAAACCGTACTTACAGCGAGAAGTAGCAGACAGTTATTAAATTCATCCTTCTGAGCAATCTTCTTAGGTCCAAGGATAGTTGCTTGTTGGTAACGTGTTTTTTTACACGCTTTCACGTTTTCTTCAGTCCAAGGATAGTTGCTTGTTGGTAACTTGTGTTTTTTTTCGAACACACTTTCAAGTTTTCTTCAGTCCAAGGAAAGTTGCTTGTTGGTAACTTGTGTTTTCTTTTCAAACACACTTTCACGTTTTCTTCAGTCCAAGGAAAGTTGCTTGTTGGTAACTTGTGTTTCTTTTCAAACACACTTTCACGTTAATTTTTGTTAACTTGTGTTTTATTATTGCTCTATGGGAATTTTCGAAACACACTTTTACGTTAATTTCTGTTAACTTTTGTTTTATTGTTCCTCTATGGGAATTTTCGAAACACACTTTTACGATTATTTTTGTTAACTTGTGTTTTATTGTTCCTCTATGGGAATTTTCGAAACACACTTTTACGTTGGGCGCCAGTTATTCGATTTGGTTCGCGCGATGCGCACTTCTTTATTTCCAAAATCCAACTCAAGCTAAACTTAAAGCTAAACTTATGATTTACCCTAGCGACACTGCTTGCAGTTTTGCTTCTGCTATTGTTGTTGTTGCATTGTGGAACTTGTTGTTGTAGCTTCATTGGCTTCTGCTATTGTTGTTGTTGTGCTTGGAATGCAGCGCAGCGTTGAAAGGTGCTGACGCGCACAGTTCTCGCGCTGCCTACTGGCCCAGTGCAGTTCCCAGAACAGAACTGCTGAGGCAGCGTCTGCGGTATCGGGGGGCCTCAACGGGTGTTAACTTGTATAAGTATATTGTTGTTTTTGTTCAGGGCGTATCTGCGTTTTTACCTTTTTGCTAGATCAGTTGCTTTACTTCGTGGAATGTAAAATGAAAAGATCAATAAGAACATTTTTGAAAATTCAATTTAAGAAAACTTCATTGCTCAATATTAAGAACCACTTTCCTCGAAATCAATGACAACTTTTTCATTATGCCAATGTATTTTACATTGATTTTTGGTTTGTGGTTGGCCGTTGATAGCCACCGTTGCCATTGGCCCAATGTATAATTTTCATAAACTCAATGCATTTTTTGGTTCGGTGTGCATATATGTATACGAGTATATCCCTTCCTGTCCTTTTACTCTTACTCGTTGTGAGCATAAGCCGTTAAAAATTTGGAAGCTCTAAATATAAAGGGTATTCATTTAAGAGTATAAGTTTGAACATCGCGCAAATTTATCAATTTATCAAGTGTGTTAAATGAACGCGCTTGGCAAAGTGTTTGTGCAAATGGTGTTTGGCTGTCAAAAATAGAAAACTAAAATGCCGAGAATCAGTGAAAAAGTAAAGATTAATGTTGGAGCTGTTTGGAAAAAATTACTGTAACCCATTTGCGTTTATTTTGATTGTTCAATACTAAACTTTTATCATAATGTTATAGATCATAGCTAAGCAGGGTCGCATTCGTTGCCGTCTGTTTAAAAACATCGTTTGCACAGCGAAATCATCGGGCAAATTTATCACATTTGTGCAAATGAACTTGTATACAAGTTCGTTTATCAGGTGATAAATTTGTCACGTTATCAGGCATTTCCAGGTTTAAATGAATACCCCTATAAATTTTGCGAAATGCATCTTACCCATTCGTGCCGAAGGCGCTGGAGCTTTCGCATCTGGATCGGTGGCGGCAGGTATGGTATTTTCATAATTGGCAAGTGACGATATAAATGCTGATATATGTGGTCTCGTTTCCAAGTCATCGTCATATAAGTACAAATTTGGGTCAATATTTGATTTTTCGTTGTTTTCGTAGACTGCATCATTTTCACATACATCTGGAAAGTAGTACAAACATATTAAGTGAGCTTACAAAAATAATTTTAACAACAAAGTAATTATAACTAGACCAGTGATCTGCAGAATTGGTGAGTGGCTTAACTGATGACATGTAGATTGTTTTACTCTCTTAAAATAAAAGTCCTTATTGCGTCCAGCGCTCAATCAAAAATTATGTCACACTCCAATTCCTCTACTCATTCAACTAACGAGAGATATTTCATATACTGAACGATAGGAAATCACTTCACTTTTAGCAAGCTCACCATCAACCAGATCTCCACACTACGCCAAATCCTGGAGAAGACCCACAAATCGACACCTACAAACTCTTCGTCGATTATAAGGGTGCCTTCAATAATCGATACGGCATTGTCTACGTAGAAATCTCTGAGCTCTGAGAATGACATTGAGGAAGACACAAAGTTCCGTCAGGAGTTCCTCTCCATCCTTTCGATATCGTGATGAGCTTCGGACAAAGTGATGTATCGCAATGGCACTATTTTCTCGAAAAGTATCCAGCTTCTGGCGTATGCAGATGACGTTGATATCGGTAAGTAATTGAGAAGTTAAGCTCTCTCGCCTGACAAAACTAACACTCTAAAAGGCGCTCATCATCCCCGCATTGCTTTATACCGCTGACGCATGAGTGATTTCGCAAATTGCTGGAGCCTCGCTTGGAGTGTTCGAGAGAAAGGGGAGATTACGATTTCCGGGGCCCCTTAATTTGACCGTTGGATAATGGTATATGGACGAAAATAAAGCGAAAAACTAAAATAACTTTTTTCGATTAGAGCCTTAGTTTAGGAGTTACGACGCTTTGAAGTCACCACGTGGAGGCTGTCTGCATCGGTATTCCTTGGCCCTGAAAAGGGCCATTTTGTGTGTGTGTGTGAGAGTGTGTGTCTGATAGCGCGGCGCCGGAACGTCTGCGTGAAATGACGGTTGACGAGGTGATCGACGACGTGTCGGATAGCGACGATGAACAGGAGTAGCGGAACCACACACACACACACATACAAACAAACAAACAAACACACACACAGCGGAGAGGGTTTTGATTCGTACAAATGTGGGAGTGACGCCCCACAGTTCCTAATCTCTGCTATCAGACACACACTCTCACACACACACACAAAATGGCCCTTTTCAGGGCCAAGGAATACCGATGCAGACAGCCTCCACGTGGTGACTTCAAAGCGTCGTAACTCCTAAACTAAGGCTCTAATCGAAAAAAGTTATTTTAGTTTTTCGCTTTATTTTCGTCCATATACCATTATCCAACGGTCAAATTAAGGGGCCCCGGAAATCGTAATCGTGCCGAGAGAAAGTGCTACGGAAGATTCGTGTTGGCGACCAGATGAACCACGAATTTTAGGAGCTGTACTCTGTAACGAAATGCGTGTCAAATTTGGTCGTACAACAACTGGCTGCGATCACTTTTCCCTGTATAAGCCCTTCAGCCAGCACCGCAGCAGCGACTAAGCAAGGGAAAACCAACAACAAGAGCGTGCACAGGCACCAAAAAGAACAGACGAAGAACAACAACAACAATGGACACACGGCACCAGATGGCCGGTCGCTTGCGCCAGCACTACGCATAGTCACTCGCGCCGGCGAAAGAACCGTTAGGTCGCGCGCAGTGACAGCAAAGGCGTAGAACATGGGAGCGCACAGGGCACACCACGGAACATATGCATGCGAGTCCTACTTTACGGACATTGCACGACGTTAGTGGAAGGGCGGTCAAGCCGAGCTCGGCCTATAAAAAAAAGGAGCGCAAGCTCACTCGGGACAGTCGTCCGGTGGTCGCGAGCCAGCATACTCGGGAGGAACCCAAGCCAACGGGCAGTCGAATGCGAGCCGCGGACCAGGCAACATCAAGCAGCAGGGAACAAACCTCCTGGCAAGTAACAAATTAAGCGTTAGTTAGTGATGACGAATCGTATTTCTTCGTATAATAAACAAAACCTACCCTACCCGAGCTCTATACATGAGTTCGCTCTTGACGTATTTTTTCGGATCGTAACGTAGAAATTCTCATAGAAATAGGTCTATCTCAGACATTTACGATACGAATAAATACGATTCGTCATCACTAACTGGCGCTTTAGTCTTGGACCACCTCACGCTTTGTGGTTTCGAGGCTGTGAGACATTGCCATCTTCGGGACGTCTGCTTTGTTGTTTCGGGCAGAGCGTCACCTTCCTTGGGCAATCTTTGCCAGGTCCCTTGGGCATCCTCCCGCTTTGTGGTTTCGAGCGGCGAGACTTTGCCATCTTCGGGACGTCTGCTTTGTGGTTTCGAGCAGAGCGTCACGTTCATTGGGCAAATCTTTGCCAGATTCCTTGGGCATCCTCACGCTTTGTGGTTTCGAGCTGTGAGACATTGCCATCTTCGGGGCGTCTGCTTTGTGGTTTCGAGCAGAGCGTCACGTTCATTGGGCAAATCTTTGCCAGATTCCTTGGGCATCCTCACGCTTTGTGATTTGGAGCTGTGAGACATTGCCATCTTCGGGGCGTCTGCTTTGTGGTTTCGAACAGAGCGTCACCTTCCTTGGACAATCTTTGCCAGGTCCCTTGGGCATCCTCCCGCTTTGTGGTTTCGAGCGGCGAGGCTTTGCCATCTTCGGGGCGTCTGCTTTGTGGTTTCGAACAGAGCGTCACCTTCCTTGGGCAATCTTTTCCAGGTCCCTTGGGCATCCTCCCGCTTTGTGGTTTCGAGCGGCGAGGCTTTGCCATCTTCGGGCCGTCTGCTTTGTAGTTTCGAGCAGATCGTCACCTTCCTTGGGCAATCTGTGCCAGATTCCTTGGGCATCCTCACGCTTGGTGGTTTCGAGCTGTGAGACATTGCCATCTTCGGGACTTCTGCTTTGTGGTTTCGAGCAGAGCGTTACTTTCTTTGGACAAGTTCTCCTTGCCAGACTTTCTTGACCAAAACCCCGCAGTAGGCTCGTTATTTTCCTTTCTTTCCCCAAATATAAATTGTTTTGTAGCGAACCCCGGACATACGGTGAGGATACCTTGGCTATAATTGTCGTCCGCCCCTGTGCGGAGACTCGACGGAAACCTCTCGTTACAACACCGACATTGACTTAGTCAGCCGGATTACCATCCAGCGGCTTCGATGGCTAAGCCATGTCGTGCGTGTGAACGAAAGGGCTCCCTCAAAAAAGATATTTGAGGTGGCATAGCCATACTGTTTTATTTATTGTTTTATTTTTTTTGTAGTAAAACTTCTTTGCGGAGGCTAAACCAAAATACTGGTTACTGGTATTTTTTCGACATAGCAACAAGCAGGCAATGTGAATCATAGAATATGACTAGAAATTAAATTATTGCATACTTTTAGGACCCCATATTTGTGCAACATTTTATACTTGTAAACATGTTGGTGTGAAATTGCAAGCAGGCAAAAAAATTGCCAGAAGTTTGTTGAAGTAAAACTTCTTTGCGGAGGATAAACCAAAATACTGGTTACTGGTATTTTTCTACATAGCAAAAAGCATGCAATGTGAATCATAGAATATGGCTAGAGCTTATAAAAAGCTTAAATCTGTTCTGTTCTGTCTGTCTTGCCAAATTAACTTATTGCATACTTTTAGGACCCCATATTCAGGCAACATTTCATACTTGTAAACATGTTGCTATGAAATCGCAAGCAGACAAATAAGTTGCCAGAAGTTTGTTGAAGTAAAACTTTGCAATTCCCTGGCGTGGTAGGCACCTTGACGCGGTGCGAGGGCTTAGCTACCATGACTCGA
This sequence comes from Neria commutata, assembly GCA_963457695.1. Taxonomy (NCBI): domain Eukaryota; kingdom Metazoa; phylum Arthropoda; class Insecta; order Diptera; family Micropezidae; genus Neria; species Neria commutata. The sequence goes on from OY735247.1 coordinate 27,604,083, forward strand.
CTAGGTCATGCTGACTGGCACGGCTTAAAGCTTGACTTGGCCGTGCCTGGCAGGTTCTACAATGTCAGACGGACAGTCAACGAGTACAAACTAAGATCTATGACCCGTCAAGCCCGGGTGTCACGCGTCACCGTGCCCAGGGTCAGTTTGCAGTCAAGGGGTATACTGACTGTATTTCAATGGCGCCTGTCGGGTACCTGTCCACCCCCGACAGTAACTTTGGACTTACCATGGTAGGGGACTTTTCCATGGGTGACATCCCCTTCCCCTTCCCTACGCTTTCGGCACCGAAACCCCTCACAGGTCAGTAGGTGACCGGTACGAATCAGATGATGAGCTCCAAAAATCCTGCCTCGGACAAGAGGCCATCCGCCGCCGGGCACGGCGCTAAACTCTGTCCAAACCTCAATCGCCACTCCTGTAGTAGCAAGGGCTCGCAAGGCCTCAAACCCAGTGGAACCTAAAACCAAGCCGCCGCTTATACGGCACAACGCGGCTCACAGAAGCGCACCCTTCAAGGGACCGCCTAAACAGTCTATGCCAACTCCTCTTGAAGGTACGCACACTGTCAGGCCCACCCAAGCTGACAATACAGTCTTAACTTCGGCAGCAACAGCAGCCCCTCTGACCCCCCAAGTCGTCTCCGAACTGCAAGGTACCATGAGGCCTCCCGCAAAGGTGAAGCCATCAGTAAAGGCCTTCCGGGATAGGAGGGCAGCTGCCAAGCTTATCGAGAAAATCTCGACCACGCAAGGCCACCGCCACCAAAAGGCAGAGATCCTCTGACGATGCGCACAACGCACCCAAGAGGGCCAAGCCAACTAGGTCGATAACCAAGGCCTTCAGCGATGTCCTAAAAGACCACCTAGTCATGGCGGTGTTGGACAAAAGCAACGCCGATGGCAACATCTCCCTAGACAACTGGAGATCTGTGGAGATCAGCCTGTGCAAGGTATACAAGGGCATTCTCCAGAAGAACCGTGGTCCTGTACTCGAATGCCGTGACATCGGTTGGCATCATGGTGTCAAAATCATGGCATGCGCCGACGAACGGTCTGCAATCCTGCTGAAGCTGGCAGTAGCTGAGGGAGGCGATATCTGGCCAGGAGCCTGTCTTCAGGTGGTTCCGAAGAGCGAGATCCCGAACTGGCCCAGGTCGAGAGCCTGGATCCCCGCGGAACGGTTAAAGCCTGAGGATATCCTGGAACACCTCCAGCTGAGCAACCCCAACCTACCCACCAGCAATTGGAAGGTAGCGAAGGTGAGCGAAGCCAAGGGGAAATGCAGGCTGGCGACAGTGATCCTAAATGAGGACTCAGTGACGCCACTGGCGCACGAGAGGGCGTGCTCAGCTACGGCTTTAGCTCCATAGTCCTCAAAATTTATAAGAAGGACGAGTTGGGAGCCTCAAAGCCAACCTCCGATCACGTCATCCCCACAGACCACGCGCGGAAGTCCGGATCCGAAATGGACACAGACTCCGACACGAACTCGGTCACATCAGACGTCGGCAGATTCCTCAGCGGCAGTCTCCTCGGTGGCCATACCGGAGAGGATGACGAAGATGCTCTCCTCGCCTCGGAGTCAGAGGACGCGGACACGACTTGCATCTATGTCCCGCATTCTGAAGACAAAGACGATACGGGTGGTACAGATCAACCTGCACCGCTCTAAAGCGGCTTCGGCCGCTCTACTCCTCCACCTACATCAAAGGGGGGAGGACGGCGCCCTAATACAAGAACCCTGGACAGTGGCAGACAGGGCTTGCGGGCTGGGCTCATCCTCGCACACTGCGGTCTATATACAAGGTAACGGTCGACCCTGATCTTGCATACTAATCAGTAGAAATATCAAATTCTTTCTTCTGTCCAAATATAGCAACAGCGACACCACCGCCATCTGAATAGAGCGCTGGGACAACCCGCTCTGGCTGCTCTCTGCTTACATGGCACACGACCACACGATGGTTCCAGCTCTGGAGGTCCAAGAAACGACCGTAGATGCCCGCAGAACCGGCGGTACGCTGGTTATCGGCGCCGACGCGAACGCCCACCACTCGATGTGGGGCACTTCAGACACTATCGAAAGGGGTGAGTCACTATTTGATTTTATCCTTTCCACAGATTTACATATTAGTAATATTGGTCAAGAACCTACCTTTGTAACGGTCAACAGAAAGGAAGTTCTAGACATCACTCTAGTCACTGGGGACCATGCAGAGGTGGTCCGCAGGACCACTCCCTCTCTGACCATAGGTACATTCTCTTTCACGTAGATTTACAAATCCCAAACCACCTCCCTTCAAAAACAGGAAAAGGATGGACTGGGATATGTACAATCAAGTTCTCTCTTCACAACTCAGATCGCTCAAGCCAGCAGCACCCCGATACACAGGCCAGTTGGAAGATTTGGTGGAGACCATTACCAAGGCATGCAACAAGGTCTCAGACGCTTGCTGTCCAACGGTAACCCCAAGAGGCAAACCTAAACCACACTGGTGGACCGCGGAAATCGCGGAACTTCAGCGTGAGTGCAGGAAACAGTTCAACAAGGCCTAAAGGGACAGCACTTGGTCATCCTACAAGGAGACCCTGCGACTCTTCAAGAATGCACTAAGGAAAGCGAAACGGACTTCCTGCTCGACATACTGCGGGAATGTCGAGAGCACTTCGGAAACTAGCCGGCTCCGCAAAGTTCTGGCAACTAGTCCAACGCATGCGGGATTCGTATAGAAACCTGACGGCGAATGGACCAACTCAAGCTCAGAGACCCTCGAGCTCCTAATTAACGCACACTTCCCAGGCAATTCCAAGACACCAGTGGACTGTGCGGACTCGGATCTGCTAACAGGCCCCGACGTCAGCGAGAATCTGAACTGGGCCGTTGACAGCCTACAACCGAATAAATCTCCAGGCCCCGACAGCATAGTGTCAGAGGAAATAAAACAGGCCAGGACACAATTAGCTCCTTGGCTAATCTTGATCTACAAAACGTGCATCAGACTTCCCCATGTCCCACCCCAATGGAACTGGGCGAAAGTAGTCTTCATCCCCAAAGGATGGAAGAGCAGCCACGTAACGGCAAAGGACTTTAAGCCTCACATCATTTCTCCTAAAAACATTAGTGAAATTAGTGGACGCATACATGCGCCACACCATCGACCCCAACAGGGTATCAGCATTACACTAAGGGCAAGTCCACAGAAACTGCCCTTCACGCCCAGTATTTCAGTAACGTTCAGCCGGTAGATGTGTTTCAAAATCAAATAAATGATGCGATCAATGAAAATAAGCATTAATCAATCAGTTTCGAAGAATTCTATTGTCTACGCCAATTACGATGTTATGCAAAAAAATTATGTTTCATAATTTTCAAACCATAAGCCTATTGTTTCTACTTTAGAATTAAATATCACAACTTCTGATGCAACTGATGAAAATTATATTAAAAAATTTCTACCCTTAGAAGTGTTGAATTTATTAAAGAAACCTAAACAATATATGATTATCAATCAAGCAAAGCACGAATTTAGTTTAATTGCCAAAAAAATGTTTTACTTCATCCGTGTGGTCTAAGCGCACGTGTTTTTTATTACTTTTACTTTTAATGAAATTGTGACTGAAGTGCCGATTCCCATTGGAGAATTTTTTAAGCATTTAAGAGAATTGGCTTTGACTGAGTTTGCACCCCTGATCTGATCACACGACTCAATCGCTTGGTTCGTTCGTTTTTCGTACTCAAATGAGGCGAACGAGCATTTTTTGGTGTTAAGGGCTCGTCACATAGAATCGGACGGACGCAACGGTCCGTGAGAGCGATTTTTCAACTGACAGCAAAGTTGAAATGTATGAAATCATATGAAGCATGGCACATAAGCAACGGATGCGATGGCGCAACGCAAAAAGTTGAACAACTTTCAACTTTTGCCGTCCGGCAGAACGTTGACAGATATCAGCTGATTGTTTTTATTGTTTTGCCGACTTGAAATTTTCTGTGGAATTTTTTCTATTTCATTGAAATTTTCTGTAAGTATTTGCAATTGTTTCGAAGAACAGTTAATAGAAACAGTACAACAGTACATTTGCCTCTTTGACAAATCGGCTCAGGTGTACCGCAAGAAGCTTCTGAAGGAAAATGCTGGGGTTTCTGCTGCTGGCGCAACAATATAAATGTTTCAATACAGAAGACGAAGCAGCTGATTTTCTATGCGCTGCCAGCGTATTCATTGTGCCGACCCTCTCCGGCAGTCCGTCGCAGTCAGTTGAAAACTTCACTCTCACGGACGCAACGGATTCTATGTGACGAGCCCTTTAGTGTTATGAGAGTCGTGTGCAAAGTAACCGAGTGAACGGACCACGCCCACTTTTGACAAACTAAAAGATATTCCTAATAGGACTGTATATAGCAAATATTGACACTCTGATCTGGGGGTCTATATCGGTATATATAATTCACCGCCTTCATGGTGGGGGGACCACGCCAAAAAATTTTCCGCCTATATAGTGGGTGGACCACGCCAATTTTTTGTTATGTCGTAGAGGGCCCACATCTCACCTAAAAGACCAAATATCATTCCTTTAAATGAGTAATTAAAGCAATGAAAGCAATTTTGCTAAAAAAATTACGAGGTTATAGGCGCATTAGGGGCGTGTCCTTAAACCGATTTGAACAATTTTAACACTTTACCTATCCCGAGGTTCACTGTGATAGTTTGGTTCAAATCAGACAACTCCTTCTTACTCTTTTTTTCCACTCTTTGCAGGCAGACAGACGGACAGCCGGAAATCAAGACAGAAAGTAATTCTGATCATTTCTATATACTTATGTATATATGGACGTTCTGGTATATATATTATGGAAGTTATGAGGATTTTGAGCTTACCGCCTATATAGTGGGCGGACCACGCCCATTTTTTTATATGGCATGTAGAGCCAATACCTGAACTTAAGAACCAAATTTCAATTATTTAAATCCATAAATAGTTAATTGACAGCCATTCTACCGAAAAAATATTTCCGCCCATATAGTGGGTGGACCACGCCCATTTTTTAGTATGTCGTAGAGAGCCCACACCTCACCTTAAATACAAAATATTATTCCTTTAAATGAGTAATTAAACCAATGAAAGCAATTTTACTGAAAAAACAAGCAAGAAGGCATCAGTCGGGTTACCCTACACCTAGTAAGGCGTGGGACGCTGGGTGCTCTGAAAGAAATGAAATTGTGGGTATATTAAATGTACCACGTATATAGTGGGCGGACCACGCCCATTATTGACAAACTACAAGATATTCCTAATATGTTTATATATTCCAAATATTGATGCTCGGACAGGTGTACAACAGAAATGATCGGTATATTAAATTTACCGCCCCCATGGTGGGTGCACCACGTCCATTTTTGGAGAATATAAAGATATTCTTACCTGCAATGGAGTGACCAAATATGGATGCTCTGCTGTATATATTATGGAAGTTATGAGGATTTTCAGTTTATGGCCTATATAGTGGGCGGACCACGCCCATTTTCTTGTGTAGCATGTAATAGCAATATTTCAACTTGGAAACCAAATTTCATTCGTTTAAATTCATAAATAGTCAACCACGCCCATTTTTCCGTGGGAGGTAGAGCACCGACACCTTAACTTGAATGTCAAGTATAATTCTTTTCCATGAGAAAGTAGACAAATTATAGCCATTTTACCGAAAAAAATCCGAGGTAGTGGGACTTACAGGCCTATAGTGGGCGTGTCCTTCAACCGATTGGGCTAATCTTGGAAATTGAACTTGGGTAAGGTTCACTGCGATTGCGCACCAAATTTTGTCTAAATCGGACAACTCCTTCTTTCTCTCCCGCACAGACGGACAACCGGAAATCAATACAGAAAGTGGTTCTAAGCATTTCCATATACTTATGTCTATACCTAGGACGGCTGCTTTAATGCCTTACAATTTTAGCACAAAGTTATTATACCCTATTACCATTGGTGAAGGGTATACAAATTATGAAATGTTTGTCATAAATTGTACTCAAGTTACAGTACACTCCCAATAGTTTCGTCATGTTTTTCTATGAAAATTGCAATCGTTTTGTCAACTTTTTTTATTTCTGTTTCTACATACATACATAGTGTTCATATTCGACGAGTAGAAAAAAATGTATTTCAGCTTACACAATATTTTAACCATCTGAATTTGTGAAAAAATACTACTTTTTTAAACTAGCGTACCTTCTTTGCCATTTGAAGATCCTTTGGGAGAATTTGTAATTTCCTTTTCAACGGAATCATCATTATCCTTTTTTTCACTCATTTTTATAATTTATATAATCACGTCCGATACTTTCGGGATTTTTATATTATAACATGTTAATGTTCCTTTATTTTCATACTTGTCTTTATCGCTTACTTAATCGAACACTATATCTATTGCCAGATAATTTTATTGAGCATTTATTTTATTTCTTTTTTATTTACTATGCAAACACCAAACATTTTCTATCTTTTGAGTGCGAAAAATAGTTTGTTCAATGAATTATGCCACGCCCATTTTTGAAGTTGCTTAGAGGGAAAGCATACTACTTATGTATAAACATACCGTCTGAATTGTGAATTGTATATCTTCTAATTCGAACATAATTTCCCACTTTTCTGCATAACAATTTTAACAAACATATTTTTCCATAATCTGTAAATACACATCTTCTGCCTTATATTTTTTATATAATATGTATTTTTTACATGTGTACACAGTTAGGAAGAACTATTTTTAAGGAGAATTAACTCCGAATACGATTGAGATTCAGATACATATGTATGTAAGTAAACTTGTAAAATGTATACGCGAATTAGTGTGTGCATGTTTTAGGTATACATGTTCGCATTGTGTTAGTTTTTGCAACATACTTATTTTTCTAAATCTACTTTTAAAATTTGGTCTAAGTTTTGTATAAAGAAGTACTAACAGCAATGGATGCATGACATCTAGCACTAGTCTCGATTTGTAAAGTAGATACAAGAGCTTGATAATGCTCAAGTAATTATGCCATATCAATACAAATAGTAGGTGTGGGTATCCTCGTTGATTGGTGGAGGTATAGCGTTAAACAGGATTCTTACACATACATATGCATACGCATACACTTGCATATGTACATACAAATTTATCCACTTCTAACCTAAATAAAAAATTTCATTTCAGAAACCGAAGAATTTTCAATAGATGCAAATTTATCAAAGAAGAAAACTTTTAGAGACATCTTACGTAATGTCATATTATCAAGCTGCAATTTAATTCCAAATTGTTATATGATGATAGTTCGCGAAGAAGGTGTGTTGAAAAGTAGGTCAGGTTCTTGCAGTGAAAGCTTTAACAGATGCAGCAGTCAATAACGTTATTTTCGCTTTATGGAATTTTTTTTAAATGATTGCTATCGTAACAGTTTTGATATACATATAAGAAAACTAAGACAACTTCTTTTATTTAAACTTGCATGTGTTTTTTTCACTCTTATATACGTTGCTCATCACTTTAGTTTTAATTGTGACTTGATTCCAGAACTAGCACACCACCCCATATATGTATATATACATTTAATATACTATATTCACTAAATACGCGTAAATTTTATCATTAAAATAAAATCTGCGTATTCATAGATTTATCCGATTTGGAGTTTTTATCGCTTTATTACCAACACACACAGAGCATCACAGAAGACTATTCCCGATACCACAATCTAAGTTGTCCCAACATGTATCAATTGAAAAAGAAGTGCTCGAGCGGCTGCGGAGCAATTTAACAAATTCCAACTTATTCTGCACTGCTGGAAACTGCGAATGAGAGAAACTGTTTCGTCAAGACCTGCGTAATGTGAAAATCTCCTCAGTGATACAAAATTCCGACGAAGCACAGAACAGGACAATTGGTATACAGCATCACATGCAGCCACCAATCCTTGATGCTTTTCTGAGCTTTCGCTGCAAACGTACGAATACGAATATACCTATACATACATACATGCATACACACGTAAGAAATGTGAAAGCTTTCAAATAGACCCAGCAATTTTATGTGTGCACGTGATGCACACAGTGAGCAAAATACTCGTATTTTTACCCCTTCCTTACATACGAGTATGCAGAATGGAACAACAAGCCTCAGATGCTGATTATAACAACTCGCAGGAACACATTTCTAATATCTAAACAAACAATTACAGCTACTTAACTTGTTTGAAATAGCAATCATGTACATACATACTGAAAGAAGTGAGGATGCTTCGGTAAGCTTTCAATGGCTGTGTAATACCCTACACCAAGCAATTTAACTAGGATACAGGTCAGGGCTTTTCCCAGGCCAGTAAAGTTGAAAGAGAAGTGTAACAGGCAACACAGAAGAGGCATCCAAAATAAAGTTACTATCAATCAGCCTGCTCGTTTAGTTTACATTTAACAAACTAGTTAATCTAGCTTTTGCTTAGATCCTGTTTTAGTATGCATATTCATATACATACAATAATATTTTTCCTTACATCTTATATGCATTACCCTCAAAATGTTCAAGGAAATACGGTTTTGACGCCGCAGTAGTTCAGTGGTTAAGTGTTCATAAAAAGTATCTTACCATTTGTGTCGTTTAAGAGGTTACCAGTAACTGTTTCGTCTCCCTCATATTTCGCTGCCGTATCCACTTCAGTCTTTGTTACTTTAAATCTGTCTGGCATTTTTTTTACTTTTTATATCAACGCATCTGTTTATTAGCTCCCTGTAAAAGAAGGAAAGCTTTGATTAATAAACTAAATTTATTTATCATTGCTTTTACTTAAAGTACCAGTAAAGATAAGAAATCGGAATTGAATTCATAAGCTATTGGCAAAACACATTACAAATTTATAATACAAAAAAAATTGATATCAGTTACGATAGTTAAATTGATACATTCTGATAACGGGCTCCAAAATGCCAAATTGTGATAGAGCTGAATGGCACAGAGGTATTAAAGTGGGTGATTGTAGATATGTAGTCTACGGTTAAAGGCAGTAAATTGAAATGGGAACCGCGTCGTAGCCATCAAAATTATTCGAGCGGCCCAAGTATATAGTTCGTGTTTGTACCTATATATTAGACAAATTACACTACCAAAGAAATGTCCATTCTTTCGCTGTTGACATAATTTATATCTTATTATTGATTTATTCATTATAGTTAGGCCGAGCTCGCTCCCAAAACCTGTGTGCTCGTTTTATTTTTTAGGATAAGTTGTAGGTCCGAATTTTGTATAATGTTGGCTTGTCCGAATGGGATTGAGAAGCTTTATCAAGGCAAAGAATACCCTTGGCGAGTTGCTGGCTCTCTTTTTAATAGATTTTACAAGTCTGCCAGACCCAATATATAATATTACATATATCTGAAATATGGGTTGAGTACTAGCTGCAAGGGCCTACGTAACGAATAGTTTAACTTTATTATTATAGTTATAGATAACAATAATATACCAAAATTGTCAATCTGTCTAAGAACTTTTTAGTAAGCTAGATGATGAACTTGATCCAAAAGATGTGAATATATGAGAACAATCGTTGAGGATATGGTGGATGATGTTACACAGGCTCAAAAGTGGCACTGCGGTTGCGAAATTGCCAGGAGCAGCTAGATAATATTGAAATGGAAATAAAGACATTCTAAATGGGGGTCGGTTTTCAAGCTGCGAAAGGTTAAAGTTCTCTTATACTTTTTTCATATAAGATCCTAAAACTTTTTCAATTTTAGAGGTATTAATACGTAAACATAAATGTATCTTTTACAGATGACAACAGCAGCTTTCCGCCTATATTGAAGCTTTATTTTCTATAACAAAAGTTCTATAGCCTCGAAATCTTTATTTTATGTTTCAGACATTAAAAAACGAAGCTTATGTATTCACCAATCCATTACAAAATACATACATACATACATATCCATAACCTTTCATAAAATTAATTAATTAATCAATACAAGCTCGTAACGTTGCTTTTTCTGAATAAAAATTTACGCCAAGCAATAAATAAAAATAATAAACCTTAATTGATTTCAATAAGAAAATGAAGCGTTGTGCATGCAAGCTTTTACAAATTAATATAAAACCTCTCTTATTAAAAGAAATATTTGTTAAGCACCGCATAGTGTCTGCATTTGGAGCTACTGCAGCTGTACTTAATTATATCTCTCTAGTGTGCATGACAATTTTTACAGCTTTTCGATTTCCATATAATCGCAAAGACACTTCTGCGGCAGTTGTCAATTCCAAGGCACTCCTTGGTTCAATCAAATCTTCCACTCGCAATTTTTGGTCTTAAGCGATGCTTCTTTGGCTTGATCTGTCAAGGATTTTCGAGGTATGTGAAGACGTTAAGGACAAGGAAATTTGTTTCAAAACGGGAAATTTTATATCTATTTTAGGGAATTCACTATTTATACGAATAAATCCATCCCTAGGCTTCCCACAAGCTTACCACTTTTCTTTAAATATTTCCGAAAGAGTTGCCAATTAAATTTTTATATTTCGCATTTTTTATTTTAATATTCATTAAGTTTATTAACATTCGCGAGTTCTAACCATTCTTCACGAAAATTGATTTTGGGCAAGAGATAAGTATACTCTAAAAAACAAACAGAAAATAGTTGAACACTATTGAACACTCTTATACTATTTCTGGGGTACCAAGTACACAATCACATCAGACAAAAACAAAAACGTTTTCATTTTACACCCGAAACACCACATCTAGAAAAAAACTGATCACAACAACAACACGTATTTTACACGTGCTAAACTCAAATGGCAAATGTAATCAGAAGTTGTAGCAGCCCCTCTGTTTGATACCTTATTACTCAAACTCACCGTTCTTTTATAAGCTTTTTATTAACTTCACTTTGCAGATGTCGTCAAATCTAGTAATCAATTTTTCACCCACTTCCCGACTACTTAGAGATCTGAAACTTTGCATACATGCCTAATCTAGAGCCCAATACATGAATCAATAAATGTTATGGGCGTAGGATAAGGGGCGTGGCACTTTTTTATAAACTCCAGATTTGTGTATAACTTTAGAACTACACATCACACATCAATGAAACTCGGTAGGAACTTACTACATATCCATATCCTTCTACTGAGAAAATAAGGCGGGCACTGGATAAGGGGGCGTGGCACCGCCCATACAAACAAAATCGTTTAAATAGAATAGCTTTGGAACTAAAGGTCGTGCAGCATTGAAGTTTCGTATGCAGTCGCCTCTTGGATGTGTCGTCCCACTGGTAAAATTGTATGGGCGTAGGACAGGGGGCGTGGCACTTTTCAAGCAACTACACACATGGGCTTCAGTTTATAATTATAGGTACACCACACATCAATGAAAAACGATAGGAACTTACTCGCCGCGCCTTGCAAGCAAAACAACAAAAACTCATCGCGCCACAAATATGCCACGAATATTAGGGTCGATCACAGCCGTATTATTTGTTAAATTGAGGATATGACATATGACGATAGTAAACACTGTGAATACCCTAAATATTGTGTACCTACTGCTCTGCAAGTTTTAAATTCTTTTTGCGAAAAATTTCAGAGCTCTAAAATTGAATTTATGGAAGACTAAAAAGTAGAAAATAAAATTATATAAAAAAAAATTTTTTTAAATAAGCTTTAATTTATTTAATGTACTAAAAAGTAGAAAATAAATTGTTTCCGTCACCTGTATCTTACTATTAATAAAAGCTTTTGCGCTCAATATCCATATTCAAAATATCTTTCATTACTAGAATCTATTTGCAAAAAATTATTTAAATCAAATATTGTGGTAACTGGTTGACCAATATTGAACACATGAGCGCCCCAAGCTTTTATTGATAGTAAGATACAGGTGACTTGGAAACAATTTATTTTCTACTTTTTAGTACATTAAATAAATTAAAGCTTATTTTTAAAAAGTTTTTTTTTATATAATTTTATTTCAACAAAATTTTTTTATTTTGCTCTCTCGTCATATGCTTACAAAATTGTATTGTGTGGTCACAAGTCATAACCGTCTAAGTCTATTTTTAAATTTTTTCACACACCGGGCTGAAGATCTTAGTTATTAGTGCCTTGTTCTTAAGTTTATTACTCAATTAATTTAGTGAGTAAACTGTACATAATAAACATAATTTTTGTAGGAGAGCACATTAAAGTTTCAAATTCTCACCGCAGTATATTTTTTAAGCCATTAGGCTTTTGATGAATAATATCCGTCCTAAAAAGGATATAAACATACAAATTTGATAGCAGATAGATTTGGATACGCTGAACACGATGGCATTAAAAACTCAACTTTGTTCTAACTCGAGTTAGGCTGTTATGGTTTGTAGCTGATTTAAAAGAATCAGTTTTGTCCAACTTGCTTGTTCTATTCAAAACACTGTGCGATGGATGGTTGCTTTTGACCAATTATCAAGCAAAGAGGCTTGCTTAATGGCATGCCTCGTAAACTGATTATCTGGATTTTATATTTTATATGAAAATTCACCAAGGTTTGTGCGAATGTCCTGTCTTTTCCAGGTCCCGATTACAATTGCTGGAGTCAGACGTGGTGAGAACAGACCAACTACGGTGTATATATTATGGAAGTTATGAGGATTTTCAGCTTTCCGCCTATATAGTGGGCAGACCACGCCCATTATTTTGGTATATCTTAGAGGGCTCACACCTCACCTTAAATACCAAAAATTATTGCATTAAGTGAGTAATTAAACAAATTAAAGCTATTTTACTGACAAAATTGTAGGCCAATTGTAGGCGTGTCCTTCAACTGATTTGACTAATTTTAACACTTTACCTAACCCGAGGTTCACTGTGACTGTGCACCAAATTTGGTTTAAATCAGACGTCTCCTTCTTTCTCTTTTTTCTGAACACGCAGACAGACAGTCGAAAATCAAAAGAGAAAGAGTTTCTGATCATTTCTATATACTTATGTCTATACCTAGGAAGGCTCCTTTAATATGTTACAATTTTCGCACAAAGTTATTATACTCTATTACCATAGGTGTAGGGTATAAAAACTACCCCATCACTTTATAAAGTTCTGGCCTATGGTAAAAGCATAATAGGAAGTGGGCTTAAAAAGGTTACTCTCCAGAAATGTTATGTTTGTTGGATAATTTTTCCGATATTAGACTGCTTTCATATGAATATAAATGTTTAAAAACAATCTTGAATATTATTAAAAATATGGGAAGGTTCCTATCAAATAAATAGTTAAAATCTTTATTAAAATCTTTATTAAAATATTTAAAAATATATAAAAAAACATTTACATAACTTCTTTTATCACTATTGAATTTTTTGCCATCTTGTAAATAATCAAGATTTTTCGTCGCACCCTGTAAAACCACACAACAAAATTTTATCCCGTTAAAGCTCTGACAATTTTCTGTAAACAACAAAAAATTATTCCGATATCTTTATACGTTCAGAAGTTATGATCGAGTCAAATCGATCCACTGTGCGCCGTGACTCAGTGGATAAGTGAGTACTCGGTCGCTGATGCGTGAAGACACTGGTTCAATCCCAACCGGCTAATATCATCTAGAAACAAGTAAGGAAGCATCAGTCGGGTTAGCCCGACAGAGTAATACCAAAGAGTATCTAATATATAAAACGCAGACTGACTAAAAATTCTTGCATGTTGTCCCCCTTTCTGTCTTTTAATACTGACTTTAGATAAACAAAAGTAGTTCGTTGTGTAGCCCAGTGGGTAGAACCGCGCGCTTGCACTCGGCAGGTCATGGGTTCGAATCCCACAGGCTTTAAGATTTTTTTATTTTTTTTTATTTTTTACTTTGCTTTGCGTTTTATTGTTGCTAATTGTTTTACTAGCTGTCGTGTATACAGGCACACACGACAGGTGGCCCCACTTGTGTTAATATAATAGAGTGCGCATCTCATACAAAATTTTGGCTGCGAAAATTTTGCACTTGGGCCATTTTACTAGAGCCCACAGTTCCACTCAGTTTCGCTCAGTCACAAGCATTTCAGAGAATTGGCTTCGATTGAGTTTGCACCCCTGATCGCACGACTCAATGGCTTGGTTCATTCGTTTTTCGTACTCAAACGAGGCGAACGAGCCAACAAAATATACGAAGAATCAGAGCAGCGCTCGGCTAGACGATATTCCCGACAGCGCTGCTGTTTGATTCTGTGTTGTTGTTGTTGTGTATTTCTTGTTCATAGCAAATGCTAATTTTGGCGATTTAAACTTTATTTCAATATCCCTCTGCTGATTTTATTATAGGGCAATGACTATATTAAAAAGTTATTTATTTGCCAACATCACTTTTATTAAGGTGATATTGACAAAAATATCTAATATTAATATATGTGCATATTTCATTCTTTATTAAAATGTATAAATATTCTATAAAAAGCCTTTTAAATTTTAGTATTATCTCTGGAAATGTCGCACATTTGAAAAATGTTTGCGATATTTCAACAAATTCTAACTTCGATTTGATATTTCAAAACGAGTTGGAAGCTGCAAGCAGATTTCATTCATAACACAGCATACGCAAATGCCAGGAAATTCGACTTCGCTGGCTGAGCAGAGCAGCTGCAAATACATACATATACACATACAAAAGACATACTAACATTGTGGAAAAATGCCTTTTTCGTGCTTTGAGCATACCCGAAATGCCAAATCAACGACTGTCAACGAAATTCTCTGAGCGGTTGAGTAGTTTTTGTGTCCCCCTTTTCCCGGACCGAAATATGAAAATTGGCCCTCACTTCGATTTGCCGAAAATTTGAGTGATGCGCACTCTATTATATTAACATACTCTTTGCTGTAACTCTGTACCAATTTGGTCCAAATCGGACAACTCATTCTTTCTCTCCTGCGCTCACAGACATCCAGACAGACAGACGGACACGCGGAAATCAACACAGAAAGTGATTCTAAGCATTTCTATATACTTATGTCTATACCTAGTACGGCTCCTTTCATGCGTTACAATTTTCGCACAAAGTTATTATACCCTATTACCATAGGTGTAGGGTATAACTAGAAAAAAAACTGCATTACTTTTCACGCGGCTCATGTCCGAGATTCTACTTTACAAATAAAGCTTCTCAACCCGGCTCAGACATGGCTTCAGAATAGATTGGTTGCTCCCGTTAACTTATTTAAATATGAAAATTTTTGCAGTGGCGGAATAATAATGCAAATTGGTTTAAGAGTAAAATAACTATAGAATTTTTAATAGTTTCGATATTTTTTGGAGTCATAAATATATTGTTTAGAAAATTATTGGTTAGGCGCCTTAATGAAATACCATACGAAAAATTACTGCAATTCATTTATTTAAATGTTGGAAAAATATAGTTGTTTTCATGCTCACATTTAATTTCTCTCGGACCGATGATAAATTAAAGTTTAGAATACGCAGGAAAAAACTTGCACGTAAAGCAAAGAAACAGGCATATTGTACAACAAAACAGATCTAACATCAAGATGCACAAAGCTCCTTTTGTTGCTGACCAAATTTTGACGCAAGTCAATGTTCCTCTAATATTATATCGTAACAAAAATATTCGTATTTTATGTAGTTCACCAAAATTAAAAAGCTTCGACACATGGAGTTCTAAAAACGATTCGAGCTATGAATCCTGTATGATGTCATTACCCAGTTTTCAGCCCAGATGAAGTAATGGCTCAGCAGTCCACAATTTAATTTATTTAAAATGAAAAAAGGAGTTCAACGTTACTCCAAAGCTATGCTTTTATTTTTTTTAGTAGTCCTCCCGACTTTCCGCTAAATTATTTAAACTGAACTGATTTAAAAACGTTCTCGTTTCTGTTTAAAAGTCGTTTCGGCTCCAGTCTCCGGTTGCAACTAAATTGCTATGCCAATACTAAATGATTAGTTTTTATCTACTTCTTAAAAATACTCGTGACTCGTGACGTGAATCAATAAATTAACGAAAATAATTCGGTTAAATGTTAATTAAAGACAGTGGGGCTTTGAAATCATTGTTTTGTTGTTGAGATTGCTAGTCTCCCGGTGCTCTAGCTCGATTAGTAATTAGCACTTTTATGTCGTTTGTGAAATTTAAGCATACACATTTTTTCATTTATAATTGTAATTATTTTGCAAAGACATTGCATTTCTTTGGGCGGAGCAATGTGCTAATAGCTGCTTGCTACACATTTGATTAGAAAATTGCTTTGCCTATTTATTGTATTTAAATCATATTTTTATTTGAAACATTTATTTTTAAATGTTGAGTAAGGTATTTAAAATACTGAGGGGCTTGCATTTAAAAATTTGTTAAAGAACAAGTCTTTCAAACATTTTTATTTTTCTTTCATACACATATCTTTATAACGCTTGCTAAATAAAAGTAAAATAAATAAAACGTACGACGATGAGACTGTAAAACATTTATCGCTTTTTTCTTCACATGGCAAAATACATATGTACATACGTACATCTGCAGCGGCGCACCCAGAAAATATTTTGGAAGGGGTTTTCGGTTTTGGTTTGTATTTTCTCAAATGAAAATCGGTCGCCAAATGGAGCATAAAAGAAATAATGGTAAGAAAAAAATTGTTTATATGGAAGAACCGATTCTATCCCATTTGTGAATTATAAAGAGTTAATATTTCGAAATAAGTTCGGTATTATACTTTTTTTTCTGGAGTAGACGACGATCAGCGGTGGAGCTATTCCTTCAGCAGATAATGTTTAAGCGAATGTACATATGTACTATATCATTTACCCTCTCTTTCTGTACGCTAAGCTAAAAATTTAATCCGAAAAGCGTAAAATATTATATTGAAAACATTTTACTTAATTTTTTAATCTGCCATATCTTTTACCAATGATGAAGGTTTCATGCGTTGCTGAATCTTTTGGTGAATCTTTCTGTCTTGTTTCAGCCATAGAAAAGACAACAGCAGTCGATTCCTGTATGCAACTTAGGGCCAGTTTCACAGTGGATGTTTAAACTCTGATTGCAGTTTAAATAGGGAATTTCAGTTTCACAGTGGGAAGTTAAATACAATTTAAATGGCCGGTTGTGGGTATTTAAGTACGGCACAGAGTTGCAATCGAAAACAAATAAACAGCTGATTTCGGATGTGCAAGCAAGCTGCGGCGACAATATTGCAATTTATAAGAGATCAAATTAAACATAAAACTGCATGGTATAGCACATATAAATGATCCCGTAGTATTATAAATAATATAAACTGTGGATTCTTTGCACAATATCCAATAATTCACTTCTTTCGGCCGACGAAAAATTTTTAGCTCGCGCTGCCTCCATAATTGAACAATTGAACATATGTTTTTGGCAAGTTGTGTCAACCTTCAATTGTCAAATATTCGAAGTTGCCATTCATTATTCCGTATTTAAATAAATGCACTGTGAAACTCAAGAAAAGTTAAACTAGATTTAAACTCAATTTGCAAATTAGATTTAAACATCCACTGTGAAACTGGCCCTTAATAGATTTAAGTGTTCAACAACACCACAGTCAATTCATCTTTCGCCAAAAAATTGCATCAGTGGTTTTTCAAAGCGAATTCTAATGATTTTAAACAACTCATTTTATATTTTGGGGAAAAATGAGGTATCAACAGGTATTTTATGGTTTTCAAAATTATAGTACTCTGTATTTAGAATATTTATTACCTATTACTTAAAAGCACGTAAATGCTTTGATAAAATTCTTTTCAATTTGAGTTCAAAGTGTAATGCTTTCCTTAGCAAAATTTCTAAATTTCTTTACAGCTGATGCAAATATAGAGAAGAGTAGAAAGAGAAAAAGAAATTCCACGATTCGCTGAAAGGAGACTCCTTTTTGTAATTTGTCATAAGCTGCCTCAAGTGGGAGTCGGGCTCGCGCAAACAGGGCTCCGTACCAGAACTACCCTCTTTAGCGTTCGAATTTAATAACTCCTAGCCCTAACCATTTGCTTGGGTTTTATTGTTTTCTGTGAATAGCAACGCTTTCCCTTGCCCGCCTGTCCATTAAACATAGATAGCGCCATCTAGTACGCGAACCCGTAAACTTTATTCGAGGCAGCAACCATTCAAAACGGCAGAGAACGTGTATGACTGAGAATGCCACAACAAGAAACTTTGGAAAGCTGAGGTGTTTGGGGAGAGGGATAATTTTTCGACATTTTGATCTAGTATACATATCTTCGTAACTAATTCACCTAAAAATATGAAAAAATTATTTTTGGAATCTAGACGTAGTCCTTTCTAACTAAGCCCCACTAAAAATAGTAAAAATTGAACAACTAATATCAGGTCAGTTTTTCTCACATTTTTATACCCCACACCTATGGTAATAGCGTATAATAACTTTGTGCTAAAATTGTAACGCATTAAAATAGCCGTCCTAGGTATGTATATACCTATAGAATTAATCAGAATCACTTTCTGTGTTGATTTCTGGTTGTCCGTCTATCTGTCCATCTGTCTGTGATCACAAAAGAGAAAGAAGGAGTTGTCCGATTTGAACAAAATTTGGAACACAGTGACAGTCAACCTGAACTTAGTTTAAGCTTTGAGATTAGCCAAATCGGTCGAAGGACATGCCCACAAAAATGGTAAAATTGCTACAATTTGTCTGATTACTTATTGAAAAGAATAATACTTGGGATTCAAGTTAAGGTGTGGTCTTCGATGTCGTACGACAAAATGCTCCGGCACGGAGATGACAGAATTGTAATTAAAATTTTTATATAATAAGTAGTCAAAATACTACATACATGCAGCCACAAAGCGTTTTCTTGTAGTTACTAATTATTATAAAGTTATTTCAACAGCAATTATGCCGTCCACAGCAAAAATCTCGTATGCGAAAATTTATAAGTGCGATATGAATTACTAATAAAGTCTTTCGTATTTTTGTATGAAAAGAAAGGAAACCCAGTTGTTATTCAAGAGGATCACAGAAAATCCCTCTGCATATCGATTCATAACAAATTTTCGAAATTATATCAGACGAACTTTTGCGGTGGACTACAGCATTGTGCAAAATTCTATGA
Organism: Neria commutata; assembly: GCA_963457695.1. Lineage (NCBI taxonomy): Eukaryota > Metazoa > Arthropoda > Insecta > Diptera > Micropezidae > Neria > Neria commutata. Next base: position 27,623,164 of record OY735247.1, read on the forward strand.
TTAGGGGCACAAGATAAGGTAGTTACTTTATAATTTTGGTAACAAAACACTTTAAATGACATCATTCTGCAAGATTAATTGGTATACATAAACTTTATTGGCATTTATGTACAGAAAGTTTAGCTCTAACTGCATCCATTGCCGAGCCAAAATAAAAAGTAACACATTTAAGGAAATGATTTTTGTCACAAAATGGGGCAAGCAGCTGCTGTAGATACTATGAAGACTTGAAGTACAGACCAATCAATTGTGACATTATCGCCAGAATAAGGCTGTCATTTTTTATGAGAAAGATTAAGGAATTTTCTGTTCATACTTTGTCTGTAAGCGAAGTTAAATTGTCTTGATATCTGTATTTGGTTTAACAGATCTGCAAACAGCTTCAAGAGAATATCGATTTATACACTCTGGATATATATAGGATTAATATCGATACTTTAATGAAGAACGACCCCAAGAGCTTGATCAATCTCAAAGGTTTTGTTGATTCTGACAGATCACTCTTAAATACCGATCGAATTACATCGATTTATAACTTTTTACTGCGATTTTTCCTTCTAATGCAAGATAACAAAAGGCTAGTTACTAGCGCCGCAGTAGCTCAGTCGATAAGTGCTCGGTCTTTGATGTGAAAGGTCACTGCTACGAAACCCAGCAGACTTATACCATCTGAAAACCAGAGAATTTCTTTTTGAAATTGTTTCTGTGCGCGGCGCCATCTCTGGCTAAGAAGTATTCTTCATTTACGAAAATATTCTTTGCCACGAAAAGAAAGCTTCTCAATTCAGTTTGAATACGGTTATAAAATAGATTTGTAGGTCCCGTTGACGTGTGCTTAAATGGTAATAGGGTATAATAACTTTGTGCGAAGATTGTAACATGAAAGGAGCCGTCCTAGGTATAGACATAATTATATAGAAATGCTTAGAATCACTTTCTGTGTTGATTTCCAGTTGTCCGTCTGTCTGTCCGTCTGTCTGTCTGTCTGGATGTCTGTGAGCGCAGGAGAGAAAGGATGAGTTGTCCGACCAAATTGGTACAGAGTTACAGTGAACCTTAACTTAGTTCAAGTTCCGAGATGAGTCAAATCGGCCGAAGGACACGCCCATAATAGGCCTGTAAGTCCTACTAACTCGGGTTTTTTGCGAACAAATTGCTGTAATTCGTCTAATTACTCATTGAAAAGAATAATACTTGGTATTCAAGTTAAGCGGTCGGTCATCTATGTCATACGAAAAAATGGGCGGGGTCCGCCCACTATATAAGCGGCAAAATTTTTCCGGTAAAATGGCTCCCAATCGACTACTTACGAATTTAAATGAATGAAGAAAATGGGCGTGGTCTACCCACCATGAGAGCAGTGAAATAAATATACCGGTCATTTCTGTTGTACACCTGTCAGAGTATCAATATTTGGCATATGTACATAGTCACTTCAGATATATCTTGAAGTCAATCAAAAATGGGCGTGGTACGCCCAATTTAATTTCTTTCAGTGGATTATCGCCCCGGTCGGTTACTTGGTGTAGGGTATTACTCTGTCGGGCTAACCCGACTGATGCTTCCTTACTTGTTTAATTTATTCAATTGGGGCCTTTCTAAACTATGGTAATGATATATATTTGGCGCTTATCCGTAAATGGGCTAAGGACGTTCTTAAAATTTACCTAAATCGACTTAGCCTACTCTGAAAAAGAGCCATCTATAAAAAAGTGCGGTTACTTCTTTTAAGTAAATTTTCATACCAATTTAGGTCGACTTAGCCCCTCCTTCAGAACAGAGCTGCCGCTATAAACATTAATTGCATAATGCAACTTCGTTGTTTAACTGTTTTCAGTGTTGCTGTCGACCTTTTTAACACGTAAGTTTTTCGCTTATCTTGTTTATAAAACACTTGAACGGATTATGTTAAGCAACTTGCCCGGCTTCCGTTTGTGCTCTTTTTTCCAGTCGAATTTTGGAAGTCTCGCAAATCAATGAAAAACGTGAATGAAACTTATTGATATTATAATCACTCGATTTTGCTTATATCGGGCCAAAATTAAATATTAAGCCAAATGAAAATATTTAAATACGATTATTTAGAAAAAATTCCCTTGAAAGTGCTGGAGGGAGCCTTCTACGTTACGAGCCTTCTAGTCCGTTACTTGTACACATGTATGAATGTGTGTCAGGCACACGCAACATTGAAAAATATGCAATGCATTACGCAAATCGTAGGTTAACTTTTAAGCTAAACACAGGCAAAGATATCATAATTTGCCACTTCAATTAAATTATTTTTGTTATAATTGCCCACTACTGTACGAATATATGAAATCCTTATGCAAATACACATTTACATATGTACACTTTGTATGTATATACAGATATATATGTGCTTACACACACACACATATTGGCTATTTTTCGTAAAATTTAGAGCGAAACAATAAGAAAAGCCCTAAGCATGTGGTTTTTTGCCATTAGAACTCGTTCATCTGTGTACACAATATATACAGTGAATGCCTGTAGACACATACTATGTGCATATAAAAATGTAACCAGTTGCTATTTGTATGCCTCAATGCACGGCTTTTCATTATTTTTCGTACATTCATGTTCTCCTCCTCCTCCGCAACAGAGCTGAAGTACGTGAAAAAGGGAATTGCAGGCGAATTCAATATTTTTACCTATGCAGTACGAGTATGTGTAAATTGCCTAAATGTTTGCAATGTTTTTCGAGCTTCCGTTTTTAACACTCTTTCCGTATCTTTTATTAATACGAAAACCAACTTTCCAATTGTACGTCAAATATAAAACTGATGGAATAAAGAGGCGCATGAGTAATAGAAGAGTTTTCTACTGTATACAGTTTGGGGCGCTACCATTGAAAGCATTGCTTCCTTCTTTTAATCATTTTTGCATTTGGGTCAGAGGAGTTCTCCATTGAGTACTTTTCTAACATATGTATCTAAATATCGAGCACGACAGTAAAACACGTACCAATAACATTTTACATATTTACCTTCTTTCACGATTTTTATATTCCTTGTTCTCTAAATGACTGCGTTGTTGTTTTGCTAAAAATGAGTAATTTGGAATCAAATATATGTATACATACATACATATATTATACATATGTATGTACATATACAAAATGTAGACAGACATTTATATCTATGTGTGTCATTAATGCGTACGGATGTTTGTATACATGTGTGCGTATATGAGCATAAGCATGCTTTTATGCTACCAGCTGCAATTATTTTATAAGAAACTATATACATACTTATATATGTACTTATACATATATACTTCATACTCGTATGTGTACATTTATGTACGTTTACTTATGCATAGAAAAATATTACATATTAACAAAATAAACTTATGGTAAAGGTTCCGAAGAGATATTCGACTAGAGGACATTTTGCAGAATTTAAAAAATTTAAAAATATTCATATTTAGTTATTCGGTTGTTCGTTTCAAAAAACGAAATATAAGCTTTTAAATTTAAGAAATTATAATGAGCTAAAGTAGTCAGACATTTATGTATATTGCTACCAGATATAGAAGAAAATGAGCCAAGGTAGTTCACGATCAACTCGGTCTAAGTCGGATGAATATCGATACATGCATCAGTGTGTATATATGCATTGCGAAACAACGTAATGTAGCGAACATTTAAGGTTAGGTTGGATAAGATTAAGTTAAGTTAAGGTTGTGTAAGGTTAGGTTGTGTGTGTATGTTAGCTATGTTAAGGTAGGGTAGCAAAAGAGTTTGCGCTCATATGTCACCATTTATTTTTATTGGTTTTTATACATTAAGGGTATTCATTTAAGCAGATAATTTTGCACATTGCTCAAATTTATCAATTTATCAAGTGTGTTAAATGAACGCACTTGGCAAAGTGTTTGTGCAAATGGTGTTTGGCTGTCAAAAAGAGAAAACTAAAATGCCGAGAATCAGTGAAAAAGTAAAGATTAATGTTGGAGCTGTTTGGAAAAAATTACTGTAACCCATTTGCGTTTATTTTGATTGTTCAATAGTAAACTTTTATCACAATGTTATAGATCATAGCTAAGCAGGGTTGCATTCGTTGCCGTCTAAGTTTACAAACATCGTTTGCACAGCGAAATCATAGCGCAAATTTATCACATTTGTGCAAATGCGCTTTCATACAAAATTTGACAGTTCGTTTACCTGGTGATAAATTTGTCCCGTTATCAGGCATTTGCGCGTTTAAATGAATACCCCTAATATTTTCGGGTCGAATCGAACACAACGTTCGTTCCATCGTATGGCGGAACTATGACATCAGCTGATTCTTTTTATTGTTTTGCCGACTTGTAATTTTCTGCGGAATTTTTTCTATTTCATTGAAATTTACTGTATTTGCAATTGTTTCGAAGAACAATTAATAGAAGCAGTGAAACATTTGCCTTTATGACAAATCGGCTCAGGTGTATCGCAACAAGCTTCGGCAGGAAAATGCTAGGGCTTCTGCTGCTGGCGCAACAATATAAATGTTTTTATACGGAAGATAAAACAGCTGATTTTCTATGTGCTGCCAGCGTATTCATTGTGCTGACCCTCTCCATCAGCTCGTTGCCGTAAGTTGAAAACTCTCTCCAATGATGTGGCGTATTTCGTTAACGCTGATACTCCGATTAATATAAGGTGGTTTCGAAAGTATTTTCAGCTATTTTTTAATTCTCAAGCTATTTAAATCCAACAATTTCGCAAAAATCAGAGCAGAACAGAAAAAAAGTTTTCGAATTCGTGGCCAAAACCGGTGGAAATTCTTAAAAAGAAACGCAAAGCTGCAATTTTAACGCACTGTGCTTAAATTTTGTTTGCCTTAGTAGAGTAAATGGTGAATATAAATTTTAATATATATATATATATACATATATCACTATGTAGGTTTCTTGCTGAATTAGAAAATAAATAAACAAACTGTCATGTTTAAACCCAAAATGAGAGAATTCTATCAATTTCCTTGCTACATGTATCGTTTTGTATAATTCTGCAGTATATATATTGACAAGTGTAACTGCTGAAATAATGATTAAATATGTTATATATGCTCAAATTCAACGAAGTTTTTGCGTTTGTGAACTGCCGCAATACATCGATCGCACGCAACCATTGGAGCTTCGCTCTAAGAGAATATGCATGCCTTTTGACAGATAACGTTTTTTGACTACTCCCTTTAAGACCAAATTACAATTGCGCGTCGACAGTGGCAGTTTTCGAAATCAGCTGATTTTTGGGAATCGCTGCTTCTTATATGAAAAGTTACAATAGAGCAGCGGCAGTATGACGCACTGCTTTCGTTAGCGCTTTTCCTAAATCCACTGCCGCTACTTTCGAATTTGTGTACTTTCGAACAAACTTCATGTTGGAGAGTTGCATTTGCAATTTCTTCGAAAGATATTTTTGAATTTTTTGTGCTGGAAATGTACGACCAAATTATTTAATTTGTCCAAATACTATTTCAAATTATTGTTATCAAGTTTTAAAACGTAAAAATACTCATTTACTGCTGCCTATACCGTTATATCGTCAATCAACAGCTGATTACGAAATCTACCAACGTGATTGTAATTTCGGTGGCAGTAGCTTGCTTTACTGTCAGTGAAAAACTGATTTCGAAAACTGCCGCTGCCGACGGGCTATTGTAATTTGGGTTTTTGGCCCGTATATCAAGAAATGTGCATTGCTTCTTGAACGTGGAATAGAGTAGATAAAAATGTACAGCTCACTGAATTCAGTTTCAGTTTGTATTTCATTTCACTTAATACAAACAATTTGTACAAATTCGCTTATTTTTTTAAGTCAACATTGGCTTTCGCGTTTCGCTATCTGTCTGTTTATACACAAAAAAATCTATCTGCAGTTTTCTTTAAGAAACAATAAATTCTATATATCTTTCTTGGCAAAAACAGCTCCTACCTTATGCACATTTTTACTGTGAAAATCAGTTAAATACGAGGTGAATATGGGCTCAAGTACATTTGACACATCAAAATTGAGCATTACTTTAGAGTTTTGTATTTCATTTATGTGTTTTATTTTGCATGGAGTCTTCGCTTTTCGTTGGAGCTGCTGGGTACAGACCTTTAGCATTTTAGCATAAGCCAATCGATTTAAAACCAACGGCGTCGTTCAATTGCAAGCGGGCGGCTGAGGTTTCTTGTTTTTCAACTTTAAGCTTTAAACACAATCAAATCGCGAGGCGAATTCTACGCGGCAAACGCGCGCTGTCAAAATTAAAACACACAGCAGTGCATGTGATTGCCCACAATGACGACGCTAGCGTAGTTCGCCTCTCGACGATTCGCCTCGCGATAGAACAAATTCTAATTTTGTTGCTGCCGCCTCAGCTGTCAGTGGTGAAAAATAAATAAATTGAAGTAAGGAAATTGTAAATTTTTGTGCGGAAACTATTTTTATAGTTTTACAACTCGGAAAATTCGTGAATTCGTTGTTTCCGTGGTTTTTTTTAAATTCTGTGCTTGTTGTGGGGATGATTTTTTCCGAATCAACTGATGCGAATTTCGCTCTGATTCTGTTTCACTGGGCGAAATTCCACGACGACTGCCGTCAAGCCACCATTGTTCGCCGCGTAAAATCCGCCTCGCGTTTTGATTGTGTTTAAAGCTTTACCATTGTCTCTTGTTTTTCAACTTTACATCGGCGTTCATTTTTAGCCGATATTTTAGTAATAGGCCGGCTTGGGCTTCATCTTATTGTATAAGGGCTGTCATGCACTAACATGCAAACTGCAAAAGATGGCCACCAAATAAATTGTACTACACAACAAAATGGACGTCGAAAACTTTATGTTTTAATATCAAACATTAACACATGAGCGTTCTAAGGAAGGGAATGTGGGAATGTGTTATGTGATGAATTATGCGTTTTTGTGTAAAATAGACAAACAAATCTGAAAGCGAAAATATAATTTCTGAACGAAACATTATTAGTCTTTATCACGACCAATATTCTCACAGATAATTTTGGTTTTTACTTCCGGCATAAAGTAGGGAGGAAGTTTGGAAATTCGAGTTTTTGACCTTATTACGATTATTTAATATAAATTAATTCTAATTTGTGTTGTAAATTGAGTGTAATTGGGATTTTTTATGGTTAGGAAGGAAATACAGTCAACTAAGAAAGTAGAAAAAATTTCCTTTGTTTAGATGGTAAGAATGTTCCAGGGACCGAAGATACATACATCCATAGATCCATAGAGCCACTACGCATTTTAAATTGTTAAATCCCATTCGTAATCACCAAGATACATATTTACACAATTTGACAAATTAAGATAGTTTAGCTGATAAACTTCGGATGTATGTATGTATGACCAAGAGCGGATTGAGGGCGTGTCTGTCAGGACTTTACCAGGAAAGGTTTCTATGTAACTGTGTACCTAATTTGTTTGCGCTATAAATAGAAAGAGCACACACAAGCAAATGCGGGAAAGCGTGCGCTTGCCCTATTTTATCCGAACCGAACGGTATTAAGCAGCTTTTTTTCATAGTAAAGAATACTATCGGAAAGTTGCCAATTCGCACAGCGCAAAGAAACAATTTGAAAAACAAAATCTCTTTTTTATTCAAATGGTATGAGTCTGCTGGGTTTCGAGCTAGTGACCTCAGGGTATAATTGTTCTGCTCACACACAACATCCAGACTACTCTCAAAAAATTGAATCGCTTTAATTAAAATAGTTTCTGATTATGAATACCAATATACCAAGGAATGGCGATTGTCATAGTACAACTCGCAGAGAGGTTCTTAAAAGCGATGTTGTATTTTCTTTTAAGGTTGGCATAAATAGCTAATTACCATAATTCTTAGTTACGCAATTTGCAATTATGTGTATGTACATATGTATGTATATAAGAGCACAACAGTTGGATGCATTAAATATTCTCACTGCTTTATTATAATAAGATTATACAGAATCAATACCAAAAACTATGGCACCGTACATCATCTCGGAAGGATGTATTGTAAATATATACAAAAATGTATACACATATTTAACGGGGCTTTTTAGCAGCAATAACATTATATTTTTAATAATATCAAAGAGACGTTCCGTACAGTCCCGGACTACAGGTTAGAACCAATTAAAAAGTTTTCATAATTTCTAAAATAAGAAATATCAACCTCACTGTCGGTCTGTGTTTAATACTTTCTTAAGACAGGCTCTCGGATATGAATGGTGTAACCAAGGCAAAGGCCTTAAATTGAGTTAACGGGACTTATTCTTTTTTCCTATAGCCGTATGTGATCGGGTGAGAAGCTTTTCCTCAGGGCAATGTATACCCTCGGCGAGTTGCTAATCTGGCGTCGCACAATAAAACAATTTGAAAAACCTATTCTCTTTTTTAGATGGTATGAGTCTATCAGGGATCGAACCCGTGACCTATGGCCTCAGATACCGAGCATACATCCTGTTGTAAATATTTTTAGAGATTTGCAATATATGTCAGCTGCAATGCACTTAACAGGTAAGCAAATGTCATTTAATGTCTCCAAAATAAACTCTCTCTCAACTTCGATTTTGAAGAGGCAAATCGTATTCTATCTGCACGATATTTTAATCCACCCACAACACATCCATTAACCCATTGGAAAAAAGATAATTGGTTTCAAATTGTTTCTTGGTGCGGCACCATTCCGTGCGGCGGATTAGCAACTCTCTCAGATAAATTTTTGACTTGGTAAAGCTTCTCAATCCCGTTCGACCATGGGAATAGAATACGAATTTGTTGGTCCGGTTAGATTGTGCTGAAATTGCCACAAGCCAGTGTGAGAAAGCTCGGTCTGAGCCTCGTTTACGGGCTGAATTGTTAGAGCACCTCAAACTGAAAATAAAACCTGAAGAAAAACGGTGTTTTCTCGAACGACTCCCGCTGATTCTGCATGGATGGCACAGGAACGAAGAAAGCAGTTTAACATTTTTTTTGTCGGAATAAGAAAACTTAGCAGCATGAAGACATGTACTATTTGTCCATTGTGCTGATAAGTAAATTCCTTTTACTGAAATGCTCCTGAGCTTTGTATAAAGCAGAGGATTTTAGATGGTGGCAAGAAAACAATTCTCATACATATTCTTGGATAATGTCTTGGATAACACTCGCTCGATGGAAACACTTGAGCTATGCCAGATTCCTGAACTTGAACTGCCATCTCTTTGAATAAGCAGCATTCTAAATGAGTTAGAGCTAAGCAATGAAGCAATGGGTTGTAAATCATTGAAAGGGGACACAATAGATATAAAGATCGCAGTGCGATACTCCCCAAATTTTCATATTTCAAATATTTAAACAAATTTTAGTTTATTAATATATAAATTTCTGCTGGTCGTTGACTAAAAAGCATGATTTACTTATTATACAAATAATATTAGGGCTTAGGTAATAAACAATCAATATTTTCCCCGACTGTTCTCGTATAGTAATGAAAAGTCTCAGCTGATAAAACGAAGAAAAACATTTCATTTTATTATGATGGATACAGTATACGAAGGGGAACATATATTCATAACTCTTTACGTGCTAAAAGCATTTTCCCGGGTAATAAAGAGTGTATGTCTATCTGGGAATTTTGCCAAAAAATAACGAATTCTGTAATTCAGATAGACACTCTCACCAAGTATTTTCTCCTTGTGTTCAGTCGCCGTTGATCGTTTTAAAAGAGCGATCTTTTCTTAGCTCTTGATATTTGCTGGGTTACAATTTGTCTTTTGCTAAAATACAAAATCATTTCGGTCCACACGTCAATTGAGAACTGTTATTAGTAAGTTACTTAAGAAGTTACGGTTTTAAATTACTATTTAAATAATAGTAATAGTGATATACAAGTATGCTTTGCTGATACTAAAGCAATCAGATCGGATATATAAAATGTTTTGTGTTAAACTGAAGACAGATGTATAAAGTTTTAAATTCGTAACTCGAAAACGTGTAATTACGATCATAAATCATTTACCTATATATCTGCATATACCAATATAAATATATGTATAGATATATGCAAATATGAATGTATAAAATCATATATAATATAAATACAGATATTATGCAACAAATAATGTATATACATGTTCCGGAGAAGCTCAATCATATAAATATACCAACAGAGCATCTAAAAATAACACAAACTTCGAAAGTGGAAAATGAGTTTAGCAGAAAACAATAAAATGAAATATTTTCTTGCTTATATGCATTGATTTTTCATCAAAAAAAGAGCACATTTCCGAACTCATAATGTGGAAATTCAAGGATGACCGGTTACGTAATAAGTGCCTCATGACAATATTTCGGAAAGGACAATATTCGCAAATAATAAACATATATTTATAAACGTTTCAAGATATATTGGGGTAGAACATATGTATGTATGTACATATGCGCATATGTATCGCTCAAGACGATCAAAATTAAAAAAGAAGCGTTTATTTTTAGAATATTTGAAGATATCGAGGAATGTCGCATGGTTCGCAAAAAGTAGGCAAAATGAGCATTTATAAATCGTTGCATGTATGTATGTTTGTATGCAATTGTGCATGTATGTTTGTGTGTATGCATGTATACATGAATATATGTATTTACATGATCTTGGATCTGCTAAATACATATATAAATATTCACCATGTATTCACGTGTGTGTGCGTACATATGTACATATACTATATATCCTTTATGAATACAAGCCTAAGAAAAAAAATTTTCAATTTGATAAAATTAGACTCAAGGCACCATAATTCAAAATTTAATTGTAAGTAATAAGAAAGCTAGAATTCCTTTAGAATATTCATTATTTAGGATTAATACGCAGCAACATTTAGTAGGGAGGAAACTATCCTTTTTCTTAAATTTAAAAAAAAATCACCAATGTGACCTTGGTCCCTGTCATTTCGATTCCGGATTTATGCACTAAACATTTTATAAAGCAAAACAGTCAGTTTGAAATTCATTGGCTTTAGAAATCATTATGTATAATCATTCATTTGTTTAAAATATTAATTTTAGAGCAAGGAAAAAACTAGGATAACAACGTTAATTACACATCATGAAATAAAACAAAGGCGTTAATCTTGTGGGAATTATTAATCCAATGACTCTGGTGTATAAAATTAAATTTTTTTTTTTTAAATAGCGAAACATATTGAAACCGTTTTTTTTAATGAGACATATGTCGGATAAATGAAATTCATAACATTATTTAAGTATATTAATTTATTTGACAATACATAGGTACATAAGTATGTGCATATGTGCATCAAATACAGCATAGGGGTGCCAAGGAATTCTTTGACGTACGTGCTCTCCTGGGATGCCAAGTATCACGAAAATTTCCGATAAAAACATCGCGAGCGAAAATCGAATTCTTGTTACCATAATATTATATGGGAGATTTAAGGACACAATACATATTTTTTGTTGCAAACAAACTAAAACTTATTCTCAAGTGCACGTTCGAATATACACATATGTGCAAATGTACAATGTAAGAAAATTACATGATTGTCGAGAATTTCACCAATACCGTTGGGGTTTTTAGTAAAATAGCACTTGGCAGCCCTGACACCGAAAAACTTCAACAAGCGCCTTGCAAAAGCAAAACGTCTTAAATTAGTTCAGAACATAAGGAGCACGATGGTATATTGTGTTTTACGTTTAGCTCGAATCAAAAACAAACACATTAAACGTGTATAACCAAATACGTAGTAGAATTGTAAATACCACGAAAGAAAGCAATAAATTTCTTTAAGATTTAACTTATTGTATGTTTAAAAGTGACACGTGTGTTTAACAACTTCGAGCAAGCGACGACGACCAGGTACCAAAAGGGGTGAAGCTAGAAACCGATCAAATATTGGATACTTGATTTTATCAAAGCAGAACACGGCGTTGTATGGTTGCAATTTTATTTGCAGTGATTTTTTGTACTCCGTATGACTAAAGAGTAAAATATGACGTCTTTTTTTACGTGGTCCCCAGATCGATATTAATTAATGTTTATCATAAACGTAATTTTTCATTTGACTCGAGTAAGACGAGAAGTTTCCAAAAATACTGAAAAAGCTTTAGTCAGTGATCCGTGCTTAATTCGGAGCGCTGCCCTGAAAGTGCTTAATCATTGTAGTGAGTTTAATACATAATATGAAACCAAGCAGTTGCTGGGCAGTAGGTACAAATCCGTTGTATTTTGCACACATGTAATTATGACGTGGTTAAATCCATTGCATCTTCTTCACACATGTAAATACATATGACGTGTAGATCAGGAGCTTCTCAAGTCAAATCTGACAAAACAGGCCTTGAACATTTGCCTTCATATTTATATTTCGCTTTAATAAGTAGTGTAATACATAATTCGTTTAGCTTAGTACCATTAATAATTGTGATTATGATATATCCAAGTAAAATGCATATTTTTATTAATACATACTAAGCTACCATCATTAACAGAAAGAATTGTGCAGCATAGATGTCTCGCATTTGCAATGTATTTACCCGTACCCCGTAAATTTTTTTAATAATTCTCTATATGTATATACTAGTTTGTCAAAGGTTTACCCGAGCTCGTATGCTTTTTTTAGATAACAGAACAGGAATTTCTTTAAAAGAGAAATAATACGAATAATTTTTGCAAGTATGTACATATTACATATTCCATCTGTAGAAGTCGTACTCTTGAAAAAAAACCAACATGAGTGTAAATAAAATGTTCTTCAAATCTTGATAACAATATTAATAATTTGGCTCGGCGGCCCTTAAAATCTTACATTAGCTTGTGTATATATGTGCGTGTTGATATTTTTAGCACAAATAAACGGTGCCCAAACTTTTTTCTAATGGCAAATACGAACGGGTTGGGTAACTATTTCATGGCAAAGAAAATCTCTTTGTTTCATATGTCCAACAAATAATCATATGCAAATAGACTGCGCAGAAACGAAAGGAGGCTAGTTCATAACATTAAATGAAACTGATTTACGACTATGCAGTATATTGCAGTTTATTCACAATTTCTATCTTTTATATGCAGGACTGCTGAGTAAATTCATTGAGCAGCAATGGAAGACGGTCACTCGAAAACCGTCGAACAATCTTTAAATTTCTTTGGCACAGACGCAGAACGCGGTCTTACCTTAGATCAAGTCAAAAACAATCAAAAGAAGTATGGCGCCAATGGTAAGTTCAGTAATTTTTTTTAAATTTTCAGGATTTTGTGCATTAGAATATGAATGATTCGTTTATACAGCTTTTTACAGATTTTAGTTTTAAAGTCCATATAGAACAGCATGTAACTTTTGCGAAAAGACAAACATTTCTTTTAAATTTTGATTCCTACTAGAAAATTTTAAAATTTTTGTTTAATTTTTGGTAAAGAAATCCGGTTCCAATAACTAGTACAAAAAAATGTTAGAGTTATTCCTTCAAGGTCATTTACTATAAGTACCACTTCTTGAACTTGCATACACATACTTACTGTTTTGCTCTGTATGTTAATGCAATATATTTTTACAATGTACATACATATAAACCATAACTTTTTTTTGTACTCACTTTTACATTACATGTATTCTTTTATTTCAGAGTTGCCAACGGAAGAAGGTATGCTCAAGATGTAATATTGTATATACAATAAAAATATACACAAAAATTTATTTTAAATAGGAAAATCCATTTGGCAGCTTGTGCTAGAGCAGTTCGACGATCTTCTTGTTAAGATTTTGCTGTTAGCGGCTATTATATCATTTGTAAGTACGAATATGCGAAGCAATAGAATATGACGCGTACCTATTTGCATATATGGACACTATTTTACAATAACAAAAGGTACGTTCGTAAATGCAGTAAATTCGTGCAGTGACAGTAGCAGTGCAGCCAACTTCAGTTGTCACTGCCCGATCAGCCGATTTCGTTTGCAGGTTGGTTGCAGAAACTGTTGTTGCATTAACGAACGCGATTCAGGATGGAAATTTTGGTTAAGGCATTAATTGATAATTGCGAAACTCGAAGTGAGAGTCTTTTACTGAATTTCAATAAAGAAAGGGTAAAACGAGTGAAAGAGAGATGTGTCGTGCTAAAAACCTTGTTGAAAAAGAGAATTAGATCCATCCCGAAAGTAAAGATTTACTTTAAAACAATAAAAACGTATCCAGATGATATATTCCATCTTTATACAAGATGACAAAAAAATTTTGATCCATTTATAATAAATTTTCTACGTTTCCATTTCGTGTTTTGCAAACGGCAACAGTAGGATAATGACTGCGAAAACTGCAGAAATTTGTCACTGCGGTGCCAAGCCGTTGCATTAACGAACGCGTTGCACGCAGTAGTATTGCGCCATTTTGCTTTTACGAACGCGTTGCTTTGCAGTGCAACCGCTGGGTTGCATTTACGAACGTACCTAAATTCAGAAAATATTTTCTTTAATTTCCTATAAAAGAGTTTAGTAAAAGACACGTATTTTTTTAAATTACGATAACCACATTGTGGTACGTGTGTATGTAAGTCAAGATATTTATAAGAATCTGATGCATTAAACTTGTCATTTCGAGTCTTGGTTTTTTTTGCTATCCCTCATATTTGCTCCAGACTTAAGGTCCAAAAATTAAATACGATTGAATGTTTCTGTTTCTTAAATTTGTTGTATTAATTCAACAATTTTGACATAATATCAGGTGTACCTGAAACCTAATATACATAAATATATTATTGTTTTCAGGTTTTAGCACTTTTTGAAGAACATGAAGAAACGTTCACAGCATTTGTTGAGCCGTTAGTTATTTTACTTATTTTAATTGCAAATGCTGTAGTTGGCGTGTGGCAAGAACGAAATGCCGAGTCGGCTATCGAGGCTCTCAAAGAGTATGAGCCGGAGATGGGCAAGGTAATTCGGCAAGATAAATCCGGCATTCAGAAAATCAGAGCGAAAGAAATAGTGCCTGGCGACATTGTGGAGGTATCTGTCGGCGACAAAATTCCCGCCGACATACGTATAACGCATATATACTCTACAACCTTGCGAATCGATCAGTCTATTCTCACTGGCGAGTCTGTTTCTGTTATCAAGCACACCGATGCCATTCCAGATCCCCGAGCCGTCAATCAGGATAAGAAAAATATCCTCTTCTCCGGCACCAATGTAGCTGCTGGCAAGGCGCGCGGTGTAGTTGTCGGAACTGGTCTTAACACGGCAATCGGCAAAATTCGTACCGAAATGTCTGAGACTGAAGAAATTAAGACTCCGCTCCAACAGAAGTTGGATGAATTCGGCGAACAACTCTCCAAAGTGATATCTATTATTTGTGTAGCTGTATGGGCTATCAACATTGGTCACTTCAATGACCCAGCACACGGTGGCTCGTGGATTAAGGGTGCTATCTATTATTTCAAAATTGCCGTTGCGTTGGCTGTGGCCGCCATTCCTGAAGGTTTGCCCGCTGTAATCACTACTTGCTTGGCACTCGGCACTCGCCGTATGGCAAAGAAGAACGCCATTGTACGTTCGTTGCCCTCCGTGGAGACTTTGGGCTGCACATCTGTCATTTGCTCAGACAAAACAGGCACTCTAACCACTAATCAGATGTCTGTATCCCGACTGTTCCTTTTCGAAAAGGTAGAAGGTGGTGAAAGCCACTTCTTGGAATTCGAGATGACTGGTTCCACATATGAGCCCATTGGTGAACTCTTCTTAAATGGTCAACGCGTAAAATCTGCTGACTATGAAGCCCTTCAGGAATTAGCCACCATATGCATTATGTGCAATGACTCAGCCATTGATTACAACGAGTTCAAACAATGTTTCGAGAAAGTAGGCGAGGCTACAGAAACGGCGCTAATTGTGCTGGCCGAGAAGATGAATCCATTCGGTGTCAACAAATCGGGCTTAGATCGCCGCTCGGCTGCCATTGCTATACGTCAAGAGATTGAAACTAAGTGGAAAAAGGAATTTACTCTCGAATTCTCGCGCGATCGCAAATCTATGTCTTCCTACTGCACCCCACTGAAAGCTTCGCGTCTGGGTAACGGACCAAAACTGTTCGTCAAAGGTGCACCAGAAGGTGTTTTGGATCGTTGCACACATGCTCGTGTTGGCACTAGCAAGGTGCCACTAACCTCTGCACTCAAGAACAAAATCCTGGCACTCACTGGTCAGTACGGTACTGGACGCGACACCCTCCGCTGCTTGGCACTCGCTGTTGCAGACAGCCCAATGCGCCCCGACGAAATGGACTTGGGCGATTCAAACAAGTTCTATCAATACGAAGTCAATTTGACCTTTGTAGGTGTTGTCGGTATGTTGGATCCCCCACGTAAAGAAGTGTTCGACTCAATTGTGCGCTGTCGTGCTGCTGGTATCCGCGTCATTGTTATTACTGGCGATAACAAGGCTACTGCTGAAGCCATCTGCCGCCGTATTGGCGTTTTTACCGAAGAGGAGGACACCACAGGCAAATCATATTCGGGCCGTGAGTTCGACGATCTTTCACCCGCTGAACAAAAATCCGCTTGCGCACGCGCTCGTCTATTCTCCCGCGTAGAACCCCAGCATAAATCGAAAATTGTTGAGTACTTGCAAAGCATGAATGAGATCTCTGCTATGACTGGCGACGGTGTCAATGATGCCCCTGCTCTGAAGAAGGCTGAAATCGGTATCGCTATGGGCTCTGGTACCGCTGTAGCTAAGTCTGCCGCCGAAATGGTGTTGGCTGATGATAACTTCTCCTCCATTGTTTCCGCCGTTGAAGAGGGTCGTGCCATTTACAATAACATGAAACAGTTTATTCGTTACCTTATTTCTTCCAACATTGGCGAGGTCGTCTCCATTTTCTTGACTGCCGCTCTTGGTCTACCCGAAGCTCTTATTCCAGTACAGCTTTTATGGGTCAACTTGGTATGTGGCTTCTGTGAAATATGGTAATGTTTATACTTGTTATTGAATGCACTTTTTCAATAGGTCACTGATGGTCTTCCAGCTACTGCCCTCGGCTTCAATCCACCCGATTTGGACATCATGGAGAAACCACCACGTAAGGCTGATGAAGGTTTAATTTCTGGTTGGCTCTTCTTCCGGTAAATATTTTGCATTTTAGCCACGTGGCATTCGAATCGGTTCATGGAGCTCATGCTTTTAAATATTACTTAGTTACATGGCTATTGGTGGTTATGTTGGTGCTGCGACAGTTGGTGCCGCCGCTTGGTGGTTCATCTTCGCCGAAAATGGCCCACATCTCAACTACTGGCAACTCACACATCATCTGTCGTGTCTCGGCGAAAGCGACGATTTCAAGGGTGTCGACTGTAAGATATTTTCCGATCCACATGCAATGACGATGGCTCTGTCCGTCCTTGTGACAATTGAAATGTTAAATGCAATGAACAGGTAAATTTTAAAATTTAGTTGGCGCTGCTTTAATTACATTCGGAGTTTGTTATTGTTTATTTTTTTCGAAGACATTAAACTTAGTCTTAATAACTTGTGATTTCAAATGTTTGCAGCTTGTCTGAAAACCAATCTCTTATTTCGATGCCTCCATGGTCCAATATGTGGCTTATAGGCTCCATGGCTCTATCATTTACACTTCACTTCGTTATTCTTCACGTGGACGTACTCTCCGTAAGTATCATATCAAAAAAATAGTTTTTTTAAAGTGGATAGGTCATTGTTTATTCACTGAAATTTTTATAATTAAAAATAGCAATCTAATTCCTAGTTTGAACCTCAAGCAGTAGAGTTCGACCGATTCTCGCTGAGTTTCTAAATCCGAAAAGTTTAATAAAAATTATTACCATTTAGCTTTACCCTTAAAAGTAGATATTTTCGGTGCAAAACTTTTAGCAGGTCTAGGCAGACCTGATTCTTTTCAATTACCAGGTAATGAATTGAATTTTAAATAATTTAACAAAATTTTGAGGTCATGAATTGAATCGAAAATTTATATAAAAAAAATTCTATTGGAAAGGGAAGGAAGAACTAACTATTCGAATTTCCTAGATGGTAAAAAAAGAAATATAATTTCTTATATTTTTCGCTTTATTCAGGTGGAAGAGTTCGGAAAGGATTTTATTTGGAATGATGTTATGGTGAACACAGGCTATGTTGGCTCAATTCTTCGGTCTACTTATTTATCCTAAATTTTGCAGATTTTAATAAATTCAATTGTGTTCTGCAGATATTTGGCTCAACTCAATTGTATTGTGGACATATTTAGTTCAATTCAATAGAATTGAGAAAAACTGTTCGCACATCACAATTGAATTATGTTGATTTTGTCCAGATTACTGCATAAAACCAATAATCTTTTCAATTCAACTTCATTTCCATTTGTTTTCGATTCATTTGATGATTTAATAATTTCAATTCATTTCCTCGAAATTGATTAAAATAATTTTTCAACTAAATCAGTAAACGAAAAATTATTTTATTACTTTTAAACTCGCAATTAATTAAATATTATTTAAAATCTATGAGGAAGAACAGACTACATCCAGGTCTAATTTGAGGGTATATTTTTATAAAAAAAAAAGGATTTGAAGGCAGAATATTTCAACTTTTTTAATATGAAACCTAGTTTTGGCAAATCGGCTGTAGGTTCGAAATAGCGCGCCAATGGCGCACACTACTACTGTAATAAACACAAATTGAAATAAAATTATAAAACTAAAACCATTTCGATAGCAGCCCTTTTCAGCCGGCGGCGCCTCTGCGATAAATTGACTAACATATTTTGCCTTTTTTCTTTCTGTTTTCCTTTACAGACCGTTTTCCAAGTAACACCATTGTCTGGCGAAGAATGGATAACGGTGATGAAATTCTCAATTCCTGTAGTTTTATTAGATGAGACGCTGAAATTCGTTGCTAGAAAAATCGCTGACGGTGAGAATCCCGTTTACACAGTGCATGGGATTGTGTTAATGTGGGCCGTGTTTTTTGGCCTTTTGTATGTTATGACGCTTTAAAACATTAAGCCTAAAAACCTTTACAGTCCTCTAGAAAATTAGTGAGAAAATATATATAAATATACATTTTCAATATAAAAATCTCCAAAAATAAAGCAGACATGCTAACAATATGAGCTTTTTAACCGTTACTTAACATCTCCCCAGCTGTCATTAACCTTTAAATAAGCTTTTCTGTATGGATTTACTTAAAGAATGAAAACAAATGGAAAGTATGTTACAACAACTTACAAGATTATCTAACATACTTCCCAGCGAATACACATACAAAACTTCTTGACTTATATTTTAACTACATGCAGTCGCAACAGTTACACATACATGTACACAAAATTTTCGGCCGTACCAAATCCAAGGCATTATTGACTTACATTTTGAGTTTAAACAGAAGCGAATCATTTTTTGCAAAAACCCATTTCTATGAAGTCGCCATATTTTGATATCACTCAAGTTTAATTATATTGCCGATTGATTCTAGCAGCATCTAATTTTGCAAACTACTGATTATATTAAATTTCGCAATGTTTCTTTCTACAAAGAATGGTCAACTGTTCGCACATAGCGTTGGCCTTCGATCAGACAGCAGATGCTGTAATAAAGCATTTTTATAGTTAATGTATATTGTATTGAAAAAAAGTAGAAAGCCACAAGATCATAGTATATAACATAGGGTATTGTTGTTATACATTAGTATAACCAACGAATCGAAAGCGGTATAAATGGATAGGTGGATTTCTCGTAAAGCGAACTTCCTAAGTAGGGGACATTCATTCGCCATTCACAAGGAGCGCAGCGACTGTTCAAACTGACAGTGCGCTTTGACGAAACAAAATCACCTGTGTTACTGTAAAATAAAAGTTGGACTTTTTCTGACGTTTACACGTTTGCATTTGAAAGAAGCATTTACATAAATATTGGTGTATCTCTTTTTCCGGAGTACAAAGAAATAATGCATAAATGGTATGAATATAAATTACCTTACCGTATGTAATTAGATATTAAAAATAGTGCGCAAGCAATAATACTGATGGAAAACAGTTACAATATGTGATTGATTTGTAAATTTAAACAAAAATTCTGATTCGTCAGTAAGGCGTTAGTTAGCAACTAAAGTAGCTCATTCTATTGTAAACTTCTTCCTGTGGATGCAATTGGATATAAAATAATAAAGACTCCGATAAAAACAGATATGCATACATACAACATATATGTATACAGTATTAACGACGTTTATATAGATACATAGAAACAAATATACATACATATATGAAATACTTATGATTTAACAAACACGGCGAAGCTACTTAATAAGCTGTTTATAACTGCATTTTAAACCTCCCGCGCTGCTTGTTATTGTCCATGAATATTCTTTTTTCTTTTCCATTAATATTGAAGTCAACCAGTTTATTTGCCATCCAGAAGTTGAAGTGATGAATATTGATGTTAGCGAAATGCAATTTCCGCGTCCCCTGTGCGCGTTCACAGGCAGTTTATAATACGATAGATCTACTGTGTAAAATTTTTGTTACATTACGTACATTCTCACACAAAATCGGAGCGATGACGGTGGCAATCTGATACAAGCTAAGGAAACATGAAGCTTTGGAATAATATTTCTTGAGGGTTTATTTGAAGGTCGCATACAGATCTGAGGGTTGGCTCTGTTACCCGCCCCGTAGCAAAATGATGCTAAATATGAATATTGGTTATATGTATTTCGACGAAGTAAAGCTTTGTTTACCAAAATTCCTTCTTATATGCCACGTTCGTAAAATCGTTTAAAATCAATGTGACTAACTAGTTGATACACCCTATAACTCGCCACAATTACAGTATCTCAATCATGTATGGAGCTTTCCTGCAAATCTTATGATTGGTAGCCTACATTAATCCCGCTATAAACACCGATTTATAGCTCGAACGGTTGAACAACTTAGCGCCGTCGTTCTCTACGAACGCACCAACTTGGTTACTTTATTTCATTTCAGCGTGAATACGGAATAAGTTAAGATTGCCATTTTATAAAATTGTTTAGTTAGCAAATTTTTCTTTTCCAAAACCGGCCAAACGAAGCGAAAAACATTTAGTCCAGCGATAAATCACTCTGTCTGAACCGAATCGCTCTAGCGTTATTGCAAATACTTAATATAATGTTTAAAAAATCTGAAACCGGGGCTGCTTCCAGAAAATTATTTACGGCCTCTTTCGTTATGAGGAAATCGTTTGCACCACCAACGAAACCAGTTTTCGGTTGAGACAACAAGTTTCGTCTGCACACGAACGATTTGTTAGATTCATGATACAGCAAGACACCACATGTTTTTGAATATGGATCTAAGATATGAATTTCTACCCTTCCTTTCATCCCCTCTGCTTTCATAACAAAGGCGAAAATTTTTATTTTATTCTATTTCCAATTGATTGTCATGCTATGTCATGATTCTCCCGAGTTACTACGACCCGCTCTCCAACAGAGCTCCTCTGAAATACAAGTACTCGCTCTTCTTTATACGATTCATACACAGTGGCGGACATTGAAATCCGGACATTCAAAAATTATATAATAATAATTAATAATTGATTGGCGCAACAGCCCGTGTGGGCTTAGGTCCGGGGTCCTTAACGGGACCTACATTAACCGAATCCGAACGGGTTGAGAAGCTTTCCATGGCAAAGAATATTTTCGGAGAATTGCCAATTCATCACGAGAAGTGGCGATTGTAGATACACCCAATCCTGTTTTTACACGGTCTTTTTTTACACGATTTTGAAATAACACGGTCGACATAAATAAACGTATCCTGTTTTTACACGGTCTTTTTGAAATAACACGGTCGACATTGGGCTTTTTGACGTGGTTGAACCAATCTAATATTTTTTCACTATGTACATACATACGGTGTCTTTTTTTATACGATTTTTTTTTACACGGTACTTTCTGGAACGTATGTACCGTGTAAAAACAGGATTGGGTGTACATATTTTCTTGCGCTCACTTACGTCCCCCGCCCGTACCATGAACTACGATAGTCAATTTTCAAATATGAGGCCCAGCCGCGTATTCCATGTGTTGTAAATTCTTTTATATATATACAACATATATTGACATCCCATCAAAAAAAGCAGGCGATATACAATTTACACTCCGTGGAAAATATGTCGATCAGAATATGACACACCCGCTTACGTGTACAATGTGTTTTTATGCTATTGTATTGTACTTAACATCGTCCCTTGTGTGCGCACTCTTTTGCATTCAGAACTAACCCCTTTTATTATAATCCTCAATTTATATGATCAATATTCTCTACGCAGTAAACCCCGACTTCCATTGAAAGGATACCTAACAGTTGTGCTGTCTAATATTTCAAATATGTAAAAAGAAAACGCAACTACCACACACACGACGGTAGCTGATAAGAAAATAAACGTATACATACCAAAGATGAACGGTTTAATCTCACTGAATATATATTGCACATATGTATATTCATTAATTATTATTAACTACACAACATCAGAACGCTATGGCCCATTTGCGAATACCCTTTAACTATAAATTGAAATGACTTGCAGTTTGTATATATAATTTGAAATGAAATCTATCATGTAAGAAAAAAAAATCAGAAGAAACAACAATACAAAGGAAACATAATTAAATGGTTTTTTGTATCACACATGCTTAAGATTCTCTTGCAGCTTTTATCCACTCCACTCTATTCGTAAACCTCTTTGGCTATAGTTATCCTCGCCTGGCCTCTGCTCCTACCAACCGATACCAACATAGTACGCTTATCCACGTCCCCTTTTTATTGCATTTTGGTATTATTCTTTGCAAATGAATTGAAATTAAATAAAATTTTGGTTTAATTTAATCGATGTTTATAGTTCCCGAAGCCGTTGTCATTAGATAAGTGGCACAATACAAAAGAGGAGTTTGGCTACGATATGTTCAGTTGCTAAAGCAAATCTTCAGAGCTGTCCTATTCAATATATAATAGAGTATTGTTATAAATATATTACAAGGAACTGTGGGTTGAAAAATATAAATAAATTAAAAGAAAAGCAAGGATTTTTATTGTTCGTTTAAACTGCGTAAGTACAACACCCTGTTATTTTAAGAGGCTTACACCAATAGATTAAAAACGTATATACAGTAGGTATATACTTAAGAAAATTACTATGTAGTTTCATAATATAAAATTAGCAAGTACAATTACTAAAATTGGTGCGTCATCAAACAGAAATTGTGAACGAGATGGTTTCTACTTCAGTTAGTTGAAACAAAAGTCTTGTTCAACAGTAAAAAAAAATTGGCGCAACAGCCAAAAACAGCCAACAGTGTAACCGAGGTTAAGGTCTAGCTTTCTCGCATTAACTTTGCTCGTTCTATTTCAGCACAAAATAATGGGACCTACACATTTATTCTACAGCCGTGCCCGAACGGGATTGAGAAGCTTTATTTCCATGGCAAGACTTTTCTCGGAGAGTTGCCAACTAGCTCTCGACTAACATTGCTGCGTGCTAAGAAACGAAGTTCCGGCAAGTCAGCGACTCCACACTTCAGAGACAGAACATTGAGCCACGGTGGCGAATTTTCAAATTTCGTCATCAATAATAGTTTAACATCCCACGTTCCGACGGTACTCCAAGAATTCGATAGAGCTGGTGACCTTTTCGTTGCCGATTAGCTTTATCGCACGACGTTGGATACGGTTCAGAAGCGCCAACTGGGTTCGGGAAACTCCTACCCATATTATTTACACCATCGATGCAAAAAGGAGTTTTGGAAGGAAATAAGTTTGTGTGTGAGAGCAGCATAAGGTCTTGCAAGCATTAAAACCGTTCCAATTCGCTCGACCTCACTCGGAGATTAATTGCAGACAAAGAGGATGTTAATATAATAAAGTGCGCATCACTCAAATTTTCGGCAAATCGAAGTGAGGGCCATCTTATATATAAAACGCAGAGTGACTAAAAAGTGTCCGCAGCCTGAAACCTGTCCACTTTCTTTCTTCTACCACTTTAGACGAACGCAATCAGTGCCCTGTGTAGCCCGGTGGATAGAGCCGCGCGCTTGCACTCGGCAGGTCATGGGTTCGAATCCCACAGGCTTTAAGATTTTTTTTTTTTTTATTATTTTTTACTTTGCTTTGCCTTTTATTGTTGCTAATTGTTTTACTAGCTGTCGTGTATACAGGCACACACGACAGGTGGCCCCACTTGTTTTTCATATTTCGGTCGCGGCAAAGGGGGACACAAAAACTACTCAACCGCTCAGAGAATTTCGTTGACAGTCGTTGATTTGGCATTTCGGGTATGCTCAAAGCACGAAAAAGGCATTTGGTTGTTTCTGTGTTGTTGTTGTTGTTGTGTATTTCTTGTTCATAGCAAATGCTAATTTTGACGATTTAAAATTTATTTCAATTTCCCTCTGCTGATCTTATTATAGGGCAATGACTATATTAAGAAGTTATTTATTTGCCAACATCACTTTTATTAAGGTGATATTGACAAAAATATCTAATATTAATATATGTGCATATTTCATTCTTTATTAAAATGTATAAATATTCCATAAAAAGCCTTTTAAATTTTAGTATTATCTCTGTAAATGTCGCACATTTGAAAAATGTTTGCTATATTTCAACAAATTCTAACTTCGATTTGATATTTCAAAACGAGTTGGAAGCTGCAAGCAGATTTCATTCATAACACAGCATACGCAAATGCCAGGAAATTCGACATACGCTTATGTACATATGTATGTATATTGAAGTTCCTTGTGTTCGTTTATGGCAGAGCAGAGCCAAAGAATTCTTTTGTCTTTCATATGAAAAACAACAACAACACAGAATCAAACAGCAGCGCTGACGGGAATATCGTCTATACGAGCACAGCTCTGATTCTTCGTATATTTTGTTGGCTGAGCTGCCGCCATGCAGAAGAAGAGCACATGCACACGACTTTCATAACAGTGTTACGAAACATAACAGTTTAAACCTACGAAAAAAAGAAAGTGTGCGAAATGTAATTTGTGCAGCAAAGAGTATAAAACGAGTGGAAACACTTCAAATATGCTTGATCACCTTAAGCGGGCGCATCCAACTTCCAATCTGCGAGCCCCGTTGCCAAAATTGACTCCTTTTTATAAGCTTTATATTAGGTTCACATCCGGTATGTATGTCGTCAAATCTAGTAATCAATTTTTCACCCACTTCCCGACTACTTAGAGATCTGAAACTTTGCATACATGCCTAATCTAGAGCCCAATACATGAATCAATAAATTTTATGGGCGTAGGATAAGGGGCGTGGCACTTTTTATAAACTCCAGATTTGTGTATAACTTTAGAACTACACATCACACATCAATGAAACTCGGTAGGAACTTACTACATATCCCTATCCTTCTACTGAGAAAATAAGGGGAGCACTGGATAAGGGGGCGTGGCACCCCCCATACAAACAAAATTTTTTATCTCGATTAGCTTTGGAACTAAATGTCGTGCAGCATTGAAATTTCGTATGCAGTCGCCTCTTGGATGTGTTGTCCCACTGGTAAAATTTTATGGGCGTAGGATGAGGGGGCGTGGCACCCCCCATACAAACAAAATTTTTGATCTCGATTAGCTTTGGAACTAAAGGTCGTGCAGCATTGAAATTTCGTATGCAGTCGCCTCTTGGATGTGTTGTCCCACTGGTAAAATTT
Organism: Neria commutata; assembly: GCA_963457695.1. Lineage (NCBI taxonomy): Eukaryota > Metazoa > Arthropoda > Insecta > Diptera > Micropezidae > Neria > Neria commutata. Next base: position 27,648,864 of record OY735247.1, read on the forward strand.
TATGGGCGTAGGATGAGGGGGCGTGGCACCCCCCATACAAACAAAATTTTTGATCTCGATTAGCTTTGGAACTAAAGGTCGTGCAGCATTGAAATTTCGTATGCAGTCGCCTCTTGGATGTGTTGTCCCACTGGTAAAATTTTATGGGCGTAGGATAAGGGGCGTGGCACTTTTTATCAACTCCAGATTTGTGTATAACTTTAGAACTAAAAATCACACATCAATGAAACTCGGTAGGAACTTACTACATATCCATATCCTTCTACTGAGAAAATAAGGGGGACTGGATAAGGGGGCGTGGCACCCCCCATACAAACAAAATTTTTGATCTCGATTAGCTTTGGAACTAAAGGTCGTGCAGTATTGAAATTTCGTATGCAGTCGCCTCTTGGATGTGTTGTCCCACTGGTAAAATTTTATGGGCGTAGGATAAACGCGTGGCACCCCCCATACAAACAAAATTTTTGATCTCGATTAGCTTTGGAACTAAAGGTCGTGCAGCATTGAAATTTCGTATGCAGTCGCCTCTTGGATGTGTCGTCCCACTGGTAAAATTTTATGGGCGTAGGATAAGGGGCGTGTGTATAACTTTAGAACTACAAATCACACATCAATGAAACTCGGTAGGAACTTACTACATATCCATATCCTTCTACTGAGAAAATAAGGCGGGCACTGGATAAGGGGGCGTGGCACCGCCCATACAAACAAAATCGTTTATATAGAATAGCTTTGGAACTAAAGGTCGTGCAGCATTGAAATTTCGTATGCAGTCGCCTCTTGGATGTGTCGTTCCACTGGAAAAATTTATGGGCGTAGGACAAGGGGCGTGGCACTTTTCAAGCAACTACACACTTGGGCTTCAGTTTATAATTATAGGTACACCACACATCAATGAAAAACGATAGGAACTTACTTGCCGCGCCCTGCTGGCAAAATAGCAACAACTCACCGCGTCACAAATATGCCACGAATATTAGGGTCGATCACAGCCGTATTATTTGTTAAATTGAGGATATGACGATAGGAGACACTGTGAATACCCTAAATATTGTGTACTGCTCTGCAAGTTTTAAATTCTTTTTGTGAAAAATTTCAGAGCTCTAAAATTGAATTTATGGAAGACTAAAAAGTAGAAAATAAAATTATATAAAAAAAAACTTTTTAAAAATAAGCTTTAATTTATTTAATGTACTAAAAAGTAGAAAATAAATGGTTTTTAAGTCACCTGTATCTTACTATCAATAAAAGCTTGTGCGCTCAATATCCATATTCAAAATATCTTTCATTACTAGAATCTATTTGCAAAAAATTATTTAAATAAAATATTGTGGTAACTGTTTGACAAATATTGAACACATGAGCGCCCCAAGCTTTTATGGATAGTAAGATACAGGTGACTTAAAAACCATTTATTTTCTACTTTTTAGTACATTAAATAAATTAAAGCTTATTTTTAAAAAGTTTTTTTTTATATAATTTTATTATAAGCTTTATATTAACTTCAAATCAGGTATGTATGTCGTCAAATCTAGTAATCAATTTTTCACCCACTTCCCGACTACTTAGAGATCTGAAACTTTGCATACATGCCTAATCTAGAGCCCAATACATGAATCAATAAATTTTATGGGCGTAGGACAAGGGGCGTGGCACTTTTTTATAAACTCCAGATTTGTGTAGAACTTTAGAACTACACATCACACATCAATGAAACTCGGTAGGAACTTACTGCATATTGATATCCTTCTACTGAGAAAATAAGGGGGGCACTGGATAAGGGGGCGTGGGACCCCCCATACAAACAAAATTTTTGATCTCGATTAGCTTTGGAACTAAAGGTCGTGCAGCATTGAAATTTCGTATGCAGTCGCCTCTTGGATGTGTCGTCCCACTGGTAAAATTTTATGGGCGTAGGATAAGGGGGCGTGGCACCCCCCATATAAACCAAATTTTTGATCTCGATTTGCTTTGGAACTAAAGGTCGTGCAGCATTGAAATTTCGTACGCAGTCGCCTCTTGGATGTGTCGTCCCATTGGTAAAATTTTATGGGCGTAGGATAAGGGGGCGTGGCACCCCCCATACAAACAAAATTTTTGATCTCGATTAGCTTTGGAACTAAAGGTCGTGCAGCATTGAAATTTCGTATGCAGTCGCCTCTTGGATGTGTCGTCCCACTGGTAAAATTTTATGGGCGTAGGACAGGGGGCGTGGCACTTTTCAAGCAACTACACACTTGGGCTTCAGTCTATAATTATAGGTACACCACACATCAATGAAAAACGATAGGAACTTACTTGCCGCGCCCTGCTGGCAAAATAGCAACAACTCACCGCGTCACAAATATGCCACGAATATTAGGGTCGATCACAGCCGTATTATTTGTTAAATTGAGGATATGACATCTGACGATAGGAAACACTGTGAATACCCTAAATATTGTGTACTGCTCTGCAAGTTTTAAATTCTTTTTGTGAAAAATTTCAGAGCTCTAAAATTGAATTTATGGAAGACTAAAAAGTAGAAAATAAAATTATATAAAAAAAACTTTTTAAAAATAAGCTTTAATTTATTTAATGTACTAAAAAGTAGAAAATAAATTGTTTTTAAGTCACCTGTATCTTACTATCAATAAAAGCTTGTGCGCTCAATATCCAAATTCAACATATCTTTCATTACTAGAATCTATTTGCAAAAAATTATTTAAATAAAATATTGTGGTAACTGTTTGACAAATATTGAACACATGAGCGCCCCAAGCTTTTATGGATAGTAAGATACAGGTGACTTAAAAACAATTTATTTTCTACTTTTTAGTACATTAAATAAATTAAAGCTTATTTTTAAAAAGTTTTTTTTTATATAATTTTATTTAATATTATTTTTCATTTATTTGGTGTTATGAAACGTGAAATGTTCCTTTAATGTATTTACATATGTAAAAATTTTTGTTTGTAATAAATAGTAACATTAATAAAATGTTGGACAAGTTTATATCTGAGCTTTTAATCATTTTTAATAGAAGTTTTTTTTGATGCGATAGTATCGATAGTTATCCGTGAAACTATCGAAACTATCGAGTAGTGCCACTATCGATAGTTTTGCAGCTCTACATAACACCATGCTAAATACGAAAATCAGCCGCCAAAAATGCTCGTTCGCCTCATTTGAGTACGAAAAACGAACGAACCAAGCCATTGAGTCGTGCGATCAGGGGTGCAAACTCAGTCAAAGCCAATTCTCTCAAATGCTTAAAAAATTCTCCCATGGGAATTGGCACTTCAGCCACATTTTCATTCAAAATAATGGTAGTAAAAAACATAAAACAATAAATAAAATAGTATGGCTGAGTTCCTAAATGCTGTAATATAAAAGCATCAGCATTTTGTGAAGAATATGTAAAAGAAGAGTTCGAATTCCCATAAAATCGTGAAATTTTCCCTCGGTTGACAGCCCTGTATGTAGTTACTTTGAGTTTGGAATCACGGTTGCCACTTGAACAAATTTTATAGTGCCAAAAAAATTAAAAAAAAGAGCCAACTTCACTAAAAAAGGGCCAAAATTATTTTTATTAATTAAAACAAAACCAATTTTATTCGGTTCGACCGCATTTGATGTCCTTTGCAATTTTGGAGTCAGGACAGCACACGCGCATTAAATTTGGCAAAAAGTCCATTAAAGCGAACGGAAGATTATGCATTACCAGGAACATGATGAGCGCATACTCGGCATTGCAGACTTCTTTGTTGTGATTAGATTTTTCCTGAGTAAAGCCGTCTATTTTTACCTGGTTTTCTTTAGATTTAATATTCCTGATATGCACTGCCTGCTTTTCGTGACGTTGGAGGCTGTTAAAGCGGTTAAGAATAAATTTGCCGCATGCGGCACAATGCGCACGTCCATCGCTGTTACGTAGCCAGCGAAACTTATCCAGCCATTCCGATCTAAATTTCCGGTTCGAAGGAACAGCAACGCTAAGACAAAAAAGTTAAATGAAATGACTGCCGCTACAAATTAGTTTTTCAAGCTCACTTTTTATTTTCGGAAGTATTGGTCGTAATCTCAGCGTGTGTCTCCGCACACTCAGTGCCAGTTGGGTTATTTTTTAAAGAAACCTACAAGTGTAAAAACCTTATAATGTACATGTAGAGAGGTGTACTTTTCTTTTCTTACTTGTCCATTTTTCAAAATCACAACTAACAATTTCACCTCCAGCACGCACTAGTCAAAAATGGAAAGCGCTCGAGCAATTAGTGAAGCGCATTGTTTTTAGTTTTCGATTATTTGTGGTTTCGATAATTTTGGTGTTGGTAACGAAAAATTTTAAACTCTAAATTACGTGCTGAGTAATTAAAATTTTTCCTTTGCTAAGCAAACAATAACCAAAAAAAAAAATGCGCCAATTACAATAAAAAAGAGCCACGGTGCCAACAGGAAAAAAAAGAGCCAGTTTTGGCGCAAAAACGCCAAATGTGGCAACCGTGTTTAGAATTTCATGTTGCAGAGCGGTTCTCTGAGAGGATGAGTGCCGGAGAGTAAAAAGCTCAAAATTTGAGTGAACGGCGGGTCAGGATCTAGACCCGCGGTGCAAAATTTTTGCAGCCAAAATTTTATATGAGATGGGCACTCTATTATATTAACATACTCTGGCTGTATTCCTAAACGTACTTATGCAAAGCAGTGCTGCGCCCCCAATGCTCTACTGATTTGTTTTCTGAGTGCTACTGCGATGCATTGCATAAATTAGGTTGGCAGCACTTTTTAGTTTGGGAACGCACTTTATGCTCAACATTGCTTTTGCAAAATTGAAATTGTAAAAAACTACAAATTTAACGCATTTTTGCATTTGAGTAGCGAATAAACTCCCAGCAAATCGAAATTAATTATAAAATTGAGAAAAAGGAGGCGGAATTAAATCTCTTCCTAAAAGTTTCAGTACAGCCGAAAAAACATAACCTAACTAATCACAAAGCATCAACAAAATTTGTGATGAGCTGTTTGCGCATTCGATGCTTATCGACAACTTGATGCCTGCGTTTAGGAACAGGGTGCACGTGCAAAGTTTTTATGTTTGCGTTTAGGAACATACTGCTTTGTACTTATGCAGCACAACTGACGTTTAGGAATACAGCCTCTTTGTTGCAGGTCTTTGTTGAGTGTGTCATTCATATAACGTCGCTTGCTCTCAATCTGCACAGAGCCTTGGGAGACACGTAACTGAATACGATTGACAAAGGCTGCTGTCATCCGCAAACGGTTCTTCGTCAGTGACAGGAGTTCATAGATGATGACAAGGAAATGAGTGGATGCCAGAGTCGAACTCTGCGGTACACCTGCATTTAAAGAGTATTTGTTAGAGATGACACTGTCTATTACCGATTTGGATCGATTCCATTTTTCAACGGGGAAGGCCATAAAGTCCGCCGTTGCAGAGCAGCACTGCCAGTGCAATAGTTTTCAGACTTGAACTAATTCCGATTGAAAACTTCGATATATAACATGAAAAATAACTCTGCATCAGACAAAATAACTTTTAAAACTTGAGGTAATTTTTCGCCAATTCCTTTAAGGGCCGTTCTCTCAATGTCTGGTTAGTTTCACTCTTAACCAGCAGATAACTAACCGACGGAAAGCAGTTTACCTGGCGGTTAAGAATTTTCGTTTCCACCATGTGCTGGTTAACATTCTCTCGGTTAAAGGAAAAATGTAAAAGATTTGACGCTTGTTCTAGTACATTTGTTGTCAATGTGAATCGCAAAATAAAATTTCAAAATAATTTTTTGTGAAAAAATGTTAAGCAAAGAAGAAAAGAGATGTTGGACAAACGGGTAGCGCCCAGTAGAAAAAGAGCACTGATCCAATAGTGGAGAGGCTTGGCGCACTCATAGGTTCCTTCTCTTTTCCATTTCCTCTCTTATAATCATTGCTTTTTTCATTTGTAAAATGCGCAAAAAACGATTTTCTGAATTAAAAATAAAGCAATATTAGACGTCGCCGCGGTGGCTCAGTGGGCTAAGTGCTTGGTCGCTGATGCGGAGGACCTGGGTTCAACTCCCGGTCCGGGCAACATCTAATAAAAAAGAAAATTTGTTTTCAAATTGTTTTTTTGCGCGGCGCCACTTCTCGCGGTGAATTGGCAATTCTCCGAGAATAATCTTTGCCATGGAAAGCTTCTCAAACCCGTTCGGATTCGGTAAAGTAGTTCCCGTTAACTTGTGCAAAAATATAACAAGCACACACAAGTTTATGCGAGAAAGCTAGGCCTAAGCCTCGTTCGCGGGCGGTTGTGCCAGTTATTTATTTATTTAAGTAATTTCTTAGATTTTTAAGTGCCCAGACAATTGCCAGTAACTCCATTTCGTTGGCCGCAAAGTGTAGCTCCCCGTCTTTTAAAGTCCTTGATATCATGGTTATACGTTTCCCTTCTTGCGAGAGGACTGCACCTAGACCATAAGATGAAGCATCTGTCGTTAGATCAAATGATTTATTGAAATCTGGATATCTTAACAGGACATCTTCAGAGGAAAGAATTTCTCTTAGCTTATTGAAAGCTTGCATTTGCTTTGAATCTAGCTGTATTTGAATCTTCTTCGATTGGCTGGCTCTGACTTTACCATTCTCCCCTTTGAGAATATCTGTTAACGGTCTCGCTATATTGGCGAAGTCCTTAATAAAACATCTATAATAACTTGATAAACCAAGGAATGATCTGACTGCATGTAGTGTGGTGGGCTCACTATAGTTTTTAATTGACTAATTTTGCAGGGCATTTTCTGATACCACCTCTTGAAACTAAAAAACCCCAAATACTCGACTTCGGTTTTAAAGAATTTTGATTTTTCGATCGAAACTCTCATGTTTGCGTCGCAGAGGGCTTTTAACACCCACTGGACATCTTGGACGTGTTGTTCCTTTGATTTCGAAAATATGATGACGTCATCTACATACACATAGCAGGTTTTGCCAATTTTCTCCCTCAGTACATCGTCAATGGCTCTTTGAAAAATGCTGGGTGCATTTTTTAACCCAAATGGTAACCGACAGAATTCGTATTTACCGTTGTTTACTGCAAAGGCGGTTTTTTCCCTATCACTTTCTTTCAATTCTATCTGGTGAAACTCTGATTTAAGATCGAGAGTTGTAAAATATTTTGCATCACCCATATTTGACAATATCGCCGTAACGTTAGGAATGGGATATTTATCGTCAATCGTTTTTGCATTTAGCTTTCGGAAATCTAAAACAAGGCGTTTCTTTTTATTACCTTTTTCGTCGGTGCCTTTTTTGTCAACAACCCATATAGGATTGTTATAGGGGGATTTAGATTGCCTAATTATGCCGTCAGCTAACAATTGCTTAATCTCCTCATTTACGAAGTTGGCCACCCCCATAGGGTATGGGTACAGTTTCGAGTAGACCGGGTCTTGGTCCGAAGTTCTAATTGTAGCAACGATGTTTGTATTAAAACGGAGTTTTTTCCTTGGGTCGGCAAAGGCTTCTTTTTTCCCATCAATCATTTTCATAAAGTGTTCCCTTACTTCTACGGGAATTTCTTCTTTCTGTATTTTTAGCGTATTCACATACTCGCATTCTAAAAATAAGATTTCCTCTTCCCCCGAATCATATTGAATAAATTTTCTCTTTAGGTCTATTTTAGCGTTGACCTTTGTTAAAAGATCAAGCCCGATAATTCCGTCAAAAGTTGCTAAGTCCGCTTTTACACGATGCGACTCGGCCCCGGAGACACGGAAGAATGTAGGAAAGAGGGGTGAAACGACAGGGGAACGCGCAAAATCGCTCGGGCAGCGATTGTGCTGCGATTTTCTGATTTTCTGACGTTCCTCTTTATTCGTTTTCGCGCTTCGCGCTGTCGACTGTAAATTAAAACTTGAAATCGAGTGAATAAGTATTGCAAATAAACTGAAAAATTTACAGAACTTTACGCATAAAAGTAAATATAAAGAAGAAAATGAGCAAAGAGTGGAATAAGTGCTTTAAATGTTTACAAATTACACAAATAAAACCAGCTGCAGACTCTAGTGTCAAAATGCTCGACACCAGCGAGTCGCATCGTGTAAAAGCTATGCGCGATTTCAAAGCGGAATGCGAAAAAATCGCCGGGGCCGAGTCGCATCGTGTAAAAGCGGACTAAGTTTGGTAGAATGAAAAAATCTGAATCGATTCCGAAAATATTTAATTTGCATTTTTCAGTGACTTTATTGAAGCCATGAATTGATTTTACTAAAAAAGGAGATATAACCGGTTTAATACCCTTTAATTCGTCTAATTTTTTAATATAATTTTTAGCAGCTCCAGTGTCAACCAAAAGTTTTATGTGTCTTTTTTCTCTACCTATGGTTCGGCTGATCCATGGGAGAGCTGACCTTTCCCTAAAAAATTCACCTGTTCTTCTTCTTCAATATCCGAAGCTTCAACCTGTGCCGTATTATTATATCTTTCGTAATTGTTGCAGTCCTGAATGACATGATTAACTCTTTGTATCTTAGGACCTATGCTCCTATCCGAATCAGCAGGCCTTTTTGGTTGCGGTTGGCTCTGCCTATAATTCTGGAAAGTATTACTTTTATATTGGTATGGCTAGTAAGTTTTTCCCTCATGATTCCTGAAATTTGTTGGCCGGCGCAAATGAGAAGTGGAAGGGTCCACATCCATTGGTTTTATTTCAACAAATTTATTAGAAAAGTCGCTAGTTTTTGTTGGATCTCTATTTCTAGTATAATAGTGCGGATTTTTTTGTTGGATGCCAAGCCTATTGCCAAAGTTATTCTTTTGTCTTAAAACTTCCTTATTTTTTTTTAAAAGCTTGTCGCAAAGACATAGCGGGCATGGTTTGATTCTACCTCGTGTGCTAGGGCCAGAGCCGATGGCAGATCAGTTGGCCGAGCAGCAAACAAGATGTCACAAAGAGGCTTTTTTAACCCGGAAATAAACACGCGAAGGGCATCGGCCCTATACTTTTCGTTAATTGTTGTGGCCAAATGTGCGCCGCTTGGCGCCAAGACACGTAAGTATTTTGCTGGCCATCAAAATCTGGTAGCGATTTAATCACGTCTAGTGATTCTTCGCACTTCACATTTGGGACAATTTGGGCATCAGCAAATATTTCAACTGGTGAACTAGAATTAAGATCGGCAAACTGTTTTGTTAGGCCCTCGATTTTTTTTTATCGAAATCCCTCTTTTGTTCTAGCAGTGCAGCTGCAACTGCAGATTGAACTATAGTTTTTAACTGTTCTGCGTCCATATTTATTTCAATTTAATCAAATCTTAATTTACTTTATTTCCTTCACCAGTTTTAAAATTTTCGAAAGACTTTCTTGATTCTTCTCCTATTATAGGCAACTATGTATAACAACATTTATTTTGTATAATTCTTATTTTGCACTTGTTTCTTTCACCGCACGTCAACAATTTCACTTATGTTGTATGAGCATCTCACTTACATTTTCAAAAAACTTCACTTGATTCAGCTATAGATCCTTTCCAGGTTATTGGTTAACAGGCTTCTAGTCCAGATTTTGTTTTCAGCTTCTTCCAGGTTGTGGGTTTTCCCCTCTGTTGGGCGCCAATTATTTAACCCTCAAATGCCTTATTTTTCTATTGAGCTCATAAAATCATTTTAAACTAATTTTTGGTCAAAATGAACGAATTTGAAGTCGGTTTTTTAATTAGACCCTTACTTTAACCGGTACAGGTGAAAATACCCACCCCGCCTTTTGGCAGGATTGGGCATTCCCGCTTAAATTTTTTGTAATGAATTATTTCTTGTTTTGGATATTGATTCATATTTTCTTCTTTATTTTTTATTGTGATACTCTAAGGGCCAGTTTCACAGTGGATATTTAAACTCTGATTGCAGTTTAAATAGGGAATTTCAGTTTCACAGTTGGAAGTTAAACACGATTTAAATAGCCGATTGTGGATATTTAAGTTCGGCACAGAGTTGCAATCGAAAACAAATAAACAGCTGATTTCGGATGTGCAAGCAAGCTGCGTCGACAATATTGCAATTTATAAGAGATCAAATTAAACATAAAACTGCATGGTATAGCACATATAAATGATCCCGTAGTATTATAAATAATATAAACTGTGGATTCTTTGCACAATATCCAATAATTCACTTCATTCGGGGGACGAAAAATTTTCCACTTAAATGACATAAATGAATGTTACATTTTGAACAAAATGCCGAGTTTCAGATTTGTATCCGCTCATTTTGCATGTTTTTTTGCCATATCGGTCCACCAAAGACCAATCTGATCGTGGCGAACATCATAAGTTGGAAAATAGGATGTCTTCGGCAGTGATGAGTGGTCTCACTTTGAATAATCGATCATAACCAGGCTGATCTTTGTGATCTTCATCGTCATCTTCAGAATCACTTTTTTGTTCACCTGCTATATCTTCGTTATCAGCTGGAATTTTTTCATCATTGCTAAAATCTCTTCCTCAGACAGATTTTTAATTTTTTGAAGCGATATTTCTATGAAAAACGAAAAAACGGCGAAAAAACACAAAAACTTTAAAGGACACAATGATCAAAAATTTTGAGCGGAATGCCCAGTCCCGCCTTTAGGCGGTTTCACTTTCGGAGCGATTTTAATATATTTAATTCATTAAATGCCAGTATATTCTTACATCACTAAATAAATATTTAAATTTCCTACTCACCAGTATTTTTTTTAACTCTGTACGATGAAATTAACTATATTTTTTCTTTTTTTGAAAATCACTGTTTGAACGAATATATTTATTTACGTCCGAGCACTGCCAAATTTGACTTTGAAATTAATTTTCTGCGAATCGAAATAAGCTATACCCATGCGCTACAAACAAACACATGCTAGCATATATTACTTAAGTTTTGGGAATCCCCTTATTCTGAATTTTTTATTTATGTTGTTTTTAGGGAACTTTTCGTTAAGCCCGCCTAAAGGCAAGCCTGGGAATTACAGGGTTAATTTATCCCTTTATTTAAACTAAGTACAATTCAATTTACATCAAGCGGTCTGCTCGGTGGCTCAGCGTTGAGAGAAGAGAGTCAGCAGCCAAGCCTGTTCGTTGCTTCTCTTGGCTGATGGTAAAATATGCCAACTAAGCGTCTACCGCTCATCCGCTATGCACTGCACAGCGATGGGAATTTGCTGCGTTAGCGGATTCTACAGCTGCAGGCAAGGCATCTTATGTCATTTTAGCAATGTGTTAACTTGCACAACGCATCTAAGAGGGCCAAGCCAACCCGGCTGACAACCAAGGCCTTCCGCGATGTCCTGAAAGACCACCTAATCATGACGGTCTTGGACAAAAGCAACACTGATGGCAACATCTCCCCAGACAACTGGAGATCCGTGGAGATCAGCCTTTGCAAGGTATACAAGGGCATTCTCCAGAAGAACCCTGGTCCTGTACCCGAATGCCGTGACATTGGTTGGCATCATGGCCACATCAAAATCATGGCATGCGCCGACGAACGGTCTGCAAACCTGCTGAAGCTGGCAGTAGCTGAGGTAGGGGAAATCTGGCCAGGAGTCATCCTTCAGGTGGTCCCGAAGAGCGCGATCCCGAACCGGCCCAGGTCGAGAGCCTGGATCCCCGCGGAACCGTCAAAGCCAGAGGAAATCCTGGAACTCCTCCAGCTGAGCAACCCCAACCTACCCACCAGCAATCGGAAGGTAGCGAAGGTGAGCGAAACCAAGGAGAAATCCAGCTTGGCGACAGTGATCCTAAATGAGGACTGTGTGGACTGGCTGCACGAGAGGGCGCGGTCAGCTACGGCTTCAACTTCATAGTCCTCAAAATATATAAGGACGAGTTGGAAGCCTCAAAGCCAACCACCAATCACGTCATCCCCACAGACCACGCGCGGAAGTCCGAATCCGATATGGACACAGACTCCGACCCGAACTCGGTCACATCAGCCGTCGGCAGACTCTTCAGCGGCAGTCTCCTCGGTGGCTACACCGGAGAGGATGCCGAAGATGCTCTCCTTGTCTCGGAGTCTGAGGACTCGGAGTCATCTATGTCCCGCATCCCGAAGACAAGGATGATACGGGTGGTGCAGATCAACCTGCACCGCTCTAAAGTGGCTTCGGCCGCTCTACTCCTGCACCTACACCAAAGGGGGGAGGACGTCTCCCTAATACAAGAACCCTGGACAGTGGCAGACAGGGTTTACGGGCTGGGCTCATCCTCGCACACTGCGGTCTATATACAAGGTAACGGTCGACCCTGATCTTGCATACTAATCAGTAGAAATATCAAATTCTTTCTTCTGTCCAAATATAGCAACAGCGACACCACCGCCATCTGTATAGAGCGCCGGGACAACCCGCTCTGGCTGCTCTCTGCTTACATGGCACACGACCACACGATGGTACCAGCTCCGGAGGTCCAAGAAGCGACCGAAGAAGCCCGCAGAACCGGCGCTACTCTGGATATCGGCGCCGACGCGAACGCCCACCACTCGATGTGGAGCAGTTCGGATACTAACGATAGGGGTGAGTCACTATTTGATTATATCCTTTCCACAGATTTACATATTAGTAATATTGGTCAAGAACATACCTTTGGAACGGTCAACAGAAAGGAAGTTCTGGACATCACTCTAGTAACTGGGGATCATGCAGACGTGGTCCGCAGCTGGAGAGTGTCTAAAGACCACTCCCTCTCTGACCATAGGTACATTCTCTTTCATGTAGATTTAAAACCCAAAACCACCTCCCTTCAAAAACAGGAAAAGGATGGACTGGGATATGTATAATCAAGTTCTCTCTTCACAACTCAAATCGCTCAAGCCAGCAGCACCCCGTTCCAGTTGCCAGTTGGAAGATTTGGTGGAGACCATCACCAAGGCATGCAACAAGGCCTCAGACGCTTTCTGTCCATCGGTAATCCCAAGAGGTAAACCTAAACCGCACTGGTGGACCGCGGAAATCGCGGATCTTCGGCGTGAGTGCAGGAAACAGGAGACCCTGCGTATCTTCAAGAATGCACTAAGGAAAGCGAAACGGACTTCCTGGTCGACATACTGCGGGAATGTCGAGAGCGTTTCGGAAACCAGCCGGCTCCGCAAAGTTCTGGCAGCAAGTCCAACGCAAACGGGATTCGTACAGAAACCTGACGGCGAATGGACCAACTCAAGCCTATCGCCTCTACTCTGGAATCTCACGGTAAACCCCCTCATCACTAAGCTAGCAACCTAGAGTTGCCTATGCAGACGACATCGTCGTACTAGTATCAGGCAGGTACCCAGATATCTGAGAGACCTCCTACAAGGCGCTCTTACAACAGTATCTTCATTGACAAGGGAGTGCGGTCTGGGTGTTAACGCTGCCAAGACGGAACTTATGCTTTTCACGAAGAAACATAGGATACCGAGGTTCAGCCCACCCACCTTGAACGGCACTCATCTACACCTAACGGGAAAAGTAAAATACCTTAGGAATCATCCTAGATCGGAAGCTAACCTGGAAGGACAATATTTAAAATCGCATCCAGAAAGCCACCACCGCCCTATATACCTGCAAAAGAGCTATCAGCAGAAGCTGGGGCTGAAACCATTGGCGATTTACTGGCTGTACACGGCAGTCGTCAGACCGATTCTTATGTACGGAGTCACAATATGGTGGACAGCCCTGAGCAAATCCACCTACCTGAATCTGTTAATCAAGGTGCAAAGAATGGCGGCCATACTGATCTCAGGCGCGATCAGGACAACGCCTACTAAAGCCCTGGAAACTCTACTCCACTTACTCCCCGTAGACATCTACGGGGAACTAGTGGCAGCAAAGCTCAATGCGATCCTTCCGTGGAGAAGGATCGACATAGGACATGCCAGAATCGTACCATTCCGCTTTTCGGAGATTGACTACACAATCTTCAAATCACTTTCCAAAGCACTATTTAGTGCGAAAATCCCCAAGGGACAATTGGGACAAACACGAGCTACCGGAAGAGGCCAGCAATATGGCAACCTTCTACACGGACGGCTCAAAGATGAACGACAAAGTCGGCAGCGGTGTATACTGCAGGAATCTGAACCTACGATCGTCATATAGACTACCGGACCACTGCAGCGTCTTTCAGGCTGAACTCACAGCCATCAGACAGGCAGCGGCTTGGCTCAAAGCAAATGCGATCTCCCTCAGGGACATTACCAGGGGACATTACATGGACAGCCAGGCTGCAATACAAGCTCTACTCAGCGCACACCCCCGCTCTATAACAGCCCTTCACTACCGAACATCTCTGAACGAGATATCCGCGCAGTACAATGTGCACCTCTGCTGGGTGCTTGGGCATAAAGTCATAGAAGAAAACTGTATAGCTGACGAGCTCGCAAGAGCATGCACAGAGCTACAAAGAATCAACATAACTGAAGAAGTTGGGATACCACTCTCCATATGCTACTAATGCTAAAAACCAAACACATAAACAGAGCAAACACGAGATGGCTCCACGAACAGACATGTTACACAGCAAGACAGATCTGGCTTACGATCAACCAGAGCAGATCCAGCGAATTGATCCTACTAAACAAACCCTCCATAGGGATTGTCGTAGGAATCATAACCGGGTCATTGGTCAACATGCCAACAGACTGGGACTGCTGTACAACGACTTCTGTAGAAGCTGCAGAGACGAAGGCTGCGAGGAATCTGTTGAACACCTTCTTTGCAAATGCCCAGCGCTAGCAAGAACGCGCTTCCGATTCCTGGGACATTAAATCCTGAGCTGTCTGGTAGACTTGGAAAAAACGCCACCAGGACATGTCGTCAAATATACGTGGTATCACAATGGGCCTTTCGGCCTATGTGATGTCCTTGAGACGACCACTTAACCTACCTACCTAGTAGCTAAAAATCGTATTTCTGTGATACATCTTCTCCTACGCCTATAACAATTGTTGGAATAGCATCCGCTTTTAAATTTTTCTTTCCAACGTACGCACTTGAAAAATGGTTTTGACATATAAAATGTTTTTGGTCGTAATCTTGTTCAGAAATTTCGCATTGCATTTTTCCCTCCAAATTTGGCCCAGTATCAAATAGTCAGGTGCCGGAAATTTGAACATTTTTAACTTATTGACTTCCCACATCATAGCGTTGCAAAAGAAATTAATAGATACATACACACAGCCAACAGCGCATTCGCGAAGCTCTGCTACTGAAACGAAGCGAAGACGATGAGAGCAACATCGTAATTCTCATTTCATCTTTTTTCGTTTGCTTCCCCTTTTTCCTATTCCCCGGCGTCCGGAAGAGCTCACAAAAATTGTTTCGTTTTTTGCTCGAGATGCGCGTTCTATATAATGTAGTTCATTGCTATTACATAGTCAGAATAAAATTTTTTGCGAAAAACATATGTAATATTTTCAGCGTCTGCACGTTGCGCATTTTATTATTCATGTTGTTATGAAACATACACATTACGTAATCTTAAAGATACCACTACCACATAAATATTTAAAAAAATAGCTATTTCATTGAACTATAAAACTTTCTTTTTGCTTTTACTAACAGCGAAAGATTCCGAAATTCGTGGTAGTAATTCGGTGAAAATTATAGTTCCAATAAACACTAAAGTCGTTCCTATCCAATGATAAATTGTAAATGGATTTTTGAAAAATAAAATTGAAAATATTAACGATACAAACTTCCGCAGTGTTATCACAAGTGTAACTGTGAGTGATGCACACTCAGTGGTTAGCACATAAACTGAACTTATGCAAATATATTGCGTTACCATATTACAAACTAAATATAACAGCATCGCTGGCATCTGCACATTGACCCCAACTACAGGTAGTAATGGTAAAACTACTGGTGGACTAGCTGCCGCAATACTAAAATGTTCCAAAATATTGCTGTACATTAGGAGGAAACCGGGCAATGGCATGATGTGCTGAAATGTTCATTCAAGTCATGCCTATGAGATTTATTTATAAAACAAAACATTTCATATTACCGTGTAAAATAGCGCTTCATACGGATGTTTTCCAAAGCGTTTGTAAAGTACTTCCTGATAAATGCCCATGCACGCTGATATTAGCAACGCCACAAGCAGAAGCGTTATCCCCAAGACCCATAAAAAAAATACTGAATATGAGCTTTCTGCTGTTTTGAGGTCAGGGTTTTGAGTATTTTTCTGAAAGTTAAATAAAGATTATAAAAAATTGTCCATCATACATTGTTCAGCGACATTAAATATACCACATCAGTTCCGGAAATTATAGTACAAATTGCAATGCCGCCAGTTATCATCAAGACAGATAAATATTTCGATAGATCGTAACGTTTCTTCAAAATAATTATGCCCATGATCATATTCGCTATTAATGAACCCTGAAAGTAAAATAGGAGTTTCGGCCATAAAGTTCGTATATTCAAGAGATGTTTAGCCACGCATAGAAATTAATATTTTACGTCTATTGTGACTAATTGAATATATTTTCCGCACTTCATCACTTACTAAAAGTAAAGGATTACTAAAAGTCAAAACTTTACTATTTACATTTATTATATGTATACGGGACCAAGACATCCTACAAGAAATATGAGTTATAGATAACACTTACCGCCCTAAATATCATATGTAATGGCATGGGAATATTGAAATCGAACGCATAATTGTTACACACACTGGTAGCAAAGAACATTACTACCAAAACTGAATAGTCTTTCAGACCAATCTTTGGTCTCGCCGAGCCGAAGCGGGATGTAAAAATTAATCCTTCCAAGGCAATAAATAGAAACTGTGAAAATGTCACAAGGTTTCCTGAGCCAGCATCGTATCTAAAAAGGAAAAGAAAAGGTATTCAATTGGTTTTTGTTTTTCAACTTCTAAAATGATGAGTGATAAAGTGAGATTCTTCAAATATGGTCTGCCCCCGCTCTGAAATCCATTTTGAAGCGGAATTAAATCCACATTTTTATGGGTATTATATTACTGTTCCCGAAGTGAAATGGAATTCGAAGTTAAAACCGAAAATTGCAATTCCGCTTTCAATTGTAGAACAGGTCTGATTTAAATTTTGTTCTCCAACGAACTTGGATTCCAGAACAAGGTCGAGTAAGCTTGTGTAAATAGTAACTGCTTACATTTTAAAAAAGTTTATTTTGCATGGTACGTCTTCTTTTATATTAGCTAAAGCTTTCTAATACTTACCCGACTAATAGTTCCAAAAATACAACATTGCTACAACAGCCAATAAATACGCCGAATATGGCCAGAGCCGCTTTTATATTCATCTTTGAAAATTTGTTCTACAAATTGTAATCATTTAAATTTACTGGAAAGAAAATATCCATCGGAAATTATTAAGCATTATTCATATTTTGCTCTAGTCAAAATGCTTCGATTTGTTGAAGCATTTACTTATAAACTATTGAGTAGAGTTCATGATTTCTACAACTCTTTCATTGAAAATGGCATGCTACATTTTTCAGTTTTGATTATTTTACAAAGCTTTTGTGACAGAAGATATGGCAGAGTGTTTCAGAGCCACTATTGCTTATGATAATAAAATTTTAAAGTCCAATATATATGTAGGGTCTGCCTCCACACTTTCTCATTTAAAACCAGAAAACCACTGTTAAATGTGTTTGCTTGAAAAGGGAAAAAGGTAGCCGACCATTTAAGCATTTAAGCCGTTATGCAAGCATACAAAATAAAAAAAATTTCATCAGTTCAAAGCATGGGGATATAAATAACATGTAAATTAACGAGTAATTGAAGTAGCGACAGTGCAATGAAAGAACAATTGCACCGCCGCTAAGCTCTACCTGTTAGCATTATATTTTATTACAACTTTCTTTAATATGATTTTAAGGCCTAATTAATATATAGCATTGTTTTTGCACAGCAACACAGTTTTGGGCAACATTGGATGAGAGTGATGGAGTATGTTAGTATAGACTTGCAATGTTGTCGTGTTGTTCTCTGCACAGCAACGGTAAAGCCTCGTTCACATTCGACTTACCTCGCTTTGCTTGACAGTTCGAGATTCAACAACAAAGCGTGAAAAGTATAAGGCTTGCTATGCAATGAACGCTTTTACTTTGGATTTTACTGATATAATTGCAGTAGTAGTAGTTATGCTACTAATGTTTGAAATTCGCGAGTGTCGCGCAAACGCACGAGACAATGAAACCAACTGCAAGCGCACGAGAAAATGAAAAATATCACCAAAAATTTCAAAAACTGATTGTCAAAGCGCAAAAAAGTTGAGAGTTGCCCAACATTTTGCTTCGCATTGCTTCGCTTCGCTTTCCTCGCGTTCTATTTAGCAAGCCTCATATAAAAGCATGTATTGAACTTATCTGTCAAAGCGAAATTCTGAAGCAAAGCGAAGCAAAAGTCGAATGTGAACGAGGCTTAATGCCTTTCATTCCACTTTCATATAAAAAATGTTACATTTTGACTTACAGCTAACATTTCTTGCCGTATGGCCTCGGTTTTTGGACTATTTAGTAATTTTTCCACCGAAACAGAAGTTTGTAAAAAATTTAAGATTACAGGGGTAAAAAACAAAACTAATAAAAATAGCCACATTGGCAGATGTGAATAGAAGCCGTGCTACTGAACATTAAACAATGTAAATGACCGGAGATTTTAGTGTTCGGTTAGATTTCATGGGAAATCAAAATAAGTTCAATTATCTAAGCAAGTTTTTAATTGAAGTCAAATTTGAGTAGCTGAATACATATGTATGTATGTATGTATGTATATAAGTAAATGTAGACACTCTTATCAAGAGTAGTCTTTTTGTGGTCTGTTAGTGAAATAAATGTTTCTTTCTAACTTTGGATAGGGAATCAAACAAAATGTTAATGACATACTATGTATGTGTATTCCCACATAGGTGACTTAACTACAAAAGAATAATAAAATTATATAAAAAAAAACTTTTTAAAAATAAGCTTTAATTTATTTAATGTACTAAAAAGTAGAAAATAAATTGTTTCCAAGTCACCTATGTATATCTTACTATTAATAAAAGCTTGGGGCGCTCATATATTCAATATTTGTCAACCAGTTACCACAATATTTTATTTAAATAATTTTTTTGCAAATAGATTCTAGTAATGAAAGATAATTTGAATATGGATATTGAGCGCACAAGCTTTTATTAATAGTAAGATATAGGTGACTTGGAAACAATTTATTTTCTACTTTTTAGTACATTAAATAAATTAAAGCTTATTTTTAAAAAGTTTTTTTTATATAATTTTATTTTCTACTTTTTAGTCTTCCATAAATTCAATTTTAGAGCTCTGAAATTTTTCACAAAAAGAATTTAAGACTTGCAGAGCAGTACACAATATTTAGGGTATTCACAGTGTTTCCTATCGTCATATGTCATATCCTCAATTTAACAAATAATACGGCGGTGGTCGACCCTAATATTCGTGGCATATTTGTGGCGCGATGAGTTGTTGTTGTTTTGCCTGCAAGGCGCGGCGAGTAAGTTCCTATTGTTTTTCATTGATGTGTGGTGTACCTATAATTATAAACTGAAGCCCAAGTGTGTGGTTGCTTGAAAAGTGCCACGCCCCCTGTCCTACGCCCATAAAATTTTACCAGTGGGACGAAGCATCCAAGAGGGGCCTGTATACGGAATTTCAATGCTGCACGACCTTTAGTTCCAAAGCTATTCTATATAAACGATTTTGTTTGTATGGGCGGTGCCACGCCCCCTTATCCAGTGCCCGCCTTATTTTCTCAGTAGAAGGATATGGATATGTAGTAAGTTACTACCGAGTTTCATTGATGTGTGATGTGTAGTTCTAGTTATACACAAATCTAGAGTTGATGAAAAAGTGCCACGCCCCTTATCCTACGCCCATAAAATTTTACCAGTGGGACGACACATCCAAGAGGCGACTGCATACGAAATATCAATGCTGCACGACCTTTAGTTCCAAAGCTAATCGAGATCAAAAATTTTGTTTGTATGGGTGGTGCCACGCCCCCTTATCCAGTGCCCGCCTTATTTTCTCAGTAGAAGGATATGGATATGTAGTAAGTTCCGACCGAGTTTCATTGATGTGTGATGTGTAGTTCTAAAGTTATACACAAATCTAGAGTTGATGAAAAAGTGCCACGCCCCTTATCCTACGCCCATAAAATTTATTGATTCATGCATTGTCATGGTTGTTACGCATGTATGCAAAGTTTCAGATCTCTAAATAGTCGGGAAGTGGGTGAAAAATTGATTACTAGATTCCACTACATACATACATATATACATACATACCTGATGTGAACCTAATATAAAGCTTATAAAAAGGAACTGTTTCTTTGCATGCGGCGCCGCACAGTGTAACGAGGTGGCCAAAATGGGAAAAAATTGATGTTGTAATTATAAAAATGTATTAATGCACATGAGTAGTTAATACTTCAAACTATAAGAATTAAAAAAAAATACGAAAAAAACCAAAAATTTAAGAACTAAATTAGGTTAGGTTAATCTGGCTGCCTAAGAAGGCCACGCATAGACCCTGTTGGGTCCTTAGCGATACCAGTTCCGTTTAGGAGTTGTCAAAGTAGTGATCTGTCAGAATTTCGGTGTTTTTCACAAATTTCCAAAGAGGTTTAATGCCTAGTTCCGAGATCTGTTCGAGCCCTGAAAAGAATGGCGCTCCTAAACAAGTCAGACGAGTTCTAGCGATGGCGGGGCAGGAACACAGTATATGTGCCAAGGTTTCCCTGCTGCCAGCTTCTTTGCATTTCCTGCAGCTTTCGTCGTTCGTTATACCTATCCTATGTGCATGCGCTGCTACAAGGCAGTGTCCTGTTAGTCCACCTGGCCCTCGTTTTTCTTCTCATGCATTCCTCTATTTGACTGTAGAACGCTTGCAGAGGCATCAGTACGCTGCTGATATGCTCATCTGAAAGGCAGACACCCTGTTTGGCAATAATATCCACTTTTTCATTTCCCTCTATGCCTTTATGCCCTGGTACCCAGTAGATGTGTAGCCTGCGGTTCGCAGCTAACCTTTCTAGTGCCACCCGGCATTGCAGGACATTTTTGGATGATAGACTATGGGATGTTATTGCCTTAATAGCTGCCTGACTGTCTACGTAGAAGTTTATCATTGAGTTTATGGTGATGCTAGTGCCAGTTCCGCAGCTTTAAAATTAACTAAATTAACATTTGAAAAATTACTTTCCCAGAAAAGATTTCTTAGCAAAAATTACCATTATTTTTGATTTTTTTAGAAATGCTGTAACTTTTTTTTGTGAAGCGAATCTCATGCAGTTTTTTTTCAATTAAACTTATGTATTTCTATGTGGCAGCTCTGTTATTAGTTTTTTGTTTTAACAGTTTATAAGTACCGTTTTTTGTAAAATGCAGAATACGCAAATCAAAACAAATCGAAAAAGCGATTGAAAAGTTTGGATTGAGTTTAAAAAAATGCTCCGCAAAACACCTCTGCAATTTTTAAAATATAGTTCAATAATAGTATGTATTAAATATATCAGTTAAATCCAGATGCTAATAAATGCTACTTCGTCTTTGATAACCTGTTTTCTAGTGGCACCTGTGCTGAAATTGTTTGTATTGTATACGCTCCTGTCATGAATATATAATTTTTTGTAGAAATCAATTTTTCAGGTATCAGACCCTTTTGTCCTACCACGCCCATTGTTTATGGTTAGTTGATATTGGTAACTACTACATTTACTTAAGATATGAGCACAACAGCTTCATTCGTTTTCAAGATAATTAATTTTTTTAAATTGTATGGGAGGTGTCACACCCAATCCGAAACGATTTTTGAAGTCAGACGCCCCTAAAATATTTAAGTCTATAATTTCATAGTAATCCGATAACTGCTTCTAGTTTTGGCCGCGAGTTGTACTAAGTCGTTACACTGTGCGCCGTCTCCCGCGAGCTAGTTTATAACTCTCCGAGAGTATACTTTGGCACGATATAAAATTTTCTCACAAAAAAGCTTAATAAAGCTTCCCGTTCGGACAGAGCTACCGAATAAATGTGTATTGGCGCAAGTCAAATAATTGATTAAATGATAATTTATTTATCGCAAATATATACGTGTTTATTGATATTGCAAGTCACTTTAAGGTCATCTACGAACTATACATAACTAGCTTTGTGTGCTTGTAAATAATCATGCAGGTTTATAGTGCAGACTTCAGAGGGGACCGGGGATCGACAATTTTGGCACATCTGAAGACCTTTTCATGTTTGATTTTTTGATTCTCTGGAAATTGTATTCATGTACCCCTTAAATTGACTGAAACGCCTAACGAGTTTTCCTTCGTCGAAGGGTCGTTGGCCCTCATTCGACTACACTAGATGCACCACCGTCGACCGACTCGCCTGACTGAGACCTCGACAATTGAAATTGAATTTGGTACAGACACTTTGAGATTCATCTGATCTGTCTGAAAAGATACAGGCATTTGAAAAATGTGAAGCTTTGCAGCCGTTCCAAAGTATGCACAAGTATGTTTACGAGCATGTAAAAGCGATAACAAAACCGGGTTGAGCTGCAACGGATCACTTTTCAAATAATTGCGCAAGAGTCCTTGTAATTGCGTTTGTAACTTGCGCATTTAGCAGGTGAGTAAATTTTCCACTGACACGCACGCACTCCTCTAATCATTACACCAAAATTATCGAAATTGCTTTACAATCTTTGTGAATTATCGTTCAATATAGTAACTACCCCGCTCTTGAGATCTGCCGGGTTGCCGGGTGAATATCGGTTCCTTTGATAAAAGTCTGGCTATTTATGGATGTCGTCGGTACTTGAACAACTTTGTGAATGCTTCATTCATCCTAAGGAAGAACGAAATATATCGATTCTACGAGATATCGATATAAAAACACATATGTTCTGCCCATAGGGTAATTATAACAAGTGTGCCAGATAGTTTCAAAGAGAATATAAGCAGAAGAGGTAACAAACCGTTCCAGTGCTAAAAATGCGTGACTTTAGAACAGAAAACCCAGATGAAAACTCACTCATTCTACCCAGAAACCTGCTCATTTTTCTCGAGCAATTCCGGCCATTATGCTGCCGTTGGTGTGGCGGATATTGAGTAAATTCTAAAACCGGTTTGTTCGGCGCAGGATAGATTGAGTTTCTTTCGCATTCCGCATGCAGTCGAATTTGACAATATCGCTGCTGATGTCAAGCAGAACAGAGCAAAGTGCGGATGTTCTGCTTGTTCTCATTTATGTTCCACCACGTGGGAAAACTGGTTTTAGGGAATTGCAATGGTGTATGCGTTCTTTAAAATCAGCAATCGAAGAAGTATTTCTTGATGTTTTGTCGAATTTTCGTTGTGCCGGCGGCAAATTGACAATTGACCATTTGCTATTAGATAAATAATATCTTTGATTGCCCTTAAGTTTTATCAAACTTATTTAAGCGCAATACATTTTTCAGTGATTTTGCTTCATTTAATACTTTCTCATATATGTATTTTATTTTCATTGATACATATATTTTGATAAAGCATTTCTTTCAGATTTTGCAGATACTTTTTGTCAAATATTTTTTATGGTCATATTTTTTTAAAGAGCCCATTAAATATACATTAATTAATCACATTTATCCAATATACATACTTATATCCCTTTCAACTCTTATTTCTGTCCTTAAGCAGCACATCCGACGGCAGCATTATTTGAGCTGTCCGTCCGTTTGTTTACATTTTTTATACACACTTGTCCGGGATGCTGTTTTGATTTGTGTGTGTGTGTTACCTGCGAAATTTTCGCCTTTTTGAACGCATTCTACCTAATAAGTATTTTTTATGTCGCGACCACTGCGGACGACTAGGCGTGCAGGTGTTTGGCGCGGTTGTCTATGATAAGAGGTCGCTTGCAGATTTTGTAATAAAGAAACGTCATCATGTTGTGGAAGAAACTGGCCTTTGTGATCTTTAAGAAGCAGTTTACAAAATAAATAAATTCGAAATTGAGGGAGGCTTTTATGAGAGAACGTACTTTTTCAATACGCAACCACTTTATCAATTTTAAATCAAAGCAATTCATACGGATAATTCTATTTTATTACATAAATCATCGATTTTCATTCATTATACAGCAATTAAGATTACTCATTTTTTAAATTTTTGTTGCATTTCATTGATAAACTTTTTTAGAATTCATATGAAGTTTTCCTGGAGGGGCTAATTTTAGGAAAAAATATTTGAAAACAGGCCAAAGTATATGATCATAATTTTAAAAATTTCTGGCATTACAGATATGAATAAATTTTTTTTTATTTAACAGACCTCAAAACAAGTTGCGAAATTTAGAAGTTATGAATTGTGGTATATGTTGGTGCCCATAAAACTATCGTATCCGCCGACTTGGCTACTCCAAGCATTGTACTCACTGGCAAACATCAAGCCCGCGCACGTACGCCTGTCCCTTTTTTACGGCTTGGGGAAATTCCATTTTTCCATTGTTGCCTGAATTGTTTTTAAATAGAATAGAGCAGCAAAAAGTGCAGCTTCCTTAATGTGTCCCACGAGCATCATGTGCGCGCGGATTCGCGGCAACTGCGAGAATGATGACGCCGACTACATAGAACTGAGGGATGCTTTCCTTGAAAGCTCCTCCGAGATAACTGAGCAGGCGCAACTTGAGAAATCGATTCTCGACGTAGTTGCCCAGCACTCTACCCCCGAAGAAAATGCTTGCTCTAGTGGTATGACGGCTGGTGAAAGTTTTCTAAATGATGGTGTGGAAAGGTATTTTGTAGGTTTTAGTTTGTTTAAAGTTTTTACAAAGAAAATTAATTGTGATAGTTGTTCGAAGTTGATAAGTAGTAGCAGCAATAAAGACTTAGTTAGACCAAGTGAAATTATGATTAAGGAAAAAAATTACGATAGCGATAGATTATTTTTAAAAAATCCCAGCGAAGAGTTCTTTGAACTATGCCAGCTTTTCTTTGAGTGGTTTAAAGAGCTTTTCGCAAAGATCAGGTATAAGAACAATGTTAAGAAAATAATATTAAGAATAATAAAGGATAGGACAAGTCAGGTAGACAAGTACTCAGATTGGTTCAGGGATGATTCACCTTGCGCAGAGCATCATTCAATTTTCCTCGAGTATTTTACTAAGGTTTTATTATACAAGAATGCCCAGTTTTTAATTAATAGTATCAAGGAGAAAAAGTCTGCTGGAAAGGATAAAAGAAAACATTTAGATAAGTTAAATAAATTAAATTAGGTATAAAAGTAATGAATATGGTAATATGTATAACATGCCGCCGCATTATTGAATAGATGCGTTGTCATTTGGACATAAATTTTCCATAAATGGGAGGGCAGACGTCTTGTTGTTTTCAACTAGGAAATATATAAACTTTCGGAATTGTCTTTTTTTAAGTCTTTCGCAGCATTGCAGTCCTATTTTTTGTTCCAATCATGTGTATATTTTTAAAGGTGAATTCCGCAAATTTTTCCTGCGCTTTCATCAATTAAAACGCTATTACAACTTCTCTAAATAACTTACTTACATATATATGCATATAGCAATGCATTATTGATTACACTTATTCATTACATGTTTATCTTTATACCCTTTCGATTTAAATTTCCTATATGACTACATATGTTTACACATAAGTTCTATACTCAAGTTTATTCCATTATATTATTATTTATTTATTTATTATATTATGTAAATTTTTTATCTCATTAGTTCATAAGAATGTATGAAAATGTTTCTCTTATAATCATTGAAAAGAAGTAAACCAGAAATAAAGTCTAATATTCATATATCCAAATGTTGTGTGTTCATTTTAACTCTTAAGATAAACTCGGACTACAATGCGTGTACGTAAAGACAATTTGCCGTAATGGGCTCCTGCCGGTATTTCAAATTAAAATGAAACCAAAAGAGAAAACAAAGAACCCCATATTTCATACATAGATAAATCAGTTGCAATGCAAAACAGAATACAACCATTTTGATAAATTTTAATGTATTCGTAAACGAAAATTAAAAGATTTTCGCTGTTAGCATAACTAGTACAAGTATAAGTTACCAAAAATACCAATGAATTATCCCAAAATCCCACTTGGCAGTTGCATTCATCTTTATATTTTACATCAACGCACCCACATTCATATAAGCAACAATTGCGTGGGTTCGAGAAACACGAGCACAAAACAAACCAGAGTCTCATACAAATTTGTATAATTAAGGTGGTGAAATATGAGATGAAAGGGCCATATATTGCAGAAATTTAATTAATTAATATGCACATTAAATAGTATGATTTTTAAAAAAAGTTTTCCTAAAAAATATTTGACAAAAAGTATCTGCAAAATCTGAAAGAAATGCTTTATCAAAATATATGTATCAATGAAAATAAAATACATATATGAGAAAGTATTAAATGAAGCAAAATCACTGAAAAATGTATTGCGCTTAAATAAGTTTGATAAAACTTAAGGGCAATCAAAGATATTATTTATCTAATAGCAAATGGTCAATTGTCAATTTGCCGCCGGCACAACGAAAATTCGACAAAACATCAAGAAATACTTCTTCGATTGCTGATTTTAAAGAACGCATACACCATTGCAATTCCCTAAAACCAGTTTTCCCACGTGGTGGAACATAAATGAGAACAAGCAGAACATCCGCACTTTGCTCTGTTCTGCTTGACATCAGCAGCGATATTGTCAAATTCGACTGCATGCGGAATGCGAAAGAAACTCAATCTATCCTGCGCCGAACAAACCGGTTTTAGAATTTACTCAATATCCGCCACACCAACGGCAGCATAATGGCCGGAATTGCTCGAGAAAAATGAGCAGGTTTCTGGGTAGAATGAGTGAGTTTTCATCTGGGTTTTCTGTTCTAAAGTCACGCATTTTTAGCACTGGAACGGTTTGTTACCTCTTCTGCTTATATTCTCTTTGGATAGTTTAACCAAAAACACCTTTTATGTTTTTGGTTTAACGTACCCCAACTTGTCAAAAAATATTTTGATTTTTCTTTTCTCCTTCCATCCCATCCGAGACATTTGTACAAAAAAGATACTCAACATTTTTACGTACCATACAATTTTTATTTTCAGCAATGAATGAAAATATTAATAAACAGCACGTATTTTACATTTTAAATTTTTTTTTATCTCGTTTAAGTTTCTTATTAAGTTTATTTTGTATATTAAGTTTGGATATATTGGTTACCATGCATAGTTTTTACTGGACTTAAGAATTTGGTTCAAGACCAGAGCAAAAAGGTTTCACAACAAAATCGACAACGCATAGAATATATTTTGCCATCGCTCGAGCATTTTATTACACCGCATGTTAATTCTTGAGAGCTACATAACGATACCAATAGGATTTGAAAAATTTGCACACTCTTTATTATTTGAAGGCAATAGTTTTGAGATAACCGCAAATGGTTCTAATCGCCTTCTCTTACTGCCTGTCGCTATGATCTCCTGCTCTTCAAAATGATTAGCGCAAACACGCGCTGAGGATGAAAAAGTGGTATTGCATGCTTTTGACCATTTTCGTCGCAAATCTTCATCCTTTGGTACAGAAAACATCGGCACCGCTTCATTGTGAGTGCTTTTGCACAAATAGCAAGAGTTGGGCATTGATATTTTTTCTTCTTACCTTTTACTTCAAACGCAAACTGAAACTGAAAAACGGGTTAATATTTGTGACAACACAACTGCCAAGCTAGTGTATGAAAATAGAATGTCATTGCTATCTGGCACACGTGATATAATTACACTATGGTTCTGCGAAGGTTAAGTAAGATGATTGGCATATCATTTCCACATACACCCGCTGATCCATTATTCCATTAATTAGGTGGATTGGGCTAACTCCGTTGTATGAAAAACTGCCCAACATGATTCCTTTTGCACCACCATGTTTAACGGTCTTGGTAGTATATTGTTGTATATTTTCGTAGTTTGGTGGACGTCGGACATAATTGTCTGTCCACAAAATGTTCCCCAATTTTTCTTCGGGTCAGTTGATATGAGGTACGTTCGTAAATGCAGTAAATTCGTGCAGTGACAGTAGCAGTGCAGCCAACTTCAGTTCCACTGCCCGATCAGCTGATTTCGTTTGCAGGTTGGTTGCAGAAACTTTTGTTGCATTAACGAACGCGATTCAGGATGGAAATTTTGGTTAACGCATTAATTGATAGTTGTGAAACTCGAAGTGAGAGTCTTTTAATAAATTTCAATAAAGAAAGAGTAAAACAAGTGAAGAAATGATATGTCGTGGTAAAAACCTTGTTGAAAAAGAGAATTAGATCCATCCCGAAAGTAAAGATTTACTTTAAAACAATAAAAACGTATCCAGATGATGTATTCCATCTTTATACATGATAACAAACAAATTTTTATCCATTTATAATAAATTTTCTACGTTTCCATTTCGTGTTCTGTAACCGGCAACAGTAGATAATGACTGCGAAAACTGCAGAAATTTGTCACTGCGGTGCCAAGCCGTTGCATTAACGAACGCGTTGCACGCAACAGTATTGCGCCATTTTGCTTTTACGAACGCGTTGCTTTACAGTGCAACCGCTGGGTTGCATTTACGAACGTACCGTTGCATTGTAGGTATGTTCTTTGGCAAACTTTAGGCGAGCATGCTTCTTCGTCAGAATTATTGTTAGAAAGGGCTATAAATTGCATATATGTATGTATGCATATATTTTTACTTTTAATGTGATCTTTGAGACCGTTTCCGGTATATATCTGTGTCATAGTCATAGCCGCCCAAGTCTGGAACTGCTGTATAATTACTTCTGCAGAAACTGCAGAGACGAAGACTGCGAGGAATATGTTGAACACCTCCTTTGCAAATGCCCAGCGCTAGCAAGAACGCGCTCTCGATTCCTATGACATTACTTCCTGAGCTGTCTAGCAGACTTGGAAAAAACGCCACCAGGACATATCGACAAATATACCAGAGCCACAAAGTGGCTCCCATACATGGGAAGTGTATAGGGGAAAACCCCCACATGGTAACACAATGGGCCTTCTGGCCTAAGTGATGTCCTTGAGACGACCACTTAACATACCTACGTCTGTTTTTCAAGTTTCAGGAGAGCAGTTTAAAATTTCACAATCCTCACTGCAAATCAGGAGTGGGTAATTTTCTTAAATTTTCTTACAAATTCGAAAAACTTCTTCTTTTACTCCCTAAAAAACTGTGCTCTCTCTTTTTTTAGTCAAAAGATATTAGGGAAACAAAAATCAGGCTCTTATGACTTGTTGAACGAAAAAAAATTAAAGAGTTTAAGTTGAGTAAGGCTATTATTCCGCAAGAAAAAAAACTTTAAATGCATGTAATTTGGAATAATAGTTTAACTCAAGTTAGGAAAATAAGATATTTTCTTCATTTTGCGGAATAACGACTTACGTTGATTTAGGCAATAATGAAAAAATACGTTTTGTAATTGTTGTAATCTTATATTGAGTTAGGATTTTATTCCATAACAGTTATTTAAAGAAATAACTTAAGCTATTAGGTTCTTGATAGATAATGTCCGTCCCAAAGAAGATACAAAAATGAAAATTTAGCACATAGATTTGGACACGCTGAACACGATGGTATTAATAACTCAGTTTCGTTCTAACTCGGCGGCTATGGTTTATGAATAATTAATAATTGCTTGGCACAACAGCCCGTGTGGGCTTAGGCCTAGCTTTACTCGCATTTATGTACTTGTGTGTTCTTGTTATATTTTGCACAAGTTAACGGGACCTACATTAACCTAATCCAAACGGGTTGAGAACCTTTTCATGTCAAAGAATATTCAGGAATGTTCCAGAATCCGATTCGGTTCGGAAGTGGATTTGATTTGATTATCGGAAATATTTTAGAGATGCAACCCTGCTCTGAATCCGAATGAGTTCGAACGCATTTGGTTCGGAAATTTGGTGTTCTATATTCCGAATTTCGGAAATTTTCTTCGGATTTATTCCGTTGATCTCATTGGCGGTGGAATTAGAATTATAATGAAATAAAATTACTTAAATCGGTTATGATAGTCTTTAGATAATTCAATAATACTTTTTTTATTGAATTTAATTAATACCTTTTATTTTGAATGATTGTTCGTTCAATAACATTAAGCATCAGATCTGAAAAACCTGGAAGTTATTTATTGGATCTTCTATAATTTTGAACACTTCGTACGAAGAATCCGGCAATTCCATGGTATTGCTACGATCCTGCAGAATTTCCTGCTTCAGCTTTTCAGCAACCAGAAAAACAGCAGCACTTATTTTGGTTTATTTAGTTATATTTTCTATAGTTTACAAGAAAAATTCACAAATTTTCAAATTTGAATTACTTTTGTTTCTGCTTTTATTTTGTGTCAACACAAAACAGCTGATACGAAATTTGGTTTGGTTCGGATTCGAAATTAATTTCGAAAGGGGCAATTTCATTCGGATTGCGGAACACCGTATTAAATTCGAATCGGATTTCAATTCGGATTCCGAAGCAATTCCGATTCGGATTCTGGAACATGCCTGATTGTCGGAGTATTGCCAATTCATCGCGAGAAGGTGCGCCGCGCAAAGAAACAATTTGAAAACAAATTATCTTTGTATTAGATGTTATGTGCCCGGCTGTCAGTTGAACCGAGGCGATTCCGCATCAGCGACCAAGCACTTGCACTTAGTCCACTGAGGGCCAGTTTCACAGTGGATATTTAAACTCTGATTGCAGTTTAAATAGGGAATTTCAGTTTCACAGTTGGAAGTTAAATACGATTTAAATAGCCGACTGTGGATATTTAAGTACGGCACAGAGTTGCAATCGAAAACAAATAAACAGCTGATTTCGGATGTGCAAGCAAGCTGCGTCGACAATATTGCAATTTATAAGAGATCAAATTAAACATAAAACTGCATGGTATAGCATATATAAATGATCCCGTAGTATTTTAAATAATATAAACTGTGGATTCTTTGCACAATATCCAATAATTCACTTCTTTCGGCCGACGAAAAATTTGTAGCTCGCGCTGCCTCCATAATTGAACAATTGAACATATGTTTTTGGCAAGTTGTGTCAACCTTCAATTGTCAAATATTCGAAGTTGCCATTCATTATTCCGTATTTAAATAAATGCACTGTGAAACTCAAGAAAAGTTAAACTAGATTTAAACTCAATTCGCAAATTAGATTTAAACATCCACTGTGAAACTGGCCCTAAGCAGCACACCCGACAGCAGCATTATTTGAGCTGTCCGTCCGTTTGTTTAAATTTTTTATGCAAATTCGCCTGAGATCCTGCTTTACCTTGTGTGCGTTTTTTCCCGCGAATTTTAGACCTGTTTGAAGGCATTCTATTTTTTGACTTCGGACGGATAGACTTGCAGGTGTTTGGCGGGGTTCTCTATGATAAAAGGTCAATCGCAGATTTTGTAAGAATAAAACGTGAACACTTTTGGGACAAATCGGTCTTTGTGATCTTTAAGAGACAGTTAACAAAATAAATAAATTCGAAATTGAGGAAGCCTTTTATGAGAGAACTTACTATTTTCAATATGCAACCGATTTTTAAATTTTAAATCAAAGCAATATTCTAATGGCAAAGATCAACGGGGTCACTTGCAGGCGTGTTATGGCTGGTCAATTGTTCGCTCATTAAATGACAGAACCCACCCTTGGTCTGTTCTGCTTGGCATCAGCAGCAATACTGACGAATCCGACGGTTGCTCCGAGCTCCGGTGCAACCGAGCATGCATGCAAACATGTTTAGTGTCACATGTACGCTGTGTAATTTTTTGAAGCGTTTTTGCTCTGTGAAATTTTATAAGTCGTTTTTGCTCTGGGCGCGTCATATCATATGTATGTACTATATCAAAAACAAAAAGGACTTAAAATATCGTCATGTCATATTCATCGACTTTTCATTCAAATTAAGAATGAATGAAAAATTTATTTTTAAAATTTTGGTAGAAAGATGATATGAAAAAATCATTAAATAGAAAATAGAGGGGAAACGGTCATGCGAAAATCAAATTTGCTAAGAGCTTAGATCAAGCAGACGTGAGAAAATAAATATACCTAACAGTCTTATCATTTTAAAAAGAACATATCTGCCATCTGCGGCGCTGCTTTAATTCCCCTCAATTATGCTAAGGCAGGGGTCGGCAACCTGCGGCTCGCGAGCCGCATGTGGCTCGTTCCTGTCAAGATGCGGCTCTCCAGTTCCATGTGCAAATATTAAAAATTATATTATTTTATTTTATTTCCATAACTCATAAACAAATATTATACTGAAAAAAAAATTACTACATTTTGGACATCAGGCCGTACTGTGTCCAGCCTTGTGGCGAGGACTCCATGTCTGCCACTACCGACTGTGAGCAAGCGCTATATTGTTATCTTCCATGAATATAATCAAAAGTAAAGTAAGAAGCCAACTAACAAATAAAAATACAGAGGCGTGCTTGAAACTGAAAAGAACAAGTTATGAGCAATATTTAACAAAACTTTCAAAAGGCATGCAAGCCAAACGCTCATATTGATGCGCATCTGGCAGAGTTAGCTAAAATTCTTTAATAGGAGGATTCCCCATCCGGTCATGCAAAATATTTTTTCACCTTTTGTGTTTACAAAAACCAAACACACTAGCCCAATTCACAATCTTGTGCATTTGAGATTGCAAATGTGCTCAATAGCAAACATTTGCCGTCAATAGTGAACAGTGTTTTTACGTTTAGCTAGCATCACTTTTTGCAAAACACAAAACTCACAGCTGATTGTCACAAAAACAGCTGATTCGCAAAAACTAAAATTATATTCTACTGAAATTGTTGACTTCTATAAGGGCCAGTTTCTCAGTGGATGTTTAAATCTAATTTGCGAATTGAGTTTAAATCTAGTTTAACTTTTCTTGAGTTTCACAGTGCATTTATTTAAATACGGAATAATGAATGGCAACTTCGAATATTTGACAATTGAACACAGCACAACTTGCCAAAAACATATGTTCAATTGTTCAATTATGGAGGCAGCGCGAGCTAAAAATTTTTCGTCGGCCGAAAGAAGTGAATTATTGGATATTCTTCAAAGAATCCACAGTTTATATTATTTATAATACTACGGGATCATTTATATGTGCTACACCATGCAGTTGTATGTTTAATTTGGCCGCTTATAAATTGCAATATTGTCGACGCAGCTTGCCTGCACATCCGAAATCAGCTGTTTATTTGTTTTCGATTGCAACTCTGTGCCGTACTTAAATGCCCACAACCGGGCATTTAAATTGTATTTAACTTCCCACTGTGAAACTGAAATTCCCTATTTAAACTGCAATCAGAGTTTAAACATCCACTGTGAAACTGGCCCTAAGAGTTGTGCATAAAGCAAGTTTTAAAGAACAATTAGTGGACTCTTTGATAGACCAAGCTGCTGAAGAAATTTTATTCAACGAAGGTAAGAAAAATTTCTGTTCAAAAATTCACTCAATAACAAATTTTTTCACCAACGTCATGCTCAATCCACTTTTTGTTTCGCTTTCTCTTTCTATGTCCGCTTTTACACGAGGCGAGTCGGCCCTGGCGACACGGAAGAATGTAGGAAAGAGGGGTGAAACGACAGGGGAACACGCAAAATCGCTCCGGCAGCGATTGTGGTGCGATTTTCTGATTTTCTGACGTTCCTCTTTATTCACTTTCGCGCTTCGCGCTGTCGACTGTAAATTAAAACTTGAAATGGAGTGAATACATATTGCAAAAAAACTGCAAAATTTACAGAATTTTACGCATAAAAGTAAATATAAAGAAGAAAATGAGCAAAGAGTGGAATAAGTGCTTTAAATGTTTACAAATTACAGAAATAAAACCAGCTGCAGACTCTAGTGTCAATATGTGGAGTGGAGCGAGTCGACTCGTGTAAAAGCTATGCGCGATTTCAAAGCGGAATGTCAAAAAATCGGTAGAGCCGAGTCGCCTCGTGTAAAAGCGGACTATGCGCCGCTATATTCCCTTTATTTCAATTTTTGCTGATTTTGCGTTGATTTTTTAATTTTCTGTATCTGCTATCAGATTGCAACCCTGGATTGCAATCGCAGAGCAAATATAAACTACGGGTTTTAGGTGTTGTTTTTTTGCAACGATTGTGCAATTGCATCTCTGTTTTTTTTTTTGGTGTAGAGTAAAATTATGCTACAAAATTTGCAATTGCAAAAATCCCAGACCATTTGCACAAGATTGTGAATTGGGCTACTGGTTTGCATTTGCATTAAAGTCACTAGTTTCCTAGACCAAAATCCATTGCATTTAGTGTAAAATATGTGATGCAAACTTATGACCATAGTTGCCAGCTTGAAAAGTCGCACTTATTGGTGATCTAAGTTGGCAACAAGGAGCGACCAGCTAATCATTTTGATTTTTATTTCACTTTTTATTTCTAAAAATGGTGTTTTAAATATTTACCCATGATTTCACTTGCTTCGTTTTCGATTAAGTCGCAAAATTGTTGTTTTTCGCTCCTTCGTGGCATTTGGTTAAACTCTCAAATAAAACAGCTGTTTGACAAAAGCATTTGCAAGGGTTTCGCAATCGGTCGTTCCCGATTGTAAAAATGCAAAATTTTGCATTTGCATTCGCACCGGGTCTCACATTTAAAGCTTATTATTTTTAATCAAAAATAAAATGTATATGCATAATCCTAATCAAATACCATAATATTGAAACAAAAATATTACTGGCTCTTTAAAAACTGGGGAATTTTGTAAATTGTAAATTTTGGCTCTTCCGTCTCAAAGACCCCTGTGCTAAGGGAATTCAAATGAAATCTAAGCTATCCAGACTTTCTGTCCTTTCGCAGACTGAAATATATAAACGAATTATTTGCTGTGCCGCAAAGCAACAACAAAACATGAAGGCGGGAGCATAACGCAGTCCCGTATGAAACTGGTTGATTTTCTGTCCGACTTTCTTTAGTAGCTCGTGCTTACTCATAGATGCAAATTCACACGCATCTGCGTGTCTCCGAATCAGAACTGCACGTTCTTTAAAATTCACATTGCTTGGTTATTCTCAACTTACACACGGAAATGTTGCTTTCGGAAAGGAGATGAGTACAGACGTTCACGTACTGGAAATTCTTCTGGAAGCTTGAAACAAATTTTCATGCAAAACATACAATTGTTTTGTTTTTGTAGTTTAGCTAAATAAATTAAATATATGTAGGTAGAAACGAGCCCTACATCAAGTCGTAACCCGGCAACGGGTTGTTTTGACCAATAAAAAAAAGAAAAATACGAAGAAACGGGGTTACAATCCGCTTGCCTGGGTTTCACGACAAGGAACAATTCTAAAGATGATGAATTTGAATGCGAAAGAACCCGTTATCGTAATGTTTGTGCCTCGATGTCGCCAACACAATTTATTATAAGGACGGAAAGAAGAAATACAAATATGTACATGTATCATAAGTAGAACAAATATTACCTGTACAATTCATCAAGAAATTAAACATAACAAATGATAAAATAAAACGTTTGTCCGGTTAGTTTTGATTGCATACGGTAATTTAGAATTAGATTTTTAAACATTGAATATCTCTTACTTTTATTTTCACATTATATTAATGCCATCAAATATAAACCTATAACAATTCATATTGGCGAAGATGCATTCTTTGAATTATATCTCGACAATCGTTAAACACTCTTTTGATATTTTCTGTGTCAACGGCACACGTGAAATGTGGATAGCAATAGTGTTTTCCATCCCCACTTGCTGTTGAAATGCGCTGTTAATGTAAATGATAAATTGATTAGTTTCATAAAACGTCTTGGGTTAAATATGAAGGAAAATTTACCAAGAACTCATCTCGAATAAAATATTTAGCTCTGATTACTTCTGGGTCGTCACCAGCATCCATTACGGCATCACCTAGAAAATCAATCACATATATGATTTGTTGCAGTGATTATACTAGCCAATAACAAAAATGCGACTGGCATAGTTTATATATTTTCTACATAATCCGATAATTGGATAAATGCCTTGAATTTTTTCGTCAAGTGACATTTTTGCAAAATATCACATTGTATTTCTCACGCTTTTCAGTCATTCATAAGAATATTTTTTTTGCCCTACACCTATGGTAAAAGGTAATAATAACTTTGTGCGAAAATTGTAACGCACTAAAGGAGCCGTTTCTGTGTTGATTTCCGGTTGTCCGTCTGTCTGTCTGTCCGCGCAGGAGAGAAAGGAGTTGTCCGATTTGGCCCAAATTTGCTACACAGT
The DNA here is from genome assembly GCA_963457695.1 of Neria commutata. NCBI lineage: Eukaryota > Metazoa > Arthropoda > Insecta > Diptera > Micropezidae > Neria > Neria commutata. Next base: position 27,685,157 of record OY735247.1, read on the forward strand.
TACAGTGAACCTTAACTTAGTATATGTTCTGAGATTAGCCGAATCGGTCAAAGGACACGCCCACAATGGGCCTATAAGGCGAGGTGTGGGCCCTCCCTCTACGAAATACCAAAAAATGGGCGTGGTCCGCCCCCTATATAGGCGGAACAATTTCTCCAGTAAAATGGCTCTCAATTAAGTATTTATGAATTTAAACGAACGAAATTTGGTTCTTAAGTTGAGATATCGGCCTAACATGGCATACAAAAAAATGGCCGTGGTCCGCCCACTATATAGGCGGTAAGCTAAAAATCCTCATAATTTCCATAATATATACACCAGATCGTCCATATTTGGTCATTTTATTGCTGGTACGAGTACCTTAAAATTTTTTAAAAATAGGCGTGGTCCACCACTATGAAGGCGGTAAATTATATATACCGATCATTTCTGTTGTGGACCCTCCAGAGTGTCAATATGTGTCTTTTAGTTTGTTAAAAATGGGCGTGGTCCGTCCACTCGGTTACCTGGTATAGGGTATTACTCTGTCGGTGAAACCCGACTGATGATTCCTTACTTGTTACTCATTATAACGTTCAGGCAGGCGAAATTATTTATACCATTCTTTTTACAGTTCTTTTTCATTGAAACGATACATATTTTGTTGTTTGTCGAAAAGATTAACTCAAAATTTAAACAACAACAAAATCCCAGAGTGGAAATTGAAAGAATCTTCATCTTAGCCTAAGTATATATATCTAAGCCTTTAGCATTTGATTTCTTTTCGTCATAGATGTAGCTTACTTAAGTTTTTTATAAATGCAATGGTTCGATTGTAATTCTATTGGAATATTAATGTGCAATACAGTGAAAAAGATGCATCAATGTATAATAAAATGGTTAGATATTTGAAAACGGATTTAATAAGTGAAGGTAATAGAACATATGAGTATGAGAAAACTTACTTGGAGTTTGATATTTGTTGAACTCGGAGAAATACTCCGATAGTTTACTTTTTCCAGCCTTGATTTTCTCAGCTAACAAATCTTGCTTGTTTAGGAATAATATGACAGAAATTGTACGTAACCATCTATAATGAAATTAAAAGTTTTTCAAATATATATGTATATATTTATAATATTTATTATAAACTTCCAAAGAGAAAGGTCTGATGATTAATAAAGCCAGAGCCGACTATTAATATATTGGAGATAAATATAAAAAAATGTACTGTGTAAATCAAAAAATACATCTACGTCGAGTCGTGGTGATTTTTTAGCGACTAGAAACCCGTTTCAATATAAAACATAATACATTAGCTGTCTCTACCAACAAACGCACGATATCGTTATAAGGTACTCACGGAAATGCTTGCTATTATTTATTTTTACTCGGCTTTTGTTCAGGATAGTCTCTAAACCAAGATTTTCAACAACATCGTCTATATATATACGACAAACGTACTCTGAAAGAAATGCTTGTCAATACAAATGTATGCAGGAGTACCGTTTCAACGTTGAAACAATAGCTTTACGTACAGGTTGACACCATTAAAAATCGGCACTACTCAAAAAAAATATAAGAAAACTTCAGTCAGCCACAGCTGATACAGCACCATTAGCTGCTAAATTGAATTTGACTTTATGGGAACGAAATTAATGGGAATTCAGAGGACATTATGAATACTTTAAAAAGAGGTGAAGATTTTAAATGATTACAAGTGGAATATTTTTCTCCAGACCAACAATTTAAAATTTCTTCTCGAGCTTAAAGCCCTGGCAGCTAGTGCCCTCATTTTTATTTTAACTATATGAATTATATTCTTATAATTAACTATAATAAATAAATAAAATTCTTCACAAATTTTGCACACAAGAAAGAAGAGTAAACGGAAAAGTGATACAATCTTCCGTAGATTATCGATCCTAACCATATGCTACATATTTCAAATACACACAGGACAACCAATATTTTGCCATTAATAGCTCGCACACGCACCAACGAAGTGTCAACTGTGAATATGCGCCATGCTTAAAAGGATTCCACTATTTTTACCTGTTATTCCAAATGCTCTTGAATAGATCCAGAGACTCGCGGAGTCGATTTTGTGTTGGATCTTCACGCAAAACCATATTGTAACTTGAGCAAGCAGTTACAAATATAATAGCTGTCACATCATTGAAGCATTGAATCCACTTGCGGCGTTCATCACGTTGCCCGCCAACATCAAACATACTGAAAAATTGCATATCATGAAATATTAGTTTAAAAGAGCAATGCTTATTAATGAACTTACTGAAAATTAACTTTATCAACTTGAAATCTGGTTTCAAATATACCAGAAGTTAATACACGGCATCTTAAAATGTCTTGTTCATTTGGTGTATAATTTGGTTGCTTAATTGTGCTTACTCTATCCAAGAAGCTGTAAAAAAGATACGTTATGTTACGAAACTAAAATGTTCATTGTTTATAAATTTTTCATTACAGATAAATTTTAATTAATAAAAGACAACATTTTAAAAACTGAATTACAATTGGAAAATCTAAAGAACATTTCGAAAATCCCAAGTTTTTCGAAATTTTCTGAAGTACAGTTAAAAATACTGAAGTATACTAAGAAGTATAAGTATAGAATTTTCGGAAGAGCATTTGAAAAGGTGTAGTCGAACGCATTCGTTTAATCGTTCAATTTCGACTAGTCGGTTAACCGTGAATATTCGATACGTTGAATATTATGAATGTAAATATTCGTCATAATTTTTTGGGAAAGACGAAATCATAGTATACAAATTAGCAAATCTTGTTGATTGGTAAAAATAAATATGCCTGCTTGGTGTTTTTGCAAACTAATATTAATAAACAACAAGAAAGAAAGCATCAGTCGAGTTTTGCCGCACACAAATACGAGAAAGCGAAACCTTTGCCTCGGCTAGACTGGTTGTTGTCCCAAAATTTGTATTTCAAAATATAATAATAGGACTATATATGCCAAATATTAAGTGTACAATAGAAATGATCGGTATATTAAATTTATTACCTCCATGGAGGACGGACCACGCCCCTTTTTGAAGAAATTAAAAGTATTCTTAACAGCATTGTAGTGACCGAATATGGACGCTCTGCTGGATATATTATAGATGTATTGAGTATGTTTCGTGTATCGCCTAGTGGTCGAACTAAATTTTTTTATGGCATGTAAGGCCGATATCTGAATTTGAACACCAAATTTCATTCGGTTAAATGAGTAATTAGACCAATGAATGCCCATAATATAGGCCCATTGTGTCCTTCAGTCGGTTTGGCTGATCTCAGAACTTAAACTAAGTTAAGGTTCACTGTCACTGTGTACCAAATTTGGTCCACATCGGAAAACTTCTTCTTTTTCTCTTGCAGCCACAGACGATCAGACAGACGGATAGCTGGACAACCGGAAATAAAGACAGAATCTGATTCGGATCATTTCTATACTCTTATGTATACGCGTAAAAGAACAGATATAAATAAACTAGTCGAATAAATTTAAGACACCTATTTCAGATAACTTTTTTTGTACAAAATTACAAATATTCAAATGTTTGCTATTAGTGGTACATACTATTTTGCACAGTCAATCAACTGATATTCATTCGATCTTTCAAATGTTTGTAAAACCCCTCGATCCTTCCATAGTTCTTCCGTATGCTCATAAAACTCTGGCGGATAGTTAAAATCCGGACCTGAAAAATTAAATCATGTAATTAATGAATCGTGCACGAGACGCTCTGAGACGAATATGCAAGCAGGTCGGAGGTGAAAACTCTACGTTACAAAATAAAAATAGTCAAAAAACGTGAACCAACACACAGTGCATGTTGTAGTACTAGCTCTAGTAAAATAAAAATACTAGATATCAGAAATTTCCAGCACAACCGCTTTAGAAAAAAAAAATCAGTTTTCAGAGGTTTTATCCTGTTTATCCACATTACTTTAAAAGTATTTACTCGATTTTCAATTTGTATATGTCCTTAGAGAGAATAGATATAAGTATATGTGCATCAGCTTAATTCGAAATAAAACTGAAAATGATCGCTATGTTTTCAAATTATTTTGGTACATAGTACTAATGAATAGTAACAAAAATATAAACAAATTCACTTCAATATGCTGATAGAAAAAATAATAAAAATTTAAATATGAATACCTCTTAGGAAATAAGTATATGTGCACAACAATATTTTTGAATTTTTTAAACAAAACAGTTTTTTTGGGGGTTTTTAATAATTAATATGTTTCTCGGTTTTAATAAATACTTGAGTTATCCTGTTTGGCATGGACTCAACTACCTTTTTTAAAGTTAAGGGGCTTATATATCACCCCATTCACAAAGTAAAGTGATCAAACTGCCGGCTATTCTTATAAAGTTTGTTTGAAAGTATCCCCCAGAGGTCCTCAATTGGGTTTAGGTCCGGGCTGACCGCTGGTCACTCCGAAAAAGGTATGTTCCTGGATGAAAAGAGCTGTTTCGTAGAGCGCGCTGTGTGAATTGGAGCGTTGTCCTTCTGGAAGAACCAATTATCTCCATACAAGTCCACAGCGCATTCAAGGAGCACATCGTCCAACATCTGTCTATAAATGCCGGCATTTGATTTGGTTGGAGTGAAGAAAATCGGGGTCTCTCCAGGTTACTTAAAAGCAGTCTAAACCATCAACGATTCGCCACCATGATTTAACGAGTTTTGCGGGATTGCCTTATATCACGGAAATACTTATGACAACCATCAGGTCCGACAAAATTGAATTTTTTTTTCGTAAAAAAAAATTATATTCTGCAACTAATCGACCCAAAATTTAAGTTTGTCGACAAATGCCAAACGAGCGTTTATTGCGTTTCAATAATTTGAGTTCAGGCTCTCGGAAATCATATATAACCATTTTATTTTCGGCCAAGACTTGATGGACTCTTCTTCTTGATACGCTTAGATCTAAATGACCTTTGATCTCCATGCTAGACATTTTTTTTTCGACTGCTGATCGGTGAATTCCCCGTTTACACCGGTCATCGATACTAGTCGGTCTGCTACAGCGCCCAATCTCGCCATAATTATATTGATGTTTGGAGAAATTTGAAATCGTTTTTCAATGTCGATGTACTCTTGTAGCGATATCGACAATTTTTTGACCAGTTTCACGTATCCAATATCTATCGTCGCTCCTCCTCTGGCAGATTTCTTGCAAGTGGCATTCTGACACAAAAACCAGATATGGTGTAAATATTTGACTCTACAAATGTACGCAGTACTTTTATTTACGTGATCCTAATTAAAAAAATTTGACCTCTCCACTTTATTTAACTTTTTCACACTCAGATGCCTACTAATCTCTGTTTGCACATATACTTATTTCCTAAGCAAATCAGATTCTGAACATGAATTTTGATGATTTAATATAAGATTAAACAAGGATTTTGCATAGGGCAATGAAACATTACATATAACAAAAAAAAACTTGCGTACTCCTAAAAAATATGCCTTTACAAAGAAAGAAGGTACAGGCAATAACCAAAATGCACATATACTTATTTCTATGAGGTATATATACATACATAAAATAGTATATATGTAAAATAATATTAGCGAAATATAGGCCCAAATTTTGTACAATATTAATTATGGCATCGATTTAAGTTTATATTTTTTATAATATAAAAAACAAATTTGTATGATAATAATAATTTTTAGCATCGATTTAAGTTTATATTTCATATAATATGAAAAACTAATTTGAATAAATAGATAAAAATTCCATTTGATTTCGCTTCCAAAAAGCAAACATTTTTTTAAATCCATTTACATTAGGCTGCAGTATTGAGCTCCTGGTTTTAGAATTCGTTTCCATCTACATATGAAAATTAAAAAATGCTGATTAAACCCTTTTCTCAAATATTATCATAATCGAAAATCAGTCACATTTCGTATGAAGATTTTGCGGGTGTATTGTAAATATTTGGTACGGAGTTTTTTGGCCTGGACTCACAAAATGCACTATGTGTCGGGTTTTTTTTACTGTAACGTAAGGTGATCAACTAGTTCATTTTCAGTGCAACTGTTTATATTCAAGACCATCTATCCACAATTTTTATGAAAATTAGTTTTTGCTGGCAAACCCTTTACTGACATCATCATATCATACTATTAAATAAAACGCTATTGCGTGCGCAATGTTTTGGTTCAGTTACCGTTACTTTGTTTACATTGAATGTAGCATTGTTTTTGCACAGCATTGTTTTGGGAAACATTTGATGAGAATGAGAGAGAATGTTAGCATAGACTTGAAATGTTGTCGTGCTGTTCTCTGCACAACAACAGTAATGCCTTTCATTCCACTTTCATGTAAAAGGTATTACATTTTGGTGGCTTACCGCTAAAACTTCTTGCCGTATGGCCACGTTAATTGGACTATTTAGTAATTTTTTCCAGCGAAAGAGAAGTTTGCGAAAAATATAAGATTACAGGGGTAAAAAACAAAACTAATAAAAATAGCCACATTGGCAGATCTGAATAGTAGCCGTACTCCTGAACATTAGACAATGTAAATGACCGGAGATTTTCAGTGTTCGGTTAGATATCGGTTGAAATTAAAATAAGTTCAATTATGTAAGCAAGTTTTTAATTGAAGTCAATATATTAGTAGCTTGCATAAATATTAAACGGGGCGGAAAAAGGCATAGATTAAATTATTCTTAGAAAAAAAAATCGTATGCGATTTTCACTGAATCTTTCAATTTAAACATATAATTCTGTGACAATTTTTCCTGCATTTTTATAAGCAACATTTAGAATTCCACAATAATGCTGAATGCTTGGGGAAAAAAGTGGGAGAGGCGCCGCAAAGCGGCGCGATACTGCTGGTAACAGATATAAATTTCGAAGAGGTTCTAATTGTGTTTTTAATTAATATTGTAGTATGTACTCCAATTGATATATGCTTTCAGACATAGATAGTGGGGTTTTTCGCTTTCCTGAAAAATTGTGTCATTGCAGATGGAAGGTATTGAATATAAATCCTCGATACATAATATATTAGGTAAAAACAAATTATAAGTGTATTTGGTTAAACTTACTTGAAGCATAATCTTGAATATATTCAACTCTAGTTTCATTCTCCTTTTTTTCTAAAGTTACAGGTGGATTCAATGTGCTCATAGCACCAGTAATTGTCTAAATTAAATTTTTTGTAATTATACAATATGTATTTATGTATACTTGTACGTCAAAAATGAAAATGTTAAAACATACCAAAATTGCATCACGAATATTTTTCTTAATATCGTCAATTTTTTGCTTCTTCTCTTGCTCAGAAAATCCATCAACGTGCAGAATTCGCATCTGTTTGACAATCGTTGATTTGCCCGACTCTCCTGCTCCTAATAAGAGTAATCTATGCGTGGCTCTGTAGAGTTGTTTGTCCTTTTGCAGCTGCTTGGATATAGCATCACTCCGACGCTTCTGACTTTTCGAATCCTCCGAATTGATATCCGCCTGTTTTGAGCCCGGAGACCCGAAACAACCCATAGCCGTCCAGGGAGTCCACCAACACGTAGCTCTACCTTCCTGCGTTCCGTCGGGAGACTCAGCCTCCCGATTTTCTCCGTTTTGAGCCAGTCTAAACGTAACCGCAATGCAGACAACACTTTTAAAATTCGCTTTTCGCTATTTGGCGGCAACTCCTTCAAATTAGTGTTTTCCGTTTACTTATGCAAAGTTATGCGATTGTGCATTTGACGAGTTCTCTTTACGAATCTATAAATATTAAATAAAGAACAATTATGTACATCCAAAAATAATTTAAAGCTTGTCATAGTATTTGCACATAATAATATTTTGGAAAACTTTCTTCAACATATTAATGGAACTGCAATGCAAAAATTTTTGTTACAAATCGTTAACAGAATAAAATTCCGACACGTGACGAGCAAAATTTGAGAATTCTCTGGAAATTGTTTGAGAAAAGTTATTAATTTCGATTTGAGTACGAAAGAATTGGTATTTTATAAGCTTTTATTTAACTTCGCTTTCTGTTTGTTTGTTTGTGATCAAATCTGGTAATCAATTTTTCACCCACTTCCCGACTTCTTTGAGATCTCAAACTTTGTATACATGCGTAAACATGGTGACAATACATGATTCAATCATGTAGAAAATTAAAATTTCGACTTTAAACTAAGTTATTAGCGAAATAAACCCCTTTTTTTTCACCCCTTTTACGCACTCTGTGGACACTGTACAGAAATAAAAATTCATGCCAAACCACTAGACGAGAGACCTTACATATGTTATCGTATTCTATCCAGTAAAAAGCGAGAGTGTGTGGCTGAGTTGGTAAAGGAGGCTAGCGGTCGTAGTCACAGCGCTTCTAAGTTCGCATCGATTGCCTTCAAATAGAAATTCGAAGGAAATACATTTCAGGACACAAACGTCTGCCTCTTTTATAAGCTTTATATTAACTTGCCTTCCGGTATATCGTCAAATCTAGTAATCAATTTTTCACCCACTTCCCGACTACTTAGAGATCTGAAACTTTGCATACATGCCTAAACACGAGCCCAATACATGAATCAATAAATTTTATGGGCGTAGGATAAGGGGCGTGGCACTTTTTTATCAACTCCAGATTTGTGTATAACTTTAGAACTACACATCATACATCAATGAAACTCGGTAGGAACTTACTACATATCCATATCCTTCTACTGAGAAAATAAGGGGCACTGGATAAGGGGGCGTGGCACCCCCCATACAAACAAAATTTTTGATCTCGATTAGCTTTGGAACTAAAGGTCGTGCAGCATTGAAATTTCGTATGCAGTCGCCTCTTGGATGTGTCGTCCCACTGGTAAAATTTTATGGGCGTAGGGTAAGGGGCGTGGCACTTTTTTATAAACTCCAGAATTGTGTATAACTTTAGAACTACACATCATACATCTATGAAACTCGGTAGGAACTTACTACATATCCATATCCTTCTACTGAGAAAATAAGGGGGACACTGGATAAGGGGGCGTGGCACCCCATACAAACAAAATTTTTGATCTCGATTAGCTTTGGAACTAAAGGTCGTGCATCATTGAAATTTCGTATGCAGTCGCCTCTTGGATGTGTCGTCCCACTGGTAAAATTTTAGGGGCGTAGGATAAGGAGCGTGGCACTTTTTTATCAACTCCAGATTTGTGTATAACTTTAGAACTACACATCACACATCAATGAAACTCGGTAGGAACTTACTACATATCCATATCCTTCTACTGAGAAAATAAGGGGGACACTGGATAAGGGGGCGTGGCACCGCCCATACAAACAAAATCGTTTATATAGAATAGTTTGGAACTAAAGGTCGTGCAGCATTGAAATTCCGTATACAGGCCCCTCTTGGATGCTTCGTCCCACTGGTAAAATTTTATGGGCGTAGGACAGGGAGCGTGGCACTTTTCAAGCAAATACACACTTGGGCTTCAGTTTATAATTATAGGTACACCGCACATCAATGAAAAACGATAGGAATTTACTCGCCGCGCCTTGCAAGCAAAACAACAACAACTCATCGCGCCACAAATTTGCCACGAATATCAGGGTCGATCACTGCCGTATTATTTGTTAAATTGAGGATATGACTAGAGCCCGACCGAACCCGAAATTTTGGCCGAGACAGAGACCGAGCGTTCGGCCTTTTTTTAACATTCGGCCGAGACCGAGACCGAACCTTTCGAATACATATGCAAAAAAAATAAGAAGAATTTTAATTTAAAAAAATTAATACATTTTTAGGAAAAAATACATTTTATTATAAAAACCAATTCTTTTGAGGTATAAATACCTACATTAAGCATCTGATGTATGAGGTCTTTAAATCAATAAAAAGTACTATTAAAAAATTGAAATTTTGTTTAAAACTATACAATTTGTTCCTCAACTATTCGGCTAAATACTCGGCCTTTTTTAGCCGAGACCGAACCCGAACCTTTTGGCCGAACTGTTCGGTAACCGAGACCGAGCATTCGGTCGGGCTCTAGATATGACGCGCCCAGAGCAAAAACGACTTTTATACCTGCACAGCGCATGTGCGCAATGAGGCGAAAATTGACACTCGAAGCGTTTTTGCTCTGTGCGCGTCATATGACATATGACGATAGGAAACACTGTGAATACCCTAAATATTGTGTACTGCTCTGCAAGTTTTAAATTCTTTTTGTGCAAAATTTCAGAGCTCTAAAATTGACTTTATGGAAGACTAAAAAGTAGAAAATAAAATTATATAAAAAAAAACTTTTTAAAAATAAGCTTTAATTTATTTAATGTACTTAAAACTAGAAAATAAATTGTTTCCAAGTCACCTGTATCTTACTATTAATAAAAGCTTGTGCGCTCAATATCCATATTCAAAATATCTTACATTACTAGAATCTATTTGCAAAAAAATTATTTAAATAAAATATTGTGGTAACTGGTTGACAAATATTGAACACATGAGCGCCCCAAGCTTTTATTAATAGTAAGATACAGGTGAATAAATTAAAGCTTATTTTTAAAAAGTTTTTTTTAATATAATTTTTTTTATATTTCAAGTAGAAAAATCTGATCACCATCTACATATATACAATTTTTAAAGATTTCTCCGAACAATCAATCAAATATAACACCGTACAGTGTGACATTTCGCCTATCTAGCAGAGTTTAATTCAATAACTCCTGAACGCGTAAGGATATCGGTATGAAATTTGGTACAGATACTGCTGGTCTTTCAGTTGAGAACTGGTACGCATATGGGCACGGTCCGCCTACTTTCAAGTAGGGTTGCCATAAAAGAGTAATTTTTGAAATAGGGCGGACCACGCCCATTTTTTGTTTTCACATAGAAGACCGACCCCTTAACTTGAACACCAAGTATTATTCTTTTCTGTGAGTAATTAGACAAATCACAGCCGTTTTACCTAAATAAATCCGAGGTAGTGGGACTTATATTACAGGCCTATTGTGTGCGTTTCCTTTAACCGATTTGGCTAATATCGGAATTTCAACTTAGCTTAGGTTCACTGCGACTGTGTACCAAATTTGGTCCAAATCGGACAATTCCTTTTTTCTCTACTGAGACCAGGGTCGGTAAAATCACGCAATAAGGGTGGTCGCATTCAATTTGTGGAGGAAATTTTTTTTAATACTGAATCCGAAGATATGCCTGCTTAGTCCAGCGATAGTTTTCAGCCTGGATATTGCGAGACTTTTTAGTTTTTTACCATCAAAATATTATATTTTCGTAAAAAACTACTTACCTTTTGATTAGACTTTAATTGGCTATACTAACGACCACAAAATGAACTAAGCGGTAAACACTACTTTTTATGAAAGCTTTTATATTGAAGATAGTATTATTTAAAACTGTTTTGCAAAATTTGGCGCGGACGAAAAAATAGAGGCGCTCAAAAATTTCGAGCAAAAAGCAAGTGTCAAAACTGTTGCAGCGCTAACAAAAAACAAGTAAGGAAGTATCAGTCGGGTTTCACCGACAGAATAATACCCTACACCATGTTCCCAAGTGGGGTGATAATTCACTGAAATTGTGGGTGCATTTGATTTACAAGCTACATAGTGGGCGGACCACGCCCATTTTTGGCAGACTAAAAGATATACCTAATAGGACTATACATGCCAAATATTGATGCTCTGACTGGTGTACAAAAGATGTTATCGGCATATTTATTTTACTGCCCTCATGGTGGGCGGACCACGCCCATTTCAGGAGAATTAAAAGATATTCCTACCAGGAACGAAGTAACAAAATCTGGACGCTCTGGTGTATATATTATGGAAGTTAAGAGATTTTCGTTTATCGCCTATATAGTGGGACCACGCCCATTTTCTTGTATGGTATCTAAGACCTACATATATATCAACTTGGGAACCGAATTTCATTCATTTATATTCGTAAATAGTCGATTCGGATCCATTTTACCGGCCAAATTTTTCCGCCTATATAGTGGGCGGACCACGCCCATTTTTCCGTATGACATAGATGACCGACCCTTTAACTTGAATACCAAGTATTATTCTTTTGAATGAGTAATTAGACAAATTATAGCAATTTAATCGAAAAAATCCCGAGGTAGTGGGACTTACAGGCCCATTGTAGGCGTGTCCTTCAACCGATTTGACAAATTTTAACACTTTACCTAACACGAGGTTCACTGTGACTGTGTACCAAATTTGGTTCAAATCGGACAACTCCTTCTTTCTCTTTTTCAAGAACACGCAGACAGACGGACAACCGGAAATCAAAAGAGAAAGTGTTTCTGATCATTTCTATATACTTATGTCTATACCTAGGAAGGCTCCTTTAATGCGTTACAATTTTGGCACAAAGTTATTATACCCTATTACCATAGGTGTAGAGTATAAATATTCTGTGTTTGACAACCGTTATCTTTAACCGTTGCTTTTTTCACTCTATTTTGTGCTATGTTCGTAATATTTGATCAATTTGCAATAACATTTTCGAAAATCATTTCATTTGGCGACTTTTTTTAATTAAACTCTGCTAGATAGGCGAAATGTCACACTGTGCACCGGTTTGATTGGAGGATTAATATTTTAGCGAAAAATTTCAGAGCTCTTAAATAGAATTTCGGGAGACTAAAAAGTAGAAAATAATATCTTAATATATAAAAACGTTGGTGCGTATGTATGTTGCAGCATCACGGCTGAACCACAGAAGCGATCGACCTTATACTCACAACAAATGTTCGTGTGGTGCTCTGAATGGTTTTTTTATGTAAGACCTTCCTAAGTGGCTCTGCGGTGGATCTCTTTCAAAAATTCTTATTTATGGACCGATTTGGCTCAGATTCGCACCACATAATACTAAAGTTGACAGAAAGTCGTTGACAAAATTTGATAGCTGTTGTCGGGGTGCAAATAGTCACGAAAACGTATTCTACCTGTACTTAATTTTCATATTATTAAAAAAATTCCTACGATAGTTGAAATACATTTCAAAACAAATCTTTTAATAAAATAATTATATTAGGCGGAACAACGTTTGCCGAGACAGCTAGTTTTATGTAAAAAAATCATTTTTAAAAACAAGCTTTTATTCAGTTAATGTACTAAAAAGTAGAAAAAAAATTGTTTCCACGTCACCTGTACCTTACTATCCATAAAAGCTTGGGGCGCTGAAAACATATATATGTACACACTTATCTTTCATTACTAGGGTCTATTTGTAAAAAATGTTTCCATAAAAAAAATTTTCAAAAATCTCATAACACATCTCTGCCATTGAACTTTGCACTGCTTCAAAAATATCGTAACAAATAATTCATGATTTCTTTAATATAAATGAATATTTTAACATAAGAACCCATTAATAATTTTTATACCAATTAACCATACATAAATATATAAGAAGTAAATCAATAATAATATTGGCGTTTAATCAGTGATCTCTAAATAATTATATTTCATTCGAATAATAACATTCCACTAACAATATTAAACACTGTATGAATGTAAATGAATACAGAAGTTTAGGGAAAAAGTTAGCATAGATGATCATTGATCAAGTATAATATTATATCAAATTTTTAAACATTTCGAACACATTTTGCGCCCCAAGCTTTTTATTGATAGTATGATACAGGTGACTTGTAAACAATTTGGAAACGGGGATTAGCAGCTTGATTTGAAAGAAATCCCAATAAACGCCTAAATATCTATTTATGTCTTTACTGAAAATTCTTTATACATTCTAATCTAAATTTTTCTGGGGCCCATTAAAGCTGATTACTCGGTAGATTAATACTATGGTTTTAAAGTTCTGAAAGTACCTTCTGAAATCCGTGTTATCATTGAGCCTTGTATACATTTTAGTTTTTTTTATATAGGCCTATCCCAGATGCCTAACAAATTGTAGTATTAATATTCTACAGTCTGCCACAACGTTGAACTCTTACAAAATAAGTTCATAGATTGTATGTGGAGTATGGATTTAGTCTCTTAATCCCCGCGGCCTGAACGGCCTATTGCGGCAGGTCTCCATATCCTCATCGATGCGCAGCTGCAAGAGCTATGGAGCAATTTACTTTGGAGATGTGTCCACAAAATCCTGCGGTTGTAACCCATCACGGTGACACAGGATGTGTTCAGCTGTTTCTTCTTCACCGTTCCCTTGCTTCCCTCATAGAATTAGCGCACCAGCCCGTATAACCGACGCTTAGGTCTAGCTTTCTCGCATTAACTTGTGTGTGCTCGTTCTTTTTTAGCACATCCTAGTCCAACAAACTTATTCTATAGCCGTGTCCGAACGGGATTGATCAAGGCCAACTATGCTATCGGAGAGATGCCAATTCTTCGGCAGAGATAACGCCGCGCAAAGATATAATTTGAAAAAAATAATCTTTTTTATAATAAAAAAATTCAAGATTTAGTTTTGTTTTTATTTAATAAGTGAAGCAAATCATAACCATTGATTGAAATTTTTGTTTTCGATCTTGAGTAAATGACGATTTTTTCTATGTACGAATGCGAATTTTGCATACTATACGAAAATATCATCAGAACATGCCTCTACTATGAGATTCCATTTTGGCATTCCGTTTGGGAAACCATCACAATTTAGGAACAGAAAGGAAATTCACAGCTCTGTGATATTTACTGTAATCATGACGTGGAATTTTAAATGATTGTTGTTTCCTATGTGAAATAAAATTTCCATACCATATTAGACTTACCAACTGTGGACTGTGGTAATTTTCCCACAGTTAATATAAAGGAGCTTTGAATACTTATATAAAGGGTATTCATTTAAGAATATAAGTTTGCACATTGCGCAAATTTATCAATTTATCAAGTGTGTTAAATGAACGCACTTGGCAAAGTGTTTGTGCAAATGGTGTTTGGCTGTCAAAAAGAGAAAACTAAAATGCCGAGAATCAATGAAAAAGTAAAGATTAATGTTGGAGCTGATTGGAAAAAATTACGGTAACCCTTTTGCGATTATTTTGATTGTTCAATACTAAACTTTTATCATAATGTTATAGATCATAGCTATGTAAGAAGGGTTGCATTCGTTGCCGTCTAAGTTTAGAAACATCGTTTGCACAGCGAAATCATCGCGCAAATTTATCACATTTTGAACTTTCATATAAATTTTGGCAGTTAGTTTATCAAGTGATAAAGTTATCAAGGTTGTCACGTTTATCAGGCTTTTGCGCGTTTAAATGAATACCGTCGCTTGTTGAATCCCAGCCGACTAAAAAAATTCATAATTCGCGCAACAGTACGCGAACGAGGCTTAGGCCAAACCTTGTCGCATTAAAATATGTGTGCTTGTACATTTTTACCACAAGAAAACGGGACCTACAATTTTATTCTATGCGCATTTGGACAGGACTGAGAAGCTTTTTATTTACATGGCAAAGTATACTCTTGGCGCAGCCGTGGCTCGGTCGCTGATGCGCGAAATCGGTGGTTCAAACCCCAGCTCAGAACACCTAATAAAAAAAGTATCTTCGTTGCTTTGCACGCGGCGCCGTCTCTCGCGACTAGTTGGCAACACTCCGAGAGTATACCTTGCCATGTAAATAAAAAAGCTTCTCAATTCCCGTTCGGACACGGCTACAGAATAAATGAGCAGCTCCTGTTATCATGTGCTAAAATAGAACGAGCACACACAAGTGAATGCGAGAAAGGCAGGCCTAAGCCACGCTCGCGGGCCATTACGACAAATATTTTTTTTAAACAATTGAATTTATGATTTTAAAGTATATCACAACTTTTCGTTAGCTAAGCATGCGTCCGTCTTTCAGGCAGAAGTCTTTGCGATCCTAAAGGCCATGGACTTAGTCAGGGAAAGTAGATGGTCAGTCAAGAGTATTTGCCTCTGTAGTTACAGTCAGGCTGCACTTAAGGCCTTGCTTAATCTAATCACTACCTCCAAGACAATCTAAGAGTGTAAAGATAAGCTACACAACGTACGCTTCCACAACTCACTTTAAGGTCCCTTAAACTTAAACTACAGTCCAACTCCTAGTTGGCGTGGGTCAGACCGACGACAGCATCTGTGAGAGCTTCTTGTGCGAGTGCCCCGCCTTTTCCAGGTCACGAATACAGTTCCTGGAGTCAGGCGCGATGAGAACAAATCAACTAAAAGCTATCGGCTTATTCTTAAGCTATTTTAATAATTTAATAAAATAATATTTTTTAATTTATCTGCCAAACACGCATTGGCATTATCGCTCTTGTAAAAAAATGGAAGATCGCTATCACTTGTATTTGTTGCACTATATCCATATATTGAAATATAACTAAATCAAAATGACTAGAGCCAGCATGAACGTTGTCAAGCCGGGGCTACAAATACCGGCTGCGCTGGTAGATGAAAGCACTCTGGCACAAGGTCGACGCAGTAGAATTCAGTCCTCATTGCAGTATCAACCAACTGGAGCAGGCGCTCACGAAACAGCCTCTCCCACATTGAAAAGAGCACCCAGCTAAGAGTAAAAAAGATTAATTGGATGAATCTGTAAAGAACAGTTATGTTGTTCAGTCTGAAACCTCGGCGCATTCCAATTCGAACCGGAGCACAACAATTTAATGCTATTGACAAACTTCATATGCACGACACAGGGATAGAGAAAAAATTTTAAGTGAATAAATACTGACAGTCTACAGACACTGCTAGTGATTATTCGTAGATTGTTGATTTACTAAAAATATACGCTGAAAATCCTAAATCTTTGTACTTATGTATATGTTTCGTGCATAAATTTGTTTGAAATAAACGCACATTGTGTATCCGTGCTATATTTTTTAAGGAAAAGTTAAAAAAAGCATATATGTACATTTGCATATATTTTCCATACAGATAAATAAGTTATATATTTAAATATTTTTTATACACATATGTCTTCATATTATCTACCTACATACATATATTTATGCATAGATATATGTAGATCTTTATGTAAATGTGCAAATATTTTATACAAGCCTCAGTTACTTTAACTACACAAAATTATTAAACTCCACACTTCTGTCAGAATATACATGTATCTAATTCGATTTTCCATCGTAACCCTGCCCACTTTTTCAAGCTTTTTTTTTGTATATATCATCATTATCATATTCAGTCACATTTTGGATTATTCGACGCAGAACATAAACAATAAGTATATAGAAAAGTCGATACAACAAATGGCGAATTAAATGGAGTGCACTTTCAGATACGCACACACATGGGAAAAACAGATGCAATGCCATTAAATCAACCTGAAGAAGCAATTTCATTAATCCCATAAAGTGTCAGTTTCAGTGTATATATTAGCGATACAGAAAAATTAATGGCTTTAATCACAGCGGCTATCCCTAAAATTTACTTAATTTTCATCACTAGCAACTGAATTTTCCACTCTTCTCTCTATTTTCACTGAAACACATAATGTTCACGATAATGAAGTATATAGAAAAATCTGCTACCAAACTCTGAATTTTTTTTATCTTTATCAGTATAAATATATGATTTTTGGTAACTCACTTGACACTTCCGTTCTGTGTATTCATTTCTTTCCTAGTTTAGTTAACCAATCAAACCGTTGACCCAGCTGTCAATCAACCAACTATTGGGGCTGCCATATCGAGAGAATTTACTGAGGTGTAACACTCTCCAGTACCAAATTCAAGCATCAACTGCAACACTAGTTAAAACAAAAGTTTGAAAAGCAAGAAATATTTTTAAAATTCTATTCCAGAATATGCAGTTTCAATTAGAGGGACGAATCTTCTCGTATGTGCACGTTCAATTGTATTGTGTACGCTCAATTGAAGGGTTATTTGTCCGTTGAGGTGACAACATTTCAGCGTGATCGGCGTTTGTGTTTATTTTTGTTCTCCGCATTCCATTCAAATCGTCCAATTTTAGCGTTAAACAAACGTAGGTGCGCCGCCCGCTGCTTCCAATCCATCACCGCTTAACTAACCGCAACTTTTCGAACACACCATTGTCCATCGAAAGACCACACAAAGGGCTTTTCTACCCCCTGCAAGATAAGAACTTAAGCCTCGTTCACATTCGACTTTCCTCGCTTTGCTTGACAGTTCGAGATTCAACAACAAAGCGTGAAAAGTATAAGGCTTGCTACAATGAACGCTTTAACTTTGGATTTTACTGATATAATTGCAGTAGTAGTAGTTATGCTACTAATGTTTGAAATTCGCGAGTGTCTTAATTGAAAACGCAAACGCACCAGACAATGAAACCAAATTGAAGCGCACGAGAAAATGAAAAATATCACAAAAAATTTCAACAACTGATTGTCAAAGCACAAAAAAGTTGAGAGTTGCCCAACATTTTGCTTCGCATCGCTTTCCTCGCGTTCTATTTAGCAAGCCTCATATAAAAGCATGTATTGAACTTATCTGTCAAAGAGAAATTCTGAAGTAAAGCGAAGCAAAAGTCGAATGTGAACGAGGCTTTAGTTGTTATTTTTTCCTTTCTCCCCTTCTGCGAACCCTAACAGTTAGAGACAAAGTTTAGAAAGTAAGGGCACTGTAACAAAGGCACGTGGATGATATCTGACGTGCGACAACGCGAGTAGATTGGGGTTTTCTGCGCTTTATTTCGTTTCCCTACTCTTCTGCCGAGCATGTGCGTGTGGAAGCCCAAATGATAGAAGCAATGCAAACGCAGCAAGAAATAATTCTGTGTTGGAGTCTCGAAGCGTAAAGTTGCGCGGACGCCACGTTATGCTTTTTGCCTTTTTGCTTTGTTGTTCTTAGAATAATAATATAAGGACTGTCAGTCCTGCTGGCTGGATTTCTTTGGAATCTCCATAATTTTTAATTTTCGTTTCGGTTTTTATTTCAAAAAATGGCAGAGATAAAAATAATAGAACGCGACCAATTAATTGTTTTTCGCTTTTTCATGACATTTTGTTAAAAATTCAATTAAAACAGCTGTTTACAACACAATGCATTTGCAATTGCATTTACCTACACCGGATCGGGTATACCTCTATTGTGTCGGTTAAAGGAAAACCGTAAGAGATCTGACATTTGTTCTAGTTCAGCAAAAAAATTTAAAAGTAATTTTCTGTGACAAAGTGTTTAACAAAGAAGAAAGGAAATGCTGGACGCACGCATAGCGCCCAAAGGAAAAAGAGTACTGATCCAATAATGGAAAGACAAGGCGCACTCATGAGACTTTTTCTTTTTCACTTATAAAATACATGAAAAACACACTTATTTATATTTTCTCTATTTTCTGTATTAAAAATATAGCAAAATTTAACGTCACTTTTATTTGCTGTCAAACATGATGTCTCGCCGCAACACTTCCGCAAGCTAAAAATTAAGAGCTGCAGCAAGGAAAGTATTTAAAATAGAGTAGCTTTTTCTCAATTTGAGTATTATATATTTGTATAGGATATTTGTATGTCTTTAGAACTACAGAAGCCACTAGTTTGATAAATAATGTAATTTTGTAAATTTTCTAGCGCTCGAACGTAGCACACCATCTTGTTTGAGGCCATTTTTTTAATGGTATGGCATGACAATAAAATGCCTATAAGAAAAATTTTGCTGTTGTCAGCAATGAAATTTGACAGTTGTTAAGCAAGAAATTCTTTCTAGTCGAGACACAGGGAAATATAAAGGGTCTCCGCTAGCAATATATTTTCGAAAATTAATGGTAGAACCGAAATTCATGCTAGTCGTGACGCTGTGGGAAAAGCGAAGTAAATTGCTCGATATAAATATAGACGGTCCTACATGTCGTCCAACATGTAGAACAAGCCGTTATGTTGGATCGTGTATACGCAAGAAACAACTGCTTGTCACACATGTGGGATGGTTTTCAAAATTTTTTGGTTGGTCAAGCCTAGTGTATTTTGGCACTTCGAGAAATTGTCCGTGCTGTTAACATGATCACGGATAGTAAGAATTTCATTGAGCTGCAGCCTGCAGTTGGTTCTTACTTTGAAATATACGTTAATTAGAAAAACTTAAGGATGTATAAAATTAAATGAATAAAAATGGCTTTAAAATTTTAATGCTATAGCATTTCATTTTGCATCACTATGAAAATGAATGCTATGCAAAAAAGATTCATAAAAGAGATAAATTAAATAATTTTCCTGAAACTTGGAAAATTAATGGAGAACGCCCATTCTTTTTCAAAAGTCTCATTTGCCGTCGGTAAAAATGCTTTGGCTGTATGCGTGCGTCTCGCTTGCCAACTTGAAGAAAGTGATGTTGTACGACATGTGGGACCGTGCATACGCAGCGGCACGTGTACAGTTATTCCTGCCGTCAAACCATGTTGGACGACATGTAGGATCGTTTAAACCCCGCTGATGAACGGCCATAAACTGCCTATAGGGTCCGTCACATAGAATCCGTTGCGTCCGTTAGAGCAAATTTTCAACCAACAGCAAAGTTTAATTGTATGCAATCGTATGAGGTATGGCATATAAGCAACGGATGCGTCGAAGCAACGCAAAAAGTTGAACAACTTTCAACTTTTGCCGTCCGGCAGAACGTTGACAGATATCAGCTGATTGTTTTTATTGTTTTGCCGACTTGAAATTTTCTGTGGAATTTTTTCTATTTCATTGAAATTTTTTTGAGTCTATGTGACGGGCCCTTAATTCACTGGGCCCGCCAGTGCTGGGCCCTCGGATATGGTGTAAGCGATTGAAAACTGATGAAAATTATATTAATGAATTAAATAAATGGAATTGCTGGCATTAAAAGTGTTGAATTCCTCTAAGAAACCTTAACAGTTTATCATACATAATGAACATCAGTCAAATAATAATATTATATAAAAAAAACTTTTTAAAAATAACGTTTAATTTATTTAATGTACTAAAAAGTAGAAAATTAATTGTTTCGAAGTCACCAGTATCTTACTATCAATAAAAGCTTGGGGCGCTCATGTGTTCAATATTTGTCAACCAGTTAACACAATATTTTATTTAAATTTTTTTTTTCAAATAGATTCTAGTAATGAAAGATATTTTGAATATGGATATTGAGCGCACAAGCTTTTATTGATAGTAAGATACTGGTGACTTCCAAACAATTTATTTTCTACTTTTTAGTACATTAAATAAATTAAAGCTTATTTTTAAAAATGTTTTTTTAATATAATATTATTTTCTACTTTTTAGTCCCCCATAAATTCAAATTTAGAGCTCTGAAATCTTAAATAAAATCAAAATTCTCAAAGGAAAAAGAAGGCACCATTTCCATCAGCAATTGCATTCACTTCCTTCTCTTGGGGGTTCAGCAGTGGTACATTCGTTAAAACTAACTGGTTCAATGCATCTCGATCGTATTCACGTTTCAATTCTCGATTGAAACCGCCGTTCATTCCACGACATGGCGTTGGCATTCCTAACTTGATTACTGGTGCACATGAGGTAACACATATCTTCGAGAAAAAACAAAGCCTGATTATCTATCTCCTCATTCACCTCGAAATCGGGATTCCTTAACTGACCTGTGTTCGATTTGTCAGTCTTGTACCACAGTTCACATTGATTCGATGGGAAACATGCATATTTGCATAATGACAGCATATCCCAATGAGTATCAGATGTTTGAAAAGTGCCACGCCCCTTATCCTACGCCCATAAAATTTTAGCAGTGGGGCGACGCATCCAATAGGCGACTGCATACGAAATTTCAATGCTGCACGACTTTTAGTTCCAAAGCTATTCTATATAAACGATTTTGTTTGTATGGGCGGTGCCACGCCCACTTGTCCACTGCCCGTCTTATTTTCCCAGTAGAAGGATATGGATATATAGTAAGTTCCTACCGAGTTTCATTCATGTGTGATGTGTAGTTCTAAGGTTATACACAAATCTGGAGTTGATAAAAAAGTGCCACGCCCCTTATCCAACGCCCATAAAATTTTACCAGTGGGACGACACATCCAAGAGGCGACTGCATACGAAATTTTAATGCTGCACGACTTTTAGTTCCAAAGCTATTCTATATAAACGATTTTGTTTGTATGGGCGGTGCCACGCCCACTTGTCCACTGCCCGTCTTATTTTCCCAGTAGAAGGATATGGATATGTAGTAAGTTCCTACCGAGTTTCATTCATGTGTGATGTGTAGTTCTAAAGTTATACACAAATCTGGAGTTGATAAAAAAAGTGCCACGCCCCTTATTCTACGCCCATAAAATTTATTGATTCATGTATTGTGCTCGTGTTTAGGCATGTATGCAAAGTTTCAGATCTCTAAGTAGTCGGGAAGTGGGTGAAAAATTGATTACTAGATTTGACGACATACATACAAACATAATAACCTGATGGGAGCCTAATATAAAGCTTATAAAAATAAAAACAAATCACGAATACAAAATAATTGTCCAAAAGTAGTTTTACTTCAGCCGTGTGGTCTAAGCGCACATGTTTTATCATTTATATATTTCCTATAGCCGGGTTACATAGTCCTACTGGTCGTCCAACATGGTGTGATGGCAGTAATAACTGTAAACGCACCACCGGAAGACGCACGCATAACGGCCAACGCATTTTAACCGTCGGCAAATGAGACTTTATAAAAAGGAGAGGAAGAAAAGACGAATCAAACCAAAAGGAAGCGCATCTGTATAAAAGATTGTGCGTTTTCAGCTCTCGTGATAGCATGAACGTAGGCATGGGTAATGCGGAATTTTTAGTGCGTTGATACACTGAAGCCAGCTCAATGAAGTGTATCAGCGCAATGCGTTAACTCAATTGCGCCATGATACCCACAATGTTACTGCGTAGGCATGGGTAATAGCGCAAATTTCTAGTGCGTTGATACACTGAAGCCAGCGCAAGTGTATCACTACGTGTTTGTAGTGTTGTGTTTTTGCAATTGAATTGGATAATAAAAAGATTATTTATACATACATATATGAAATTTGTGGACCTAAATATGTTTGTAGAACACAAAGAACATATGTACCTAATATTGCACAATAACATTAGTTCAATTTGCGCTTTGAGAACACCAATACATACACACTTTGTTATGATAAAAACGAAAAAAAAAATTTGCTCAACATGTAGGGGAGAGGGGGGTACCTTCGTCCTTGGGGCACATTCGTCAAAGGCGATTTCGGTATGACGGAGTCACCGAACATCACTTTTTATTAGTAAAAATAAACCCATCACTAGCATAAATACCCCTCACAAAGTTTGCCATCTCTATCTGAACAGCTGACAAAGTTACGTTTGATTTTGTGTTTTCGCGCTTCGTTGCCGAATTTTCAGGTCGATAACGTAAGAAGTTTGTGCCGTATTTATACCATTATTTCGAACAAAATTGTATTAGTATTACTTGAATACCAATTATTTTGTAAATAAAAGTGTTTTATGTGAAAATAAAGCACTGAAATTAGAAGTAAAAAAATAAAAAGAAAAAAAGTGACACCAGGGTGGACTCGTCTTTTTTTCATGGGGCACATTCGTCAATATAACTTCATAGGTACTAAAAATCGAAATCGAGTTGAAGCTTCCAAGACCCTCGAACCTGGCTTAAACCTCCCATAACCACACAAAATTAATATTACGGTCGATCTTAGTACTTTAAATATTATATATAACAAATAATTTATAAAAAAAATTTGACAAGTACATTTTTTTAAGCTCTTAAACATGATTTTTTTTTAATTTTTTAATGCAAAAATAATAAAAACGTGTTATGTAACTAAAAGCATGTCTTATCTAGTCTAAACAAGATTTTGTATCACCTTATGGTACTTTAAAGTGTGAATGCTGAAAGTGCCCCGCCAAATGCCGAAGCTACCCTGGCATGGGGGCACATTCAGCGAAATGACTTTTTTTTTACTAATCTTGAAAAAAATAATACAAACGGAACCTTTTAAAGAACTTTTAGTATAACATTTTATTGTTAAATAATGAGGTATTGTAACAGTCTAATCGGTTTTTAAATATTTTCATTACCTTCTGAAATATAGGCCTTCAAAAAAAAGTAGACGAAGGTATCCCTCTCCCCTACACTGTAAAAAAAATGGTTTAAAGTTCTGAGCAATATTTAAACTTGCAACATAAGATGCTTTTAAAGGTCCATTAACATTTGCATGAGCATTAAGACGTTGCATGTTTATTTCTTCAGTATGACATTCAATGTATTCCAAGATTTGTTCCGCATCGTGAACCAAAAGAATCGTTTTCAACTCCATAACTTCTCTTGATCCGCCTGCTATCTTATCAGCTACGTAATCTGCATGAAATGCCTTAAAATGCCTTTCAATATTATTTTTTTGATTCGTCTGAATTATTTGGAAGCATATTAAACATTGTACTTCAGCCTTAAAATTATGAGTGAAAAAAAAATCAAACTTCTCTTCTGCGGATATGTTATCCATTTTGCAAAGAATAATTTAAATTTAGTAATACATATGAGCAAAAATTTTTTCAAGTGCTTCTCATTCCACAGCTGCACAATTTTTTGCTCGAAATCATGCGCAAGACAACAACAACGTCTTTGTTGAAGATAACTGTCGCAAAAGTGTACCAACAAAGCATATGCGTGCGAGCTGGCAGACGAAACGAAAATAACATTGTTGTTTGTGTTTTTCGTACTGCTTAGCGCGAAGAGCTGTGTCTGTGTGAAGAAATCTCGGCCTATGCCAAGAGATTTTACAAAAACAAAGGAGCATCGAGAGTATAGGGCATGGGCACCACTGGTATAAATTGAATTGACTTGAAGTTTGCTGTGAGTTGTTGCTCTACTGCCAGAGATATTTAATAATAGAGATACGCCAGACCTGTGTTGCCTTTTTTCGCCGCGCAGAGACTGGCAATTTGTATCAATTTTACGTCACGTATTATACGTGTGAGCTTGCATGTATGCGTAAGCACGAGCTTGAGGACGGCAAGCCGAAAAGCAACAAGCGACAGGCTACTAGAGTTGTGCCGTTTAGTTCACTTGAGCGATTAGTTCAGTTGGGATTAGGTTGCCTTTTAAAACTAGTTATTTTCTAGTTCACTAGTTCATTAAAATTATTCTATTTGTACTAGAAAAAATTTTAAATGCACTACCAAGATCGTTCGATTTTGTCTGGTCAGTTAAGCGGGGTCTACTAGTCACAATTTAAGGCTCAGTTAATGTAGCCGTAACATATTTTTCCGTTTTCAGCTGACACAACCTATTATACCCGAGCTCTATACATGAGATTACTTTAAACGAATTTGTACGCAAGCGTAACGGAGCTTGAAAAACTTGTCAGCTATAGCTTTGTTGCAGAAAAGTGCTTGCTCTTCAATCTTAGTTCAACAAAAATAGCTGAATAGTAATGCTAGCAAAATGATCAGAGTGCTCTTTTTGTTCACGAAACTATACGGCAGCACTAGCAAAAAGTGAAATATGCAAAGGACTGACAGCTGCAATATGTTTTACGTATTCAAGTCAACGGCCAAGGTTTTACGTTTACGTAAAATTACGAAAATTTTTTTTGTAATAGAACATATTTTAATAAAAATAAGGGAAAATATTTTATTTATGAACAGTTAACTTTAATTTGCACTTTTGTTGTTAAATTAAATTCAATTCACATATTTTGTTATCTTCTAAAATACAAAAACCAATTTAAACAAAGCTTCAAGCTTTGAACATACATTCAAATGCTGTCTTTAAAATAACACGTTTGTAAAAATTTTGAGATCTTTCAATAACATATAAGAAAAAGTAATTAATATTAATAAGTACAAAATTCTTTATACATATATTGCTATGCAAAAATATCAAATTTGAAACTTTAGATGGCTTCAGCAGAGTTCGGCGTTCATTTATTATATTTCCTGTCCCCTAAAAAATGCGCCCGCACGGGACTGATGTAGCCACTACGCGAAATCTCTTTAACCTGTACTGATACAAACGGGGATATACCTCACGTGTCTCATGCCACCACACTAGCGGATCTTTCTTTCGATCTAGATACTCTTCATTTAGATACTTGTTAATTTCTCTGGTGACATACCTTGTTAATGTGCCTTGCACCTGTCACTTGAAAAATTCGGCGCCTTTTATAATTCTAGTAAATTTAGCTTTAGTTCATCTAGGTCATCCAACTGAACGACCGATAGAGCTAGTTCAGATATGAGAACCAGATCTTTTAGATCTTTAGTTCGCGAACGACACAAGCCTACAGGCCAGGGTTGTCAGATGTGGGGATTTCGCCCCATTTTGGGGATTTTTAATCTGATTTGGGGACGACTTTTTGGGTTTGGGGATATGGGGATTTGGTGGGGATTTCCATTTTCATTTGGGGATTTTTTGGGGATTTGCGATTTTCGGAGTACCATCAAAAATCGATTTTTAGGTAAAACCTAAAGATCTGCACATCCCTACATAAAAAAGAAAACCAAAAAGTGAAGGAAGTAATTTTATTTGCGCTCAATAAAAATGGCAAGTACGGCCAAGAAATCAAAAATAGATGCTGTCCGA
Source organism: Neria commutata (assembly GCA_963457695.1). Taxonomy (NCBI): domain Eukaryota; kingdom Metazoa; phylum Arthropoda; class Insecta; order Diptera; family Micropezidae; genus Neria; species Neria commutata. The sequence goes on from OY735247.1 coordinate 27,711,637, forward strand.
TACTACAAAAAGCAGTGGGCAGTTGAGTCGTGGGCGAGAGGTAAGAAAATAAACAGAATTAGTTTTGTGTTTTTTATTGAAAAATGAAGCAGAGTGAAAAATTTTCTTGAAAAGTCTTGCATGTACTTTTTCAAACCATTCCTTCTTATTCCCAGAAATTCGCTTTTGTTCTCTCGTTGCAAATAGTTTCTGTGAAAAAACGTATGCATGCTGAAGATTTCTACACTTACTTTCCAAAATGCTTAACAAGATGTTTTTTTTATAGGATGGTTAACCGCAATCGAAGAGGCACCTTCTGCGTACCAAAATGGCACGGGAAATGCTTGGTGCAAAATATGCAAAATCGCATTAATCGCACAAAAAAAGGACTTAAAGAGACATGCAGATACTAATAAGCACCAGGCTAAAATGTCAGATTTGAACATGACAAATACAATGAGGAATTTACATTGAGGCATTTAATTTTTCTCAATGTGTAAATTCACAAACCCAAGAAAAGTTCGTGGTGATTCAGAAAGTTGTACAAGATTTCATGGATCCAAAAGTTTCTATGTCCACGTATGAGAACCAATGGACAAAGCTTCCATTTGTCGATTGGAAAGAACATTTCTTAAATGATCCACCTACAAATTTAACAAATTTTTGGTGTGAAGTATACAAATTTAAGAATGCTGCTGGCAATTTCTTTTTCAAAGAACTTTCAGAATGTGTTCTAAGAATGTTGTCAATTCCAACAAGCAATGCTTGTATTGAGAGGGTATTTTCAGTAATGAACACCACAAAAACCAAGTTGAGAAACAAAATACAATACGAGCTCTTGGATGCTTTGCTAAGAATTAACGTCCACTTTAATGTTTTTAAGATATGTTGTCGCAACTTTGAGCCTACAGAAGATATGATTAAGCTATTTAATAGCAAAACTATGTATACTTCTGACACAAATTTAGAATTTGTGGAGTCAGAAGTATATGACTGCTTGTAATTTTATATACCTACTTATAAAATAAAATTTGTTAATTATTATAAAAAACAAAGAAATATATTTTGGGGATTTTTTGGGGATTGCTCGTAAGCAAAATGGGGATAAGGCACAAAAAAAATCTGACAACCCTGCTACAGGCTAGCATTCGGTCAGAGAATGCCGCCGCGTAAGGTTGTGCGAATGCTATCGCCTGCCTTTATGCGTTGTTGTTGTGGTTATGAGAGCAAATATTCGTTTTCATATTTCAGTCTGCATGTCTGGCTGGCTGGCTTGGATTTCATTTGAATATGTACATATGTATTCTTTTTTGAATGATACATATATGTCTGGCTGGCTGGTTTTCCTTGGAATTGTCTTTGCACAAGGGAATCGAAGCAGCGCCGCGGCTGATGCGTAGAAATATGTATTCTTTTTGAATGGTACATATGAATGTATTTTGATTTTTCTTTTCTCCTTCTTCGTTATATGTCTTAACCCATCCGAGACATTAGTACAAAAAAGTTACTCAACATTTTTACGTACCAAACAATTTTTATTTTTAGTAATGAACCAGCACGTGTGTTACATATTTTATAACAAATAGCGTTTATAAACCAATTGTTAATATATTTTTATCTCGTTAAGACCTCCTGAACTTCGCATTGCCCCAAAGAAATTTTCTAATACGTCTTGATTTAGTCTACTATTCAAAAGGTAGGACATTCCAAACTTTTCTTGCAGATATTTATACAGCAAATTTAGGGAGGTATTCGTTATTACCACAAGAGTTAGCCATTGATGTTTTTTCTTTTTACTTTTTTCTTCAAACGCAAACTCAAACTGAAAACGGGTTAATATTTTTGACAACGCAACTGACAAGCAAGTGTATGAGAATAGAATGTCATTAGCGGGGTTTAGACGATCCTACATGTCGTCCAACATGGCTTGACGGCAGGAATAACTGTACACGTGCCGCTGCGTATACACGGTCCCACATGTCGTACAACATCACTTTCTTCAAGTTGGCAAGCGCGACGCACGCATACAGCCAACCCCTTTTTACCGACGGCAAATGAGACTTTTGAAAAAGAATGGGCGTTCTCAGCTCTCGTCGATAGCATTCGACTCAATTAGTTTTTTTAAAAGCGCTACGTACACTTTTTTTTGCGTTTCTATTTTTATGAACTCCGCCATCAATTTTCCAAGTTTCAGGAAAATTATTTAATTTATCTCTTTTATGCATCTTTTGTGCATAGCATTCATTTTCATACTGATGCAAAATGAAATGCTATAGCATTAAAATTTTAAAGCCCTTTTTATTCATTTAATTTTATACATCCTTAAGTTTTTCTAATTAACGTATATTTCAAAGTAAGAACCAACTGCAGGCTGCAGCTCAATGAAATTCTTACTGTCCGTGATCATGTTAACAGCACGGACAATTTCTCAAAGTGCCAAAATACACTAGGCTTGACCAACATGTGTTTACACAGGTTGGATGGTTTGACAAGCGAGCAGAAATATCAAAAAATGTTGAAAAGTCCGCTTTTACACGAGGCGACTCGGCTCTACCGATTTTTTGACATTCCGCTTTGAAATCGCGCATAGCTTTTACACGAGTCGACTCGCTCCACTCCACATATTGACACTAGAGTCTGCAGCTGGTTTTATTTGTGTAATTTGTAAACATTTAAAGCACTTATTCCACTCTTTGCTCATTTTCTTCTTTATATTTACTTTTATGCGTAAAATTCTGTAAATTTTGCAGTTTTTTTGCAATATGTATTCACTCCATTTCAAGTTATAATTTACAGTCGACAGCGCAAAGCGCGAAAGTGAATAAAGAGGAACGTCAGAAAATCAGAAAATCGCACCACAATCGCTGCCGGAGCGATTTTGCGTGTTCCCCTGTCGTTTCACCCCTCTTTCCTACATTCTTCCGTGTCGCCAGGGCCGACTCGCCTCGTGTAAAAGCGGACAAACCATCCCACATTTGTGACAAGCGGTTGTTTCTTGCGTATACACGATCCAACATTACGGCTTGTCCTACATGTTGGACGACATGTAGGACCGTCTAAACCCCGCTATTGCTATCTGGTACACTTGATATTATTACACTATGGTTCAACTTAGCTGTCAAAAATTTTGAGCGAACGCAAACGCACGCACGCACCACTGAAATCGGGCTCTAATCTTTACAATTCACGGTCTTTGGTCAAGTCATAACCCGGTAACGGGTTGTAACTGACCAATCAAGAAGAAGGTGAATGAGGAGGAGCGAAATTGAGGAATGAAAACTTTCCACGGAAATATTTCCGTGTGCTAAAAGATAATTAACGAATTGTTAGCAAGTATGCTTAAAATTTGACAGCCTAAGCTGGCGTATTTTGACTACTCTCTTAGCAAAAAACATACTTGTTATTAGACATGTTTTACGTCCACCAAGCGAGAAAAACACATTTTCATAAATCAGTGAAAAGATTAATATAGCACATGGATCGCCCTGTGTTTCGGTTCTATTCCAAGTTGAAAATAAATCAACAGCAATTTGTTAAAATACAAGATTTGGACATCAATTTAATATTTACTCTGAATGTATTTTAATGGTGCTTTATGCATTCGATTTATTTATATCAACTAAGTAATATAATTTTTGTAAGTGATTTAAAGACAAATTCACCAACAGTTTGCGTGCTCGATTATCAGTTGTAATGAGTAGCTCTGGAGGGCCATCTAAGAGCACCAAGCAAGTTTTTGTTTTCCCTGGTGCTAGTTCCAGCGCTACTAAACGCGGCACAGACGCGGATTTGTCTAATGAAAGCAGTAACAAGAAAATTAGAATTGACATATGCACAAATCCAGCTTGGAGTGCGGGCAGTGCCGCAAACAAAATAAAATCAAAAAGATGTACCGAGCTGAATGCTAGTGGGTTATTGCAACATACTATGAAGGAGGTATATCCCAAATCTCTCGCCGTGACGGTTGACGGCCCTGTTTTTAGTGATAATGTGGGCATCATGACGCTGAACTCTACGGCGCAGCCTACAAATGACGATATGGGGATCACGCAAGATTTAAACGAAGCACTCTCCCCGAGCCCTATAGAACCATTGGATGAGTCCAACGATAACTACGTGGTTTTTTCATCCGATATAATTGTTGAGGATGATGATTGCAACGTAGCCACTCCTGGTTCAATGGTATCTACAACAACAGTGGCCAGTCATAATTCCGACACATTATCTTCATCGGCCGTCTCTATAGTGAGTAGAAGTTCCGACGGTGTTTCATCACATAAAGCCGTAACACTAACTACCACCGCATCTGCTGATGCACCTGACGTAATGAATATTGCACCTGCGACTGGGGCACAGGCAAGTTCTGCTGATGAAATCGAAGTAGTGCTTTTACCCGCATTGCAGGAAACGAAAAAATCAACCTTAGAACTTCTAAGCAACAATACTGCTAAACCAACCACACTTACCAGAATTACATCTGTAACCAGTGGAAGTTTGATCTGCCAGAACCCAATTCTGAGTACCGGCGTAAGTACTTTAGGCGGTACTAGTTCTGGCTTAACGACCACAACAGCCATGCTAAATCGTGTGGGAGTGCAGACTGCTTTAAAAAATCAACCGCTCATGGTTACCTCTAAAAAGCTTATGTCAGAAGTTATGCAAACTACAGCAAAGGTATCCATCGGCAACACCACTATATCTGTGCCGCTATTGAAACCACTCAACTCGAAGCAGCTAATACAGCCCGGTAGTTTTATTGGAGAGTTCCAAAAACAGCCACAATCGTCGAACTTTCACACTCAGTCCGGACAGGCACATGCTCAAACTCAACTAAACCTCAGTAAAATATTGAATGTAAAGCGAGGACAAAAGCCCAATCAACCGACTATTGTATCGTTATCTCAGCTACAAATCAAACCTGCTAAAATTGTGCAAGCCAAAGTATTGGGTAAAAAAATGCAAATGCCATTGCAGCTTCAGCAAATGCCAACAACCACTTTGTCTAATATAGGAAAGTCCACGTCAAGCATTGTCACCATTTGTGGCTCCAAGCAAACAAAACAGAGTGTCATACATAACTTTGGTCCGAAAATGTCACAACTTACGGTCCTGCACGACTCATCTTTATCTAGTGCAGTTGCGGAGGAAGAAATCACCAACTTGTTTAACAGTGCTGTTACAACTGCTGACAATTTTGAAGCAACCGCAAATACTACAACTACAACACAATCTGCATCAAATATTAAACAAATGGAAACAAGCCAACTCGTTGAAAGAAAAGCTGCGTTACCAAAAGAGTCGCTGGTAGTTACCACTCAAGCAAAAGAAGCTGACGCTTCCGAAGATAATTCAACATGTGTTACAACCATTAAAAAGGTGTTTACCCCGTCGAGCGCCAGCAATGTGCCGCCATTACTTTCAACACTTTCCAAGCACACCACTGAAGCCCCCTCAGTGTTCAAATCCCAGCAGCACACTATCAACATGAGTTCTGCCATTAGCATTATAAAACAAAGTACACCGCAATTGGTCACCACAGCTACGCTCTTAAATGCAGCCTCCTCGCCCGTTTTTACAACAGACTCTAACTTGCGTGCCGATTTGCTGACCGGTAAAGCGGCGCTAAGTTTGAGCAGCAGTGGCACAAAGCTAAATACGTCTTTGATACCCTTTTCTAAAAATATTTCGCTCAGGCTGACTAAGAACAACATTGGCGTTGGAACAAGCCAGCAACCTAAAACAACAGCGCTAACAGTAACAAACAGCTCCAACGTGGCAGTGCACAGTTTAAGTGGCAGTCCTACCACCGAATATCTATCCAAGAAAATCAACATTTCAATGCCCAATACACTTAATATCACCGAAGTACACGTATCTAAAAGTCAATCGAGTAGCGTTAGTGTTTTACGTGCTACTGACACAACGCTCAAGCCGGGTATGATAACAATAGTACCGCAAACCAACGATGTCGCCAATTTGCAGGAGAGCCAAGACAATTTACAGCGTAAAACGTTGAAGGTCGTTATGCCATCGAGTTCCCTGTGCTCCGCTGGTAAGCAGCAAATGATACGATCAAAGTCGGTAGATGACACCAACGAGCGCACATCTCCAGTGCTGCATGCACAAGTTGTGCAGCAGAGTGCCAGAAAGCATAATGTGGATATTGCAGCTGTATCGAAACGCCAGGCACTCGGTGAATTAGATCATAGACAAGTAAGCGCCACGGATAACGATGCGATCACCAAATCTTCCAATATCACTTTGCATATGACTTCCAGCGCCGACAATGACAATACACAGTCCCTCACGGACGGTAAAAAATCGTCGGTTCCTGCTGTTGTTGCGTTGGCCAATACAGCGAAACACGATAGCCATGTAATAACGAAACCAGAGGAGAGCCATAACGTTTTATTAAAGCAACTACTGCAGAGCACGTCTGCTTCGCATGGCATAAGCCAGGTTGTTGTATCGTCAACGACGTCGGCACTACAATCCGTGCCTATTTCTGACGCCCCTTCATCAATATGCAATCAGCTGTTGTCTGCTAGAATAATTAACGTGCGTGCGCCATCGCTCGGTATGGTTAGTTCGCTGGAAGCACAATTAGCGCGTCCGGTTATTCCACCGGTGCCAGCAACTGCCGTTACCCCGAGTCATGTCGAACCAGAACTAACCGACAAACCCAAATTGCATGCTACACCAGAGCAACAGCAAGCCAAAAGTGCCGAACCAAATATTGCAACTACACCGAAAGATGTTAAACTGAAATCATTACCTGCGCAATTAATTTCCAAAGAGACTTCTTTCGTGTCGAACCCACACTTGACCGTTACTTCAACAGAAGCAGGCTATCGCTATTCCAGCGTCAACCCTATAGTAACTAGCAATCCAGATCAAGCTGCACCGGAGGGGGTTACACCTTCGAATAATATTGCTGCAACTAAACCTCACCCGCCTAATACAAATCGTAATATAAACGTCGATTATGCCAGATTGGTTCCGCTAGAAATGAACGACGATGCAAACAAACGCAAGCATGTCTACAGCAATGCTGCCCCAAACGTGATACAGTTAGAGAGTACTGGTGTCGGTGACATTACCAGTTCCAGTTCCAATACATTGTAAGTTCCTACATTTGGATTTTTAACGAAAGTTAAATTAATTTAATTTTCTAATTTTAGAAGCACAATAGTAAGTGGGCATATGCTGCATATTAAACCTGTTGACGAAGTTGCGCAGTCGAATTTTGTGCCTTCATTTGAAGACAATGATTCAAAAGCTAACGAAAAGCTTAGCCGTATCGCGAAATTGTATTCAAATGCGCATGCTCTACCGAAAGTTGATGATAAAAATTGCGGTAATGCCCCACAACTAATCGCAACTACCAAACTTAAAAAATTGGAGCACATGCAAAGTACTACTGCAAAAAGCCCAGTGGAGGCTGCCGCTTCTTTAAAAATAATGGAAACGTCATCTGACGTGAAGCCCATACAGCTTGGTTCAACGATTGAGCATAATTCCGTGGAAAAGGAGGTACTCTTAGATATAGCAGGTCGAATGAAAGCGACAAACAATGCGGACAAATTGACTACTGTTACCAAGGATGCTGATTTTCGTAAAAAACGAAAAAGAGAATCTCAGAAACAACGCCGACAGTTACACAATTTAAACAAAGAGTTGCCTGTAAATACAGCGTCTTTTTCGGTGGCACCTAATCCGCCCAGTGCAAAGCGGCGACCACGCAAATTCTCAAAAGTTGAAGAGGACCATGACAACTTTATTGAAAACTTAATGACGCGCATACGTCAGATGCAGCCATTGCAAGTACAAGAGCCGCTGCTGAATCGAAATTTTGGCATTTGTGGCATTCAGGGCAGGAGCAATCTGACACGTTTGAACGGCAGCCACAAAGAAATCGAGCATCAGGGACGCAATCAACTTTTGGGTGAATATGGCCGTGCTAGACATTGGGATATGCCCACTGTAGACAATACAGACAATGAATTGACAAAAACGGAAGATCGCAATAAAAATTCATTGTACACAATGCAGAATGATTTCTATGATCAAGAGTTCTTACCTGTTATTTACAAAAATGAATATGATAAGCACTTGCGTTTTATCGGTTTAATACGTGAACGTAACATAGAAGCACTGGAAATTGTCAATAGAATATGCAATAGTAGTAGCAAAAACCTGTTCAGTAGCAACTCTAACGAAAATAATAGTGTGCCGGCGCAGATTCCATATCCTGGCTTAGTTCTGAATAACGAAAGCACTCATTATCTAGGACGCATGTCGCCTGTTATTCCGATGGTTATGCCTGTTCAGCAAAGAATTAAATTTCCACTCAGTCCACCGAATCTCCCAGAAGAAGAAAGCATAAAGCTACTGGATGTCAAACAAGAATATGAAAAGACTTCTGGATTGCTAGAATATAAGATGGGGTATGTATTTAGCCATTGTTAGCCATTTGCATGGAGTATACCAAAATAGTATTATACTCTTATGGCATGTCTTTATACAATTCTTTTTTAAAAGCTTTCTCGATACTGATTCCAAATATTAAGTATACTGTTTAAAAGATGTTTGAAAATTTTGTGAAATCCCTTAGTTAAGGGTATTAGTAAACTTAGAGTCAGTCATAATTTCAAATCTTATTCCTATAAATTTCATTTCAAAAATTTCTTGGTATCGATTTTAAGAAAACTAATGAGACATAATATACAAAATGAAAATGTTATAAAATTTTCTATATTTGCAGGAAAAACGAGGAGATGCATCTGGGTAAACAGACAGTGATTCTCTCGCTGCCTTCGTCTTCTGTAGACAATATTTTAGGTATTTTAAAGGATTTGGCTAATCTTTTGCACATTGCAACGCCTACCACATATAAAATAGTCGAGGCTCCCGATTCCAACGCTGTTGGACATTGTCGATTACGTATGCAAAACCGCGGCACTTCCAAGATTCGTCAATATTCTAATTTACAACAAATTCTCAATGGACGCCGTAAAATGTGCCGCAATTGCGGACAGTTAGTTAGCGGTGAAGATGCAGTGCGAGTTCCTTGGAGCAAATTTCCGGATAAAAAACCGCTCGTAAATTTAGTGCTATTGTCCACAATGGATCTGCATTTTTGCAATAAAAGTTGCTCTGATCAATACGAGTTTCAAAGTAGGAGCTCTTCGGACTCTATATCCAAAACCGACCAAAAGCCAACACAAATGCTACAAGGCACAAATGCAGACACCAACAAGGAATTAAGCTCGCTGGGCAAAATAGTGGAACGGAGATCAATTAGTGATATGGACGAAAGAAACACAACCAAATGTCGCTTCAAATACTTTAGAAGCGGTTGTTTCAAATCAGTACCGCAATCTAAACGTTTATCAGAGAAAGAGCTGGTCGATGTACTCTTTAAAATGAATATCACTGTATCTGCCACAAATCCTGTGATCAATTTTCGTGAGGGTAGTTTATCACGATCTGTCGAAGACATACGCCAGTGTATACTCTGCAATCAACGTGGTGATGGACTGTCAGATGGACCTTCGCGTCTACTTAATTTCGAAGTGGACAAGTGGGTGAGTACAGTAAAAACCAGATTCCGAGGTTATATACCAATCAATCAATCAATAAAAGAATGCATCTTAATCCCTGCTTATATTTAAAATGCAAAATCTCTTAAACAAATAAAAAGGGACAAGAATTTAGTGTGAAAGTTTATATATTATATATTTTATAATTATTCCGGGGAATACGTACAGCATTAGCAAACTAGTATTTTTGGGAACAGAAATCTCTTATGTTGTTCTTAAATTCTTTCCAAGACGCCTACAGTGAATCAAAGAAGATAGGGCGCAGCAAGCACTGTATATCTTACTATCAATAAAAGCATGGGGCGCTCATGTGTTGCAAATTTTCACACATATGATAGATAAATATTATACTTTATCATCTGTTCTAACTTTTTCCTTAAACTCCTGTATTCATTTATGTATAAACTAGCTGTTACCCGCGGGTTCCACCCCGCGCTTTTATAAAAATACGTAAGGTGAATGATGTTCTGATTGAATGTTGCTGTATTTAATTGTATTTAATTTAACAGCAGTGCTTGCCAGTCTGTCTTTTTCTTGGTTTTTGTTGTTTTCTGTTGAACAGCAGCGCTTCTCCTTGCTGATGCTTGTGATGTCTATATACTTGTAGGGGAAGTCATTAATGTAGGTCCTTACAGAACTATCTCTGTATGTAGATTACTCCTTTTGTGGAAGGCCAAAATTAAAGTCACTCGTCATGGACCACCACTTTTTTACGGTACATACATTAAAGGTGTGCCACGCCACCTTGCCCCATGACCCTAAATCTAAACATGCATACAAAACTCAAAATTATGTAAAAATGTATACATGTATGTATGACTAAATACGAACAGAATAAAAATTTTAATGTTGTATGACTTGTAGTTCTAAAGACATACCAAATCGAAGATTTAAGTTGTATGAGTGGTGCCACGCCCCGTTGTCCCATGCCCCTAATTTTTTTTTTAGCAAATTAGCAAAAGGGCACGGCTAAATTCTAACAAAACAGAATTTCATTGTTGAATGACTTGTAGTTTTAAAGATATACAAAAAAAAGAATTAAGTTGTATGAGGGGTGCCACGCCTCGTATCCAATGCCCATTCCATTTTCCCAGTTGAAGAATACGGAGTTTCATTTATGTATGATACTAGTGGACCCGACGGACTCCGTTCCGCGCAAAATTGATATTTTTTTTTGGAAATAATTTAAAATATTAATTGAATGCGACATTTTTCGAATGCAGTTGAATTCAATATCCTATTCTATGCAAGACGAATCGGAAATTTAATTCATTTAAACTCGAATGAAATATCCTTTGAGATCTTCGGAACTCTCGGAATGAGAACTTCATCACCTTTGAACTTTCCTTTGAGTACCGTCATGTTAATCACATTTCCCATGAATTTTCTCAGCACCAAACGCGTTCCGTAGTTCATAGTTTTGGTTGGCTCAGATTTCGAAACATGATGACTACCGAGACAACCTTCAGTTGTAAATTGTGCGGTGGCAAGCCAGGCAGATCCAATGAGTTTAAAAATTCAGTTGAATAGTTTGTTGCTTCGTCTTCATTTCTTACACAGTCTATGGATTTAAAGGGACGCGGTGGACCAACGATTTGACATTGAATGGTGAAGCTTAATTGATCCACATCCTTGTCTTTGCCGCAAAAATTGCTCGTTCCCTGAACCAATTGTGATTTTTGTGGTTAGCAATGATGTTCGGGAACACTTTGTAGATGAACTCCTCCTTCGTTGAGACGAAATTGTAAAAATTCAGCGGAAACGAAATCAATCTGTTCGATTCGTCGACAGGAGCATGGCCATTACCGATAGTCAGCGATTGCTTAGAGAAATCTTCAGCAATGGATCGTTTAGCAGTGCAACTCGCATATTTGTCGTCAGCTAAAGTTTCTTCACATAGCGCCACAGAATCGATCATTCATCGAGGCAGGCTTTTATTTCATCGGCCGCGGTCTATCTTTGAATGACTTTGATTGGAATGTCTTCCCAAATATAAGCCACCATTTCCATCATGCCTTCATTAACGTATCGTAGATTTCCTTCTGTTGGGGATACATTCGTTGAAACTGATTGGTTGAATGCATCTCAATAGAATTAACGTTTCAATTCTCGATTGAAACCGTCGTTCATTCCACGACATGGCGTTGGCATTCCTAACTTGATTACTGGTGCACATGAGGTAACACGTGTCTTCGATCAAAAACAAAGCCTGATTATGTATCTCCTCATTCACCTCGAAATCGAAACCTGAACTGACCTGTATTCGATTTGTCATCCTTGTACAACAGTTCACATGGATTCGATGGGAAGAATGTCGAAATAAGGATAGCAAATAGTGTGCATATCTGACATGGAGATGCAGAAACAATTGATTCAGCGATTGTCATGTCGCAATGAGTATCAGATGTTTGAAAAGTGCCATGCCCCCCTATGCCCATACAATTTTACCACGCCCCCTTGTCCAATGCCGGTCCCATTTTCCCAGTAGAAGGATATGGATATGTAGTAAGTTCCTATCGAGTTTCATTGATGTGTGATGTGTAGTTCTAAAGTTATACACAAATGTGGAGTTGCTTGTAAAGTGCCACGCCCCTTATCCTATGCCCATACAATTTTACCAGTGGGACGACGTATCCATGAGGCGACTGCATACGGAATTTCAATGCTGCACGACTTTTAGTTCCAAAGCTTTTCGATATAAACAATTTGGTTTGTATGGGCGGTGCCACGCCCCCTTGTCCAATGCCCGTCCCATTTTCCCAGTAGAAGGATATGGATATGTAGTAAGTTCCTATCGAGTTTCATTGATGTGTGATGTGTAGTTCTAAAGTTATACACAAATCTGGAGTTGATAAGAAAGTGCCACGCCCCTTATCCTACGACCATAAAATTGTACCAGTGGAACGACTCGTCCAAGAGGTGCCTGCGTACGGAATTTCAATACTGCGCGACTTTTAGTTCCAAAGCTATTCGATATCAATGATTTGGTTTGTACGGGTGGTACCACGCCCCTTGTCCAATGCCCGTCCCATTTTCCCAGTTCAATGATACGGACCAGAGATCTGCAGCGAGTCACTCAGACGCAAATCGGACTGCAGTCTGAGTAAGTTTTTGCTTGCACTGCAATCCATCCGCACCTTCCAAAGTTTGACTGGGACTGTAACATTTTTTCCAATCAACAGATTTTAAATCTCCGTCCGACTGTGACTCGTCATCATGTTTAACTTGACTCACACGACATTGACGGCAGTCCCATGCTCCTGAGCCAAATCTCTGCGAAAATATTTTGTGTGTATGCCGCGCAACACCAGATGTTGAAAACCCAAGAGCAGTGATGTCAGTTTGTAAATATAACTCCTCTGAAAGCTGAAGCTGAAAGAGGAATGGGAGGGAATTTCCGAATTGTTTAGTTAACAGCGGAATTCTGAGCAGCGATTCATTCGCGCGGTTGCAAAAATACGCCGATAGCAAGAGTTTTTCCCATATTGAATATCCTAAATATAATTGAAGTTTCCTTGTATTTTGTCAGTACCTGTTCATATTCGTGACACAACTAGAAAAATTGCATAGAAAATTCACTCGCTTATTACTAAATTACACAGTCCTAATTTGAGCACGAAAATATATTATGCCGGATAGTCGGGTTTGTAAGCAGAATGGGAAAACCAACAGCGGACGAGTACTGAATCTTGTGTGCTGGAAATTCTATTTTTTACCCTTTTTGGTCTCAAACCTGTTAGCAGGTACAGAAAGAGCAAAAGAAAAAGGAAATATTTCTGCCTGTACTACAATTCTTTACCTTCTTATGACTAGCACTACCATTTATAAGGTTTAAAATCTTGTTATGCTAGGAAACTATATATTAATAAACAATAATAATAAATTGGAAAATAACTTAAACAAAACCATGCGAAAGGCTGCATGATCTGTTCCATTTAGTTTCGTTTCCAAATTTTAAATTGATTAAATTGGTACCAAATTTGGTATTTTCGTGCATACCTGTATTGAAAAGATGTCATCACTGTGAGCAGCACCGAAAGCAACGTTATCTGTCTTTGTCGCGCAACAAAAATTTTCCGTGCAAGGCAAGGGATTCTTCGGCTTGCTTCAAGATTTACCTCGTTCAGATTGCAGTGTGTGAGACTGAGCAGGAGAGTCATGTTTTGGATTGGAATATTTGCTGCTCTTGACTCGAAAATGCTCCCAGTCACAGTCATAGCAGTCCCAGTTCGTATCAGGACTGGGACTTTGTTTGGCGTGACTCAGCACAAGTCGCAAAAAAGCGACTGGCTGCAGATCTCTGATACGGACATGTAATATGTTTCTACCTAGTTTCATTGATGTATGAAATATATTTCTAAAGTTATACCCGTATAGGATTTGATTGAAGTGCCACCCCCTTGACCTACGCCCATATAATTTTACCAGTGGGACGACTCATCCAAGAGGTGCCTGCGTACGGAATTTCAATGCTGCGCGACTTGTACTTTCAAAGATATGCCATATCATAGAATTAAGTTATATGAGGGGTGCCAAGCCCCCTTGTCCCACGCCCCTACATTTTTTCCAGCAGGAAGACACATCTAAACACTAACATAATACAAAGTTTTAATGTTGTACACCTTGTAGTTTTAAAGATATGCCCAATTAATTATTTAAGTTGTATGGGAGGTGTCACGCCCTCTTGATTTATACAAATTTTTTATAGCGTATGACCATCCTTGGAACCTGTATAGTCTATGTGCCAAATTTGGTTATGATCGATCAAGCGGTCTAGGACGGAACTCCGAACATACATACATACATACATAGATACATACATACATAAATATGTAAACAAACTCAACATAATGACTTTTCCCTGTATGACGGTAAACATAAGAGTATATATTTAAAAAATTAACTTTTATGGAATAATCACGCTATTCCGCTATATGTTGACTGAAAATGAAATTAATTTTAGTTTTAATGTATTTTAATACATTGAAATATGTAAAAAAAACAATCTATCTTCTTTCCCATTAGAATTAGTTTCGTCCTTTGAAAAATATTAAAAAATTCCGAGTCATGTTTTTGGTAGCAAAAGCTGTTATAGCTCAGTTAGGCTACAAGTAGCAAAAAATATGTATAGCATATAAATTAGTTAAAATAATATTGCCTTTAATTTGAGATATTAGTCATGGGAAAATAGTGGATAGTTCCGGAGATACGGTCAAAAACGTCGGTAGTCAGCCAAAAAATCGCGTTTTTTCAAACTTTGAGCGCCTTGCGGCACGGGTTAACATGCTCCAATCGTGATCAAACTTTGGCTACCTTAAGATCTGCTAAGGCTCATCATTTTGTGGGGTTATTAAATAAATAAATAACTGGCACAACCGCCCGCGAACGAGGCTTAGGCCTAGCTTTTCTCGCATTAACTTGTGTGTGCTTGTTATATTTTTCACAAATTAACGGGACCTACTTTACCGAATCCGAACGGGTTTGAGAAGCTTTTCATGGCAAAGATTATTCTCGGAGAATTGCCAATTCACCGCGAGAAGTGGCGCCGCGCAAAGAACAAATTTTGAGGGTTGCCGTCGACAAAATTCGGTAAAAAATTTTTTTTTAAAAGCAGTTCAAAGTTCAATTGCAGATACATACGTATGATGTAATCTCTCATAAATTCATTTTAAAGCTCTAAAATTTTTCGCAAAAATATTAATCCTCGAATCAAACCGGTGTTAATATATGTAAGTTGATTGTGTGAAGACATCTTTAAGAATTGTACTAGATGGTGATTATAGACTACATATACACTATATGTAGGATTTGAATAGCTTTCTGTACTCTTTGTCTCTCATTCTATACATTTCTGCTAATGTTTCATTGTTGTTAGGTTTCTTTCCTGTAAGCTTAGTGCAGTCTAGTTCCTCGATTCTCAAGCCTTCTAAAGATTTTACTCGACTTAGTGCCACATACATTTGACAACCCGCAATCTTTGTTCCCAAGTACACTACTGCATAATCTGTACTGACTCGCATTTTGAGTACGGTAGAAGCCCAAGATGGTACCATTGGTAGCGGTCAGCAGTGCACAGCTTAGTAAGAAAATGTTGCTTTAGCTCGTGGTGCGATTCGCACCATTCCATTAGTCCGCGTAGAAACAGCGGCAATTTAGATTTGGAAATAAAAGTTGAAAGGGCTATATGAGCCGTTTTCTTTGAAAGTGGTTTAAGCCCATTTTTTACAAAAATGTATTTAATGGCAGTTATAGATAAGACTTGTTATGATCTTATTATGGGTAAACAATTTATAGTAAAAAAAATTGAGATTATAGTATTTGGGAGATGGAAGTTTTAGCTCTTAACAGTATTGACACTGCGACTGAAATGTAAACATTTAAATATCTCGAAAAAACAGAAAATGGACTAACACCACTTTCAAAGAAAACGGCTCATATATTGCACATACACTTGTATGTATGCTACTTATCTTTATATATAAAACGCAGACTGACTAAAAAGTGTTTGTCCTATTGGCAGCGCGGCGGCAGAGACAGCGAATGGCTTCTTATAAAAGTTTAGACATGAGATCGCAAGAGTACTGATATCGCAACGAGTAAGGCGCTGGCGCAGAAACCGAAAGTACATGAGTTCGAATCCCAGCTTGGCAGGTTTTAAAATTTTTATTTTATAAGCTTTTTTATTTTTTACTTTGCTTTGCCTTTTATTGTTGCTAATTGTATTACTAGCTGTCGTGTATCCAGGCACACACGACAGGTGGCCCCACTTGTAATGTTATATTTAAAATCATGTTCGTGCATACATCCTGAAAAAAGGTGAATAAAGTATCAGAAAAAGCTTTAAAAGATTGTTTGATCAAATAAATATCAATATAAATAAATTACTTTAGTTGGTCAGAACAACCCGATACCGGGTTACAGCCTGACATACGGCTTCTCTCCAGGCGCCCCTGCTATGCGCCGCCTTCTCCAGTTGGCAATTTCAATTTAAATTTATTAGATTATAATGTTGGCAAATAAGAGTTATAACATCTTTTAAGAGCCCAAAGAAAGTACAAATAATACCATCGCGATGCACACGGGCTTTCCGTAGCACGCTCTCCATCAGGTAGTTGAAGAAGTCTCAAGATAGGGGATCGCCTTGTCTGAAGCCTCTCACGGTATCGAAATGATCGGAGAGTTCCTTTCCTATCTTTACGGAGCTTTGTGTGTTACTCAACGTCATCTTGCAAAGCCTCACCAGCTTAGCAGGGATACCGAGCTCAGACATTGCGGCGTACAGACAATACCAGATTGCCGTTTTCGTCTCGACAGGAAGCTGCCCGGTCTTAAAAATTGGTTAGACGCTTAACCTTCTGGGCAGTCGTTCCTGTCCCTGCACATCTCGATCTCCTCACACTCACTTTACTTGTTCCCGGTTCTTGCGTCTGAAAAGGCGTCTCTCTGCCTTTCTCATCTCCCTGTAATGCTCTCGTACGGCTCGCTTTGCAGCCGATTGCAGGGTTCTTCTGTAGGCGGCATACTTCGCTGCGGTGAGCTGGCGACACTCCTCGTCGTACCACTGATAACTTAAAATTGGAGGTTGACAACATGCAAAGTTTGGCGGTTTTGCGAATATTAGGTGATGCCGGCTGAGTTGGCAAGGCGCGCATGCACCAGCTCTTTTGCACTGATTGGACCTTATGAGTGCGGCTTTAGACCTGGCTAGTCCATCATCGACTAGACGTGCACACGAAGCCAAATTCTGGAGATGACCAGTTTACGAGTTTTTAAACGTAGACAAATTGCTGCCAGCTCGCAAATATTTGTTGACATGCCGCTTCTCTGCCACACCTTTTTCGTGACAACTCTCCGAGAGTATACTTATACATAATAATAATTGATTGGCGCAACAGCCCGTGTGGGCTTAGGCCTTAGATAACGGGCCCTACTCATTTATTCTGCAGCCGTGTCCGAACGGGGATTGAGAATCCTTTTAGTTATGTACATGGCAAAGTACACTCTCGGAGAGTTGCCAACTAGCACGCGAGAGACGGCGCCGCGTGCAAAGCAATGAAGTTACTTTTTTTTGTTGGGTGTTATGAGCTGGGGTCTGATTCACCGATTCCACGCATCAGCGACCGAGCACTTATCCATTGAGCCACGGCGGCGCCAGCATTCTTATACTGTAGTGCATACGGCCAACAAAGTAACGTAACGCAAATAAGGCAATGCAGAATGTAAACAAAAGATAAATATAGAGCAAGCATTGAACCTTTTGAAGTGGCACACTTTGTGACACATTGTATTGACCGCCCGCACTACGCTAGCAAGCGACATTTGACTCCATGCTTGCCAGCGGCGAGCGATGACCGCACCATGCGACGCAGCGACGTTGAACTCGCTGAGTCTGCAATACGCGTGCTCGCGCACATAGTAGAAGTAGGGGCATGCATGTACATACATGTATCGATACTATGTGCATTAGAACTTTTTGATAGGTCAGCAGGTAGCTGATTGGCCAGATGCATTACTTCCCCTTTCTTTTGACTATTGGAGACTTTGTAGAGTGCAAAGTCCAATTTGTAAAAGTAGTATTTAAGCCACTCATTTTCTAAATAAAATTCAGAATTGTCTTAGCAGTCCAAACCGCTTTTATTTTTCTTATTCAGGCACCTCCGGGCGCCAACTGATAGATCGGCACGTACCACTGTGCCTAATAGTGGTAGGCGACAGACCGTAGGCCCCCATTAGTGGCCTGTCGTCCTAGTTGCCCCTGGTATCCTTGATAATACATTGCCATGATAAAAATCTTCTTCGGACACTGCTATAGAATAAATGTGTAGGTCCCGTTTACTTGTGCTTAAAAAAAAGAGGGTGCATACACAAGGTAATGCGAGAAACCTGGGCATTAGCCTCGGTTACACGTGCTGCTGCGCCAATTATTAATTTTTTTATTTTTAACGAGTCTAGATAGCAGTATTTTCACAAAGGATGTGGCGAATAGATTGTTAGAGAAAGGATATGCCATAAATAGAAATATTTTGTTAGATTGCCAAATATGTTCTTGTAAATATTCTTGCTTGAAGTGCTTGCTAAATTAGTTACTTAAATTTTGTTGTTAATATATTTCATATAATTTGCAGGTGCATCTAAATTGTGCGCTCTGGTCCAATGGAGTTTATGAGACAATCAGCGGTGGCCTTATGAACTTGCAAACAGCTTTGCAGGTGGGCCTCAGCCAGGTGTGCAGCAACTGCCAGCAATTGGGTGCCACGGTGAAGTGTTTCAAAAATAGGTGTGGCACGGTTTTCCACCTGCCGTGTGCCATTAAGAAGCAATGCATATTCTATAAGAATAAAACTATCCATTGCCAGCAACATGCGCCGCGCACAGAGAAAGATAACGAATTGACATCCCTTACGGTGCACCGGCGTGTTTTTGTAGAGCGTGACGAGAACCGTCAAGTTGCGACTATAATGCATCACTCTGAATTGACGAATTTGCTGCGTGTTGGCAGTCTTACATTTCTCAATGTCGGTCAGCTGCTCCCACACCAACTGGAAGCATTCCATACGGCTAATCACATTTTTCCAATTGGTTATAAAATTGTAAGTACTTTTATGCAAGAAACATCAGTATAATGGTATTGTATTTTTTTTTAAAGTTTGCTTGTAATTTTATATGTGCACTATAGCCCTTTATATATGTAGAATTTTGCCAAGTATAATACTGGCTGTGTAAATGTTCAGCTCTCTTCCAGCATGACTGGGCGTGAGTCAACCGCACCTGATGACTTGAAGTTGTCAGCTTGCAAAAGTGCAATTGCATACCGGAGGTAATTTATAGTGATCATTCTAGACGTCATATACCAGTCTGGACTGATTGTTAAAAAATCATTTGGCTTCAGATGTTTATGAGCTTAAGATGATATAGTATTGAAGTTTGATTAAAATCTTGTTCGGGAATCGAGCTGCTTTTCAACTTGAAGAACCTGCGAAGAACATAGTTGCCATTATTGGGCCGGTTTTAATTTCAACAGAAAACTTATTATTCTTCTTAGTATTACTCTTAGAAGAACTGGCTTATTTTTAGTACCGTTCTTAATGATACCGACGTCTCTTTAGTGCCTGTTCTTGATGAAACTGTATATCTTTAACCGTCTTCTAAATGAACAACATGTTATTAACGACTTTCTTAAGAACACCTCCCTTCAAAGGAGCTATGTATACTGCCGGAACGTTCACAGCTTTCTTTAGTTAGGAGCACTTTGCCAGGTTTTTCGTTTAGTTCCTTATTAACTGCGATGGTCAGACTTCTCACTCTATAGAACGCTCAGTATATTAAATTATCTAGGGTCTGAGTTAGTTCTCCTCTTGATGATCGTCTTCCGCTGTGTGCAAGACCCTTTTAGGTAACTCACACCTGTCTTCTGACCGTAAGAGATGGGACCATACATATGTATGTTTGATTTATTTTTTTCACTTCAGATACGTTTTTACTGGTCTATGAGTCGGCCAAATAAGCGTTGTCGTTACATCTGCTCCATTGCGGAGGTAGCTGGCCGACCAGAATTCCGCATACAGGTGCAGGATAGCACAGAGAGTGATCTAGAACTGCGCGACACAACACCAAAGGCTGTGTGGCAGAAAATTCTAGAGCCCATTGCAGCGCTGCGGAAAGATTGCCAATTGGTGCAGCTCTTTCCGCAATTTATTACCGGTGAAGATCTTTTCGGTCTGACAGAACCAGCAATAGTGCGTATCATAGAGAGTCTACCCGGCATCGAGACGTTGACGGACTATCGTTTTAAATATGGACGCAATCCGCTGCTGGAATTGCCATTGGCTATCAATCCTTCTGGCGCCGCACGAACTGAACCAAAGCAACGTCAGATTCTGGGCTGGCGAAAGCCACACACTCAGCGCTCAGCTACCATTTTCAATCAAAGAACCGCTAACTCGTCCTCTTCGGTGGTGGCTGGCGAAGTTGCTTGTCCATACAGCAAGCAATTTGTGCACTCAAAAAGTTCTCAATACAAGAAAATGAAGCAGGAATGGCGCAATAATGTTTACCTTGCAAGGTAAGTATGCGTTGGTGTATTTGATTTATATATTTTATTGGTTTGTATGGATTCTAGATCTAAAATACAAGGACTGGGCTTATATGCCGCTCGCGATATTGAGAAGCACACTATGATAATTGAGTACATCGGAGAGGTGATACGTACGGAAGTTTCCGAAATACGCGAGAAACAATACGAGTCAAAGGTATGCAGATTGGAAAATGTATGCAATAATTCATAACAATTTCTTGTCGTAGAATCGCGGTATATACATGTTCCGTTTAGACGAAGATAGAGTTGTGGATGCTACGCTGTCGGGTGGGCTGGCTAGATATATCAATCATTCCTGCAATCCAAATTGTGTAACAGAAATAGTTGAAGTTGATCGTGAAGTACGCATCATAATATTTGCAAAACGTAGAATCAATCGCGGCGAAGAGGTGCGTATTTGTGTATAAATGTAGTCTTCTGAGTTGCTTAAAAAGTCTTATTTTTGTGTCTTCCAGCTTTCCTATGACTATAAATTTGACATCGAGGACGACGCAAACAAAATTCCTTGCATGTGTGGCGCTCCAAATTGTAGAAAATGGATGAACTGAAATGTCCTTAATTGTATATGGTTTTATAAAATTAAATTTTACAATTTTGCAAATAGTGCAAATGCGAATATGACCATGCTATACAATGTGTAGATTCATATGTTATAAATGTTACAAAATTTTTTAGTCCAATTCGGATCGTAAACATACCTAATCTGGTATACACATTTGTTTAGCTTTAGATCCATGCAACACGATATAACTCTCCTAATTCTTGGAGCGTAAGAGAGTAAGTGCAATGAAGTGGGAACCGAGAGGATCTCCTACTCACCCTATACAATTTTGAAAGCCTTGTTTTTTTTTCATACTGAGACTAAGTATGCGTATATTATTATCCACTGAAGATACGGTTTAAGTATTTTACTTTACCACATTTATTTTCGTCTTGTTTTTCTCAATATCTATGCCTATATAGTAAAAAATTCTTTTGAAGTCCCATAATCTAAAAAAAATAGCAAATTTAGAAGCGGCTTTTCATTTTAAAAATGTTCATGTCTGCGAGCCCCCAAAAGGGTGTCACAATTTCCCATTGCATGGTCGCTGCGCGCTGAAAAACGACGCGCTGAGAGCCTATAGAAATATGATTTTGGCGTGCCATTATATGGTTACGGCTTGGGAACACTACATGAATAATATAAATTTCCAGTACCACCTCGTAAATAAGCCGAATTGCTAGAATTTTATGTAGTTTAAAAACTATTTATATAAGTAAAAGGAAATTATTGTATGTATATTTATGAAATTGAAATTAATTCAGAATTATAAAATAATGCACATATGAATAAGTTGAAATTTAAATTGTATTTAGCATTGTTAACATTAAAGCAAAGCAATCAATAAGATATTTTATTAATGCTGTTTGTTGACTTATATCAAAATTGAATTATAGGTGCTATTCATAAGGAATTTGACGCTAACTTTAAGCGCGGTTCTCATGCTCAAGCCTTAGCTTTGCATTGTCAATGCGGCTTATCTTTCTATGAAGAGAAGTTGGCGGAATATACTTCTAAACTATTAAGGCGAGTGGTAAAAGCACTATCGAAGCTTGGAGAAGGCTTTATCATAAGCTGCCCGAGGAACGAGGTCAGGAGGGTAGGAAATCTCTCCACACTTGCCCGTGGTAAAAGCTTCGCAATGAAGGCAGAGAGATTAGGAGGGTCCGAAATCTCTCGATACTGGGACGTTGAAACAGCTACGCAATGCAGAGAGAAAGGTTAGGAGGGTCCGAAATATCTCGACACTGGGCCGTGGAAACAGCTACGCAATGCAGGGAGAAAGGTTGGGAGGGTCCGAAATCTCTCGGCATTGGGCCGTGGAAAAAGCTACGCAATGCAGGGATAAAGGTTAGGAGGGTCCGAAATCTCTCGACACTGGGCCGTGGATACAGCTACGCAATGCAGGGATAAAGGTTAGGAGGATCCGAAATCTATCGATATTGGGCCGTTGAAACAGCTACGCAATGCAGGGAGAAAGGTTATGAGGGTCCGAAATCTCTCGGCATTGGGCCATGGAAACAGCTACGCAATGCAGGGAGAAAGGTTATGAGGGTCCAAAATCTCTCACCACTGGGCCGTTGAAACAGCTACGCAATGCAGGGATAAAGGTTAGGAGGGTCCGAAATCTCTCGATACTGGCCCGTTGAAACAGCTACGCAATGCAGGGAGAAAGGTTATGAGGGTCCGAAATCTCTCGGCATTGGGCCATGGAAACAGCTACGCAATGCAGGGAGAAAGGTTATGAGGGTCCGAAATCTCACCACTGGGCCGTGGAAACAGCTACGCAATGCAGGGAGAAAGGTTCGGAGGGTCCGAAATCTCTCGATACTGCGACGTTGACACAGCTACGCAATGCAGGGAGAAAGTTTATGAGGGTCCAAAATCTCTCACCACTGGGCCGCTGAAACAGCTACGCAATGCAGGGATAAAGGTTAGGAGGGTCCGAAATCTCTCGATACTGGCCCGTTGAAACAGCTACGCAATGCAGGGATAAAGGTTATGAGGGTCCGAAATCTCTCGATACTGGGACGTTGACACAGCTACGCAATGCAGGGAGAAAGGTTATGAGGGTTCGAAATCTCTCGATACTGGGACGCTGACACAGCTACGCAATGCAGGGAGAAAGGTTATGAGGGTCCGAAATCTCTCACCACTGGGCCGTTGAAACAGCTACGCAATGCAGGGATAAAGGTTAGGAGGGTCCGAAATCTCCCGATACTGGGACGTTGACACAGCTACGCAATGCAGGGAGAAAGGTTATGAGGGTCCGAAATCTCTCACCACTGGGCCGTTGAAACAGCTACGCAATGCAGGGATAAAGGTTAGGAGGGTCCGAAATCTCCCGATACTGGGCCTTTGAAACAGCTACGCAATGCAGGGATAAAGGTTAGGAGGGTCCGAAATCTCTCACCACTGGGACGTGGAAACAGCTACGCAATGCAAGGAGAAAGGTTAGGAGGGTCCGAAATCTCACCACTGGGCCGTGGAAACAGCTACGCAATGCAGGGATAAAGGTTAGGAGGGTCCGAAATCTCTCGATACTGGGACGTTGACACAGCTACGCAATGCAGGGAGAAAGGTTATGAGGGTCCGAAATCTCCCGATACTGGGCCTTTGAAACAGCTACGCAATGCAGGGATAAAGGTTAGGAGGGTCCGAAATCTCTCACCACTGGGCCGTTGAAACAGCTACGCAATGCAGGGATAAAGGTTAGGAGGGTCCGAAATCTCCCGATACTGGGCCTTTGAAACAGCTACGCAATGCAGGGATAAAGGTTATGAGGGTCCAAAATCTCTCACCACTGGGCCGTTGAAACAGCTACGCAATGCAGGGATAAAGGTTAGGAGGGTCCGAAATCTCCCGATACTGGGCCTTTGAAACAGCTACGCAATGCAGGGATAAAGGTTATGAGGGTCCGAAATCTCTCACCACTGGGCCGTTGAAACAGCTACGCAATGCAGGGATAAAGGTTAGGAGGGTCCGAAATCTCCCGATACTGGGCCTTTGAAACAGCTACGCAATGCAGGGATAAAGGTTAGGAGGGTCCGAAATCTCTCACCACTGGGCCGTGGAAACAGCTACGCAATGCAAGGAGAAAGGTTAGGAGGGTCCGAAATCTCACCACTGGGCCGTGGAAACAGCTACGCAATGCAGGGATAAAGGTTAGGAGGGTCCGAAATCTCTCGATACTGGGACGTTGACACAGCTACGCAATGCAGGGAGAAAGGTTATGAGGGTCCGAAATCTCTCACCACTGGGCCGTTGAAACAGCTACGCAATGCAGGGATAAAGGTTAGGAGGGTCCGAAATCTCTCACCACTGGGCCGTGGAAACAGCTACGCAATGCAAGGAGAAAGGTTAGGAGGGTCCGAAATCTCACCACTGGGCCGTGGAAACAGCTACGCAATGCAGGGAGAAAGTTTATGAGGGTCCAAAATCTCTCACCACTGGGCCGCTGAAACAGCTACGCAATGCAGGGATAAAGGTTCGGAGGGTCCGAAATCTCTCACCACTGGGCCGTTGAAACAGCTACGCAATGCAGGGATAAAGGTTAGGAGGGTCCGAAATCTCTCGATACTGGGACGTTGACACAGCTACGCAATGCAGGGAGAAAGTTTATGAGGGTCCAAAATCTCTCACCACTGGGCCGTGGAAACAGCTACGCAATGCAGGGAGAAAGGTTAGGAGGGTCCGAAATCTCTCACCACTGGGCCGTGGAAACAGCTACGCAATGCAAGGAGAAAGGTTAGGAGGGTCCGAAATCTCACCACTGGGCCGTGGAAACAGCTACGCAATGCAGGGATAAAGGTTAGGAGGGTCCGAAATCTCTCGATACTGGGACGTTGACACAGCTACGCAATGCAGGGAGAAAGGTTATGAGGGTCCGAAATCTCTCACCACTGGGCCGTTGAAACAGCTACGCAATGCAGGGATAAAGGTTAGGAGGGTCCGAAATCTCTCACCACTGGGCCGTGGAAACAGCTACGCAATGCAAGGAGAAAGGTTAGGAGGGTCCGAAATCTCACCACTGGGCCGTGGAAACAGCTACGCAATGCAGGGAGAAAGGTTATGAGGGTCCGAAATCTCTCGGCATTGGGCCATGGAAACAGCTACGCAATGCAGGGAGAAAGGTTAGGAGGGTCCGAAATCTCACCACTGGGCCGTGGAAACAGCTACGCAATGCAGGGATAAAGGTTAGGAGGGTCCGAAATCTCTCGATACTGGGACGTTGACACAGCTACGCAATGCAGGGAGAAAGGTTATGAGGGTCCGAAATCTCCCGATACTGGGCCTTTGAAACAGCTACGCAATGCAAGGATAAAGGTTAGGAGGGTCCGAAATCTCTCACCACTGGGCCGTTGAAACAGCTACGCAATGCAGGGATAAAGGTTAGGAGGGTCCGAAATCTCCCGATACTGGGCCTTTGAAACAGCTACGCAATGCAGGGATAAAGGTTATGAGGGTCCGAAATCTCTCACCACTGGGCCGTTGAAACAGCTACGCAATGCAGGGATAAAGGTTAGGAGGGTCCGAAATCTCCCGATACTGGGCCTTTGAAACAGCTACGCAATGCAGGGATAAAGGTTATGAGGGTCCGAAATCTCTCACCACTGGGCCGTTGAAACAGCTACGCAATGCAGGGATAAAGGTTAGGAGGGTCCGAAATCTCCCGATACTGGGCCTTTGAAACAGCTACGCAATGCAGGGATAAAGGTTAGGAGGGTCCGAAATCTCTCACCACTGGGCCGTGGAAACAGCTACGCAATGCAAGGAGAAAGGTTAGGAGGGTCCGAAATCTCACCACTGGGCCGTGGAAACAGCTACGCAATGCAGGGATAAAGGTTAGGAGGGTCCGAAATCTCTCGATACTGGGACGTTGACACAGCTACGCAATGCAGGGATAAAGGTTAGGAGGGTCCGAAATCTCTCACCACTGGGCCGTTGAAACAGCTACGCAATGCAGGGATAAAGGTTAGGAGGGTCCGAAATCTCCCGATACTGGGCCTTTGAAACAGCTACGCAATGCAGGGATAAAGGTTATGAGGGTCCAAAATCTCTCACCACTGGGCCGTTGAAACAGCTACGCAATGCAGGGATAAAGGTTAGGAGGGTCCGAAATCTCCCGATACTGGGCCTTTGAAACAGCTACGCAATGCAGGGATAAAGGTTATGAGGGTCCGAAATCTCTCACCACTGGGCCGTTGAAACAGCTACGCAATGCAGGGATAAAGGTTAGGAGGGTCCGAAATCTCCCGATACTGGGCCTTTGAAACAGCTACGCAATGCAGGGATAAAGGTTAGGAGGGTCCGAAATCTCTCACCACTGGGCCGTGGAAACAGCTACGCAATGCAAGGAGAAAGGTTAGGAGGGTCCGAAATCTCACCACTGGGCCGTGGAAACAGCTACGCAATGCAGGGATAAAGGTTAGGAGGGTCCGAAATCTCTCGATACTGGGACGTTGACACAGCTACGCAATGCAGGGAGAAAGGTTATGAGGGTCCGAAATCTCTCACCACTGGGCCGTTGAAACAGCTACGCAATGCAGGGATAAAGGTTAGGAGGGTCCGAAATCTCTCACCACTGGGCCGTGGAAACAGCTACGCAATGCAAGGAGAAAGGTTAGGAGGGTCCGAAATCTCACCACTGGGCCGTGGAAACAGCTACGCAATGCAGGGAGAAAGTTTATGAGGGTCCAAAATCTCTCACCACTGGGCCGCTGAAACAGCTACGCAATGCAGGGATAAAGGTTCGGAGGGTCCGAAATCTCTCACCACTGGGCCGTTGAAACAGCTACGCAATGCAGGGATAAAGGTTAGGAGGGTCCGAAATCTCTCGATACTGGGACGTTGACACAGCTACGCAATGCAGGGAGAAAGTTTATGAGGGTCCAAAATCTCTCACCACTGGGCCGTGGAAACAGCTACGCAATGCAGGGAGAAAGGTTAGGAGGGTCCGAAATCTCTCACCACTGGGCCGTGGAAACAGCTACGCAATGCAAGGAGAAAGGTTAGGAGGGTCCGAAATCTCACCACTGGGCCGTGGAAACAGCTACGCAATGCAGGGATAAAGGTTAGGAGGGTCCGAAATCTCTCGATACTGGGACGTTGACACAGCTACGCAATGCAGGGAGAAAGGTTATGAGGGTCCGAAATCTCTCACCACTGGGCCGTTGAAACAGCTACGCAATGCAGGGATAAAGGTTAGGAGGGTCCGAAATCTCTCACCACTGGGCCGTGGAAACAGCTACGCAATGCAAGGAGAAAGGTTAGGAGGGTCCGAAATCTCACCACTGGGCCGTGGAAACAGCTACGCAATGCAGGGAGAAAGGTTATGAGGGTCCGAAATCTCTCGGCATTGGGCCATGGAAACAGCTACGCAATGCAGGGAGAAAGGTTAGGAGGGTCCGAAATCTCACCACTGGGCCGTGGAAACAGCTACGCAATGCAGGGATAAAGGTTAGGAGGGTCCGAAATCTCTCGATACTGGGACGTTGACACAGCTACGCAATGCAGGGAGAAAGGTTATGAGGGTCCGAAATCTCCCGATACTGGGCCTTTGAAACAGCTACGCAATGCAAGGATAAAGGTTAGGAGGGTCCGAAATCTCTCACCACTGGGCCGTTGAAACAGCTACGCAATGCAGGGATAAAGGTTAGGAGGGTCCGAAATCTCCCGATACTGGGCCTTTGAAACAGCTACGCAATGCAGGGATAAAGGTTATGAGGGTCCGAAATCTCTCACCACTGGGCCGTTGAAACAGCTACGCAATGCAGGGATAAAGGTTAGGAGGGTCCGAAATCTCCCGATACTGGGCCTTTGAAACAGCTACGCAATGCAGGGATAAAGGTTATGAGGGTCCGAAATCTCTCACCACTGGGCCGTTGAAA
This sequence comes from Neria commutata, assembly GCA_963457695.1. Classification (NCBI taxonomy): domain Eukaryota; kingdom Metazoa; phylum Arthropoda; class Insecta; order Diptera; family Micropezidae; genus Neria; species Neria commutata. Next base: position 27,739,744 of record OY735247.1, read on the forward strand.
CAGCTACGCAATGCAGGGATAAAGGTTAGGAGGGTCCGAAATCTCCCGATACTGGGCCTTTGAAACAGCTACGCAATGCAGGGATAAAGGTTAGGAGGGTCCGAAATCTCTCACCACTGGGCCGTGGAAACAGCTACGCAATGCAAGGAGAAAGGTTAGGAGGGTCCGAAATCTCACCACTGGGCCGTGGAAACAGCTACGCAATGCAGGGATAAAGGTTAGGAGGGTCCGAAATCTCTCGATACTGGGACGTTGACACAGCTACGCAATGCAGGGAGAAAGGTTATGAGGGTCCGAAATCTCTCACCACTGGGCCGTTGAAACAGCTACGCAATGCAGGGATAAAGGTTAGGAGGGTCCGAAATCTCTCACCACTGGGCCGTGGAAACAGCTACGCAATGCAAGGAGAAAGGTTAGGAGGGTCCGAAATCTCACCACTGGGCCGTGGAAACAGCTACGCAATGCAGGGAGAAAGGTTATGAGGGTCCGAAATCTCTCGGCATTGGGCCATGGAAACAGCTACGAAATGCAGGGAGAAAGGTTAGGAGGGTCCGAAATCTCACCACTGGGCCGTGGAAACAGCTACGCAATGCAGGGATAAAGGTTAGGAGGGTCCGAAATCTCTCGATACTGGGACGTTGACACAGTTACGCAATGCAAGGAGAAAGGTTATGAGGGTCCGAAATCTCTCACCACTGGGCCGTTGAAACAGCTACGCAATGCAGGGATAAAGGTTAGGAGGGTCCGAAATCTCTCGATGCTGGGACGTTGACACAGCTACGCAATGCAGGGATAAAGGTTCGGAGGGTCCAAAATCTCTCGATACTGGGACGTTGACATAGCTACGCAATGCAGGGAGAAAGGTTCGGAGGGTCCGAAATCTCTCACCACTGGGCCGTTGAAACAGCTACGCAATGCAGGGATAAAGGTTAGGAGGGTCCGAAATCTCCCGATACTGGCCCGTTGAAACAGCTACGCAATGCAGGGATAAAGGTTATGAGGGTCCGAAATCTCTCGATACTGGGACGTTGACACAGCTACGCAATGCAGGGAGAAAGTTTATGAGGGTCCAAAATCTCTCACCACTGGGCCGCTGAAACAGCTACGCAATGCAGGGATAAAGGTTAGGAGGGTCCGAAATCTCTCGATACTGGCCCGTTGAAACAGCTACGCAATGCAGGGATAAAGGTTATGAGGGTCCGAAATCTCTCGATACTGGGACGTTGACACAGCTACGCAATGCAGGGAGAAAGGTTATGAGGGTTCGAAATCTCTCGATACTGGGACGTTGACACAGCTACGCAATGCAGGGAGAAAGGTTCGGAGGGTCCGAAATCTCTCACCACTGGGCCGTTGAAACAGCTACGCAATGCAGGGATAAAGGTAAGGAGGGTCCGAAATCTCCCGATACTGGCCCGTTGAAACAGCTACGCAATGCAGGGATAAAGGTTATGAGGGTCCGAAATCTCTCGATACTGGGACGTTGACACAGCTACGCAATGCAGGGAGAAAGTTTATGAGGGTCCAAAATCTCTCACCACTGGGCCGCTGAAACAGCTACGCAATGCAGGGATAAAGGTTCGGAGGGTCCGAAATCTCTCACCACTGGGCCGTTGAAACAGCTACGCAATGCAGGGATAAAGGTTAGGAGGGTCCGAAATCTCTCGATACTGGGACGTTGACACAGCTACGCAATGCAGGGAGAAAGTTTATGAGGGTCCAAAATCTCTCACCACTGGGCCGTGGAAACAGCTACGCAATGCAGGGAGAAAGGTTATGAGGGTCCGAAATCTCTCGGCATTGGGCCATGGAAACAGCTACGCAATGCAGGGAGAAAGGTTAGGAGGGTCCGAAATCTCACCACTGGGCCGTGGAAACAGCTACGCAATGCAGGGATAAAGGTTAGGAGGGTCCGAAATCTCTCGATACTGGGACGTTGACACAGTTACGCAATGCAAGGAGAAAGGTTATGAGGGTCCGAAATCTCTCACCACTGGGCCGTTGAAACAGCTACGCAATGCAGGGATAAAGGTTAGGAGGGTCCGAAATCTCTCGATGCTGGGACGTTGACACAGCTACGCAATGCAGGGATAAAGGTTCGGAGGGTCCAAAATCTCTCGATACTGGGACGTTGACATAGCTACGCAATGCAGGGAGAAAGGTTCGGAGGGTCCGAAATCTCTCACCACTGGGCCGTTGAAACAGCTACGCAATGCAGGGATAAAGGTTAGGAGGGTCCGAAATCTCCCGATACTGGCCCGTTGAAACAGCTACGCAATGCAGGGATAAAGGTTCGGAGGGTCCAAAATCTCTCGATACTGGGACGTTGACATAGCTACGCAATGCAGGGAGAAAGGTTCGGAGGGTCCGAAATCTCTCACCACTGGGCCGTTGAAACAGCTACGCAATGCAGGGATAAAGGTTAGGAGGGTCCGAAATCTCCCGATACTGGCCCGTTGAAACAGCTACGCAATGCAGGGATAAAGGTTATGAGGGTCCGAAATCTCTCGATGCTGGGACGTTGACACAGCTACGCAATGCAGGGATAAAGGTTAGGAGGGTCCGAAATCTCTCACCACTGGGACGTGGAAACAGCTACGCAATGCAAGGAGAAAGGTTAGGAGGGTCCGAAATCTCACCACTGGGCCGTGGAAACAGCTACGCAATGCAGGGATAAAGGTTAGGAGGGTCCGAAATCTCTCGATACTGGGACGTTGACACAGCTACGCAATGCAGGGAGAAAGGTTATGAGGGTCCGAAATCTCCCGATACTGGGCCTTTGAAACAGCTACGCAATGCAGGGAGAAAGTTTATGAGGGTCCAAAATCTCTCACCACTGGGCCGCTGAAACAGCTACGCAATGCAGGGATAAAGGTTAGGAGGGTCCGAAATCTCTCGATACTGGCCCGTTGAAACAGCTACGCAATGCAGGGATAAAGGTTATGAGGGTCCGAAATCTCTCGATACTGGGACGTTGACACAGCTACGCAATGCAGGGAGAAAGGTTATGAGGGTTCGAAATCTCTCGATACTGGGACGTTGACACAGCTACGCAATGCAGGGAGAAAGGTTCGGAGGGTCCGAAATCTCTCACCACTGGGCCGTTGAAACAGCTACGCAATGCAGGGATAAAGGTAAGGAGGGTCCGAAATCTCCCGATACTGGCCCGTTGAAACAGCTACGCAATGCAGGGATAAAGGTTATGAGGGTCCGAAATCTCTCGATACTGGGACGTTGACACAGCTACGCAATGCAGGGAGAAAGTTTATGAGGGTCCAAAATCTCTCACCACTGGGCCGCTGAAACAGCTACGCAATGCAGGGATAAAGGTTCGGAGGGTCCGAAATCTCTCACCACTGGGCCGTTGAAACAGCTACGCAATGCAGGGATAAAGGTTAGGAGGGTCCGAAATCTCCCGATACTGGCCCGTTGAAACAGCTACGCAATGCAGGGATAAAGGTTATGAGGGTCCGAAATCTCTCGATGCTGGGACGTTGACACAGCTACGCAATGCAGGGATAAAGGTTAGGAGGGTCCGAAATCTCTCACCACTGGGACGTGGAAACAGCTACGCAATGCAAGGAGAAAGGTTAGGAGGGTCCGAAATCTCACCACTGGGCCGTGGAAACAGCTACGCAATGCAGGGATAAAGGTTAGGAGGGTCCGAAATCTCTCGATACTGGGACGTTGACACAGCTACGCAATGCAGGGAGAAAGGTTATGAGGGTCCGAAATCTCCCGATACTGGGCCTTTGAAACAGCTACGCAATGCAGGGAGAAAGTTTATGAGGGTCCAAAATCTCTCACCACTGGGCCGCTGAAACAGCTACGCAATGCAGGGATAAAGGTTAGGAGGGTCCGAAATCTCTCGATACTGGGACGTTGACATAGCTACGCAATGCAGGGAGAAAGGTTCGGAGGGTCCGAAATCTCTCACCACTGGGCCGTTGAAACAGCTACGCAATGCAGGGATAAAGGTTAGGAGGGTCCGAAATCTCCCGATACTGGCCCGTTGAAACAGCTACGCAATGCAGGGATAAAGGTTATGAGGGTCCGAAATCTCTCGATGCTGGGACGTTGACACAGCTACGCAATGCAGGGATAAAGGTTAGGAGGGTCCGAAATCTCTCACCACTGGGACGTGGAAACAGCTACGCAATGCAAGGAGAAAGGTTAGGAGGGTCCGAAATCTCACCACTGGGCCGTGGAAACAGCTACGCAATGCAGGGATAAAGGTTAGGAGGGTCCGAAATCTCTCGATACTGGGACGTTGACACAGCTACGCAATGCAGGGAGAAAGGTTATGAGGGTCCGAAATCTCCCGATACTGGGCCTTTGAAACAGCTACGCAATGCAGGGAGAAAGTTTATGAGGGTCCAAAATCTCTCACCACTGGGCCGCTGAAACAGCTACGCAATGCAGGGATAAAGGTTAGGAGGGTCCGAAATCTCTCGATACTGGCCCGTTGAAACAGCTACGCAATGCAGGGATAAAGGTTATGAGGGTCCGAAATCTCTCGATACTGGGACGTTGACACAGCTACGCAATGCAGGGAGAAAGGTTATGAGGGTTCGAAATCTCTCGATACTGGGACGTTGACACAGCTACGCAATGCAGGGAGAAAGGTTCGGAGGGTCCGAAATCTCTCACCACTGGGCCGTTGAAACAGCTACGCAATGCAGGGATAAAGGTAAGGAGGGTCCGAAATCTCCCGATACTGGCCCGTTGAAACAGCTACGCAATGCAGGGATAAAGGTTATGAGGGTCCGAAATCTCTCGATACTGGGACGTTGACACAGCTACGCAATGCAGGGAGAAAGTTTATGAGGGTCCAAAATCTCTCACCACTGGGCCGCTGAAACAGCTACGCAATGCAGGGATAAAGGTTCGGAGGGTCCGAAATCTCTCACCACTGGGCCGTTGAAACAGCTACGCAATGCAGGGATAAAGGTTAGGAGGGTCCGAAATCTCTCGATACTGGGACGTTGACACAGTTACGCAATGCAAGGAGAAAGGTTATGAGGGTCCGAAATCTCTCACCACTGGGCCGTTGAAACAGCTACGCAATGCAGGGATAAAGGTTAGGAGGGTCCGAAATCTCTCGATGCTGGGACGTTGACACAGCTACGCAATGCAGGGATAAAGGTTCGGAGGGTCCAAAATCTCTCGATACTGGGACGTTGACATAGCTACGCAATGCAGGGAGAAAGGTTCGGAGGGTCCGAAATCTCTCACCACTGGGCCGTTGAAACAGCTACGCAATGCAGGGATAAAGGTTAGGAGGGTCCGAAATCTCCCGATACTGGGACGTTGACACAGCTACGCAATGCAGGGAGAAAGGTTATGAGGGTCCAAAATCTCTCACCACTGGGCCGTTGAAACAGCTACGCAATGCAGGGATAAAGGTTAGGAGGGTCCGAAATCTCCCGATACTGGGCCTTTGAAACAGCTACGCAATGCAGGGATAAAGGTTAGGAGGGTCCGAAATCTCTCACCACTGGGCCGTGGAAACAGCTACGCAATGCAAGGAGAAAGGTTAGGAGGGTCCGAAATCTCACCACTGGGCCGTGGAAACAGCTTCGCAATGCAAGGATAAAGGTTAGGAGGGTCCGAAATCTCTCGATACTGGGACGTTGACACAGCTACGCAATGCAGGGAGACAGGTTATGAGGGTCCGAAATCTCTCGATACTGGGACGTTGACACAGCTACGCAATGCAGGGAGAAAGGTTATGAGGGTCCGAAATCTCTCACCACTGGGCCGTTGAAACAGCTACGCAATGCAGGGATAAAGGTTAGGAGGGTCCGAAATTTCCCGATACTGGGCCTTTGAAACAGCTACGCAATGCAGGGATAAAGGTTAGGAGGGTCCGAAATCTCTCACCACTGGGACGTGGAAACAGCTACGCAATGCAAGGAGAAAGGTTAGGAGGGTCCGAAATCTCACCACTGGGCCGTGGAAACAGCTACGCAATGCAGGGATAAAGGTTAGGAGGGTCCGAAATCTCTCGATACTGGGACGTTGACACAGCTACGCAATGCAGGGAGAAAGGTTATGAGGGTCCGAAATCTCCCGATACTGGGCCTTTGAAACAGCTACGCAATGCAGGGATAAAGGTTAGGAGGGTCCGAAATCTCTCACCACTGGGCCGTTGAAACAGCTACGCAATGCAGGGATAAAGGTTAGGAGGGTCCGAAATCTCCCGATACTGGGCCTTTGAAACAGCTACGCAATGCAGGGATAAAGGTTATGAGGGTCCGAAATCTCTCACCACTGGGCCGTTGAAACAGCTACGCAATGCAGGGATAAAGGTTAGGAGGGTCCGAAATCTCCCGATACTGGGCCTTTGAAACAGCTACGCAATGCAGGGATAAAGGTTATGAGGGTCCGAAATCTCTCACCACTGGGCCGTTGAAACAGCTACGCAATGCAGGGATAAAGGTTAGGAGGGTCCGAAATCTCCCGATACTGGGCCTTTGAAACAGCTACGCAATGCGGGGATAAAGGTTAGGAGGGTCCGAAATCTCTCACCACTGGGCCGTGGAAACAGCTACGCAATGCAAGGAGAAAGGTTAGGAGGGTCCGAAATCTCACCACTGGGCCGTGGAAACAGCTACGCAATGCAGGGATAAAGGTTAGGAGGGTCCGAAATCCCTCGATACTGGGACGTTGACACAGCTACGCAATGCAGGGAGAAAGGTTATGAGGGTCCGAAATCTCTCACCACTGGGCCGTTGAAACAGCTACGCAATGCAGGGATAAAGGTTAGGAGGGTCCGAAATCTCTCACCACTGGGCCGTGGAAACAGCTACGCAATGCAAGGAGAAAGGTTAGGAGGGTCCGAAATCTCACCACTGGGCCGTGGAAACAGCTACGCAATGCAGGGATAAAGGTTAGGAGGGTCCGAAATCTCTCGATACTGGGACGTTGACACAGCTACGCAATGCAGGGAGAAAGGTTATGAGGGTCCGAAATCTCTCACCACTGGGCCGTTGAAACAGCTACGCAATGCAGGGATAAAGGTTAGGAGGGTCCGAAATCTCCCGATACTGGGCCTTTGAAACAGCTACGCAATGCAGGGATAAAGGTTAGGAGGGTCCGAAATCTCTCACCACTGGGCCGTGGAAACAGCTACGCAATGCAAGGAGAAAGGTTAGGAGGGTCCGAAATCTCTCGACACTGGGCCGTGGAAACAGCTACGCAATGCAGGGATAAAGGTTCGGGGGTCCGAAATCTCTCGACACTGGGCCGCGGAAACAGCTTCGAAATGCAGCTACGATGGCCCTGTGACTTGTCCCATCGTAGTCGGTCCTCGGTGTCCTGTCGGGTTGTATCCCCACGTAGCGGGGGGATCTTCTGCGTTCTAGTCAGCTCTCTATTTCAATGTTTGGCTTGCTCAACCGGTCACTTCGCCGGTTGGTACTTGAGTGTCACGTGATTTAACGCGAGCCGCGTTGCTTGCTTGCGTTTTTCCTCTTTCTTTTCTCTATGCCCTTCTCCAGCTGCTTGTGATCTCGCAGCCGATTGCTCCGTGCCTCGCCGCCGCTGTATACATAATTTAAAAACAGTCGAAGGGTATGATTTCACAACTTACTCACCTTGCTATGGGTACCAGAGCACTACGGCGTGGCCGGAAATGAAGTGCCTAATGAGGTTGGGTTCTGAAGACCACTTTCTGGTCTCTGAAAATAGCCCCCACTTATTGTCGAACCCTGCCGATGCTGAGGAGGCTTAAGGAGGGTAAATGGTTCAAGGAGTTATATTATACCATGCTTGAAAGGTTCTTGGTGAGATTTCGAAAACTAATCGCTAACATTTCCCAAGCCAAGGTATATGGATTACGTGCCGCCAGTTGAATGGTGCAGGGAAACGAAAAATGATCTTCCCGTGTGACCTTGTCGTAAGCAAGCAGCTTGGTTGACCATACTTAACTAATGCTAGCTTTTCCACTCCTACCCTCTATTCGCTTCTTCACAATATCACGCACGCTTCACCTTGCAAGAAATTAAAACCTTATAAATCCGGTCTGGAATAGTTTTCCTTGTTGAAGGGAGCGCTGCCTTTTAGCAGTTTATTTACTTGTTAAGCAGTTACACGGTGTGTTATTCGAGATATTTCTAAAACGAACAATTATGCGAATAATTACCCCTATCACAGAATCCGTTGTAGGTTTGAATTCGTCAAAGTAACGAATATGCTCTCATAGAACTCGAATGGCTACGACTGTACTGTAACCAATGACAAATTACTTAAGGTACCCGAATATGTGGAATGCACCATGACATCGAAATCTTTCCCAACACCATGTTGGGAACCGCCCTACACTAAAAGTCCTAACACTGCACAGTAAACAGAATATGTATGCTCAAAATATTCATAATATAATAGATCATCCATATTTGGCCATTGCATGATCTGCCGACCGTGAAGGCGGTAAATTGAATATATCAATAATTTCTGTTGTACATACAACTGCCAGTGCATAAATATTTGGTATATAGTACTTATGTACATATAGTCCTTTTAGGATTATCTTGTTACTGTACTTCTATGTACATTAATTTGTCAGTAACAAATCCTGAACGGGCTACGAACTAACGCAAGGCTGGACTCTTTTGAAGAAAATAGCGCCATCGCGATTTACACCAGCTTTCCGTAGCCACGCTCTCCATCAGGAAGTTGAAGAGGTAGCAAGATAGGGGATCGCCTTGTCTGAAGCCTCTCACGGTATCCTCTCTAGGAGAGAGAGCTCCTATGACGTAACTTTGTGTTTTGGTCAACGTCATTCTGCAAAGGATCACCATCTTTGCAGGTATAACGAACTCAAACATTGCGGCGTACAGACAGACAAGCCATATCTTACTATTAATAAAAGCTTGTGCGCTCAATATCCATATTCAAAATATCTTTCATTACTAGAATCTATTTGCAAAAAATTATTTAAATAAAATATTGTGGTAACTGTTTGACAAATATTGAACACATGAGCGCCCCAAGCTTTTATGGATAGTAAGATACAGGTGACTTAAAAACCATTTATTTTCTACTTTTTAGTACATTAAATAAATTAAAGCTTATTTTTAAAAAGTTTTTTTTTATATAATTTTATTTCATTAACGAACGCGATTAAAGATGAGAATTTTGGTAAATGCATTAATTTATAGATGCGAAACTCGAAGTATGTATGTATATACAAAAAAATAATGTTCTGTTACTCGCATCAGTGGAGTTACTGATGCGCTGGTTGCAGAAACCTATACCTCATATGTATGTATGTATATCAAGCAACTGTCATTTTCAAAAGTTAAAACATTTATTTCCAATTCTAGAATATACTATTGTAATTTTATATACAGTCAAAGATGTGTAATCCCTTATGAAAGTTTTATGTGATATTAAATTCACTTTCGATTCATAATTATTTTAATTTTGAGGTTAAGTAACATATTTTGAAAGGCAACTTCAACTGAAAAACTGACAAGCCATCAACAAATTTTTAACTTAATATTAACCGCAAACTGAGGTAATTAAATAATTGATATGCATGTTCTTAAATATGTGAATCAAATACAATAAGCTAAAATTTGTAAAACACAAACGATTTCTATAAACTCGAAAATGCTTTGTTAACCATCGGAATCTAGTAAATTTTACAATTTGTTTGTGGTGTTCCAAAGTGTTGGGTGTTTCCGAAGCTATTCTACGCCCCTGGTGCCGGAATGTGCATCCGATCCTGCTGTAAGCTACTTAGTTACATTTCAAAAAATCTTCATCACTTATTATTCTGAATATATCTTTACGGAAATTCAGCAAATCATCCAAAAACCTTTGACTACTTTCATTATGTAATTTAGTCATAACCGGCTTAATTGTTGCTATTTCTGCTGTGTCCGCCAAATCATTATAGTATTCCATCTGAAATTGAATTTTTAGAACCAATTGGCAGGAGCTTTAATTTTACACATAACCCACCTGAGAAGGTCCCATTATGTGAGCCTGATGTTTTTTAATGCCTTTTTCCCAACGGAGAGACATCTCTCTTTCTGTATCTAATTGCATGTCTACTTTGGATGGCAGTTTTTTCTTGCCAGAGTAGAATTTCATAACAAATCTTGCCTGGAGATCCATCATTTGGGACGCACATACATAGAAAGGTAGCCCAATGAGTGCCATTGTGGGAAACTTTATGTTTATGCAGTGTTTGAACAAAGGTTGTACGTAATTGTCCTCAACATTGATTCCGCATTCCACACTTAAAAAGGGAAATGCGTACTTATAGCCCGAGCAATAGAGTATAACTGTGTAAGTGTTGTACGATCCGTCACAAAAAAGCGCTCCATTCTCGTCGATTTCTCTGACATCGCTCCTTTGGGTTACGTTATTTAAAAATTTTGTCTTGGGCGGTTCCGGCAAATGATGACTTAAAGTAACACGCTTAGCCACTTTAGAGATTTCATGACACAAATCCATTCCACTGGGTCCAGCTCCGATCACAAGCACAGATTCATCTAAACATCTCAAAAATATACACGTAATTAGTACATACATTCAAATTACGTATACTTATACATATCTCAAATTATATGTAAGGAATTTTATTTGTGTTAAAAATATACAATCAGGAATCTACAATTTAGATTTTATTTACCTCTAAATGTGTTGACACATCGGAAATCATGGCTATGCAGTTGCTTCCCTTTGAAGAGCTCTGACCCCTTTATATTTGGATATTGCGGAGTGTTATAATGACCATTACATATCAGAACATAATCGAACGTGTAGATGCTTGTGTTTTGATTTTGCAAACTTCTCACAATGACCTGTTGTAGCGTAATTTAATAAAAGGATAACTAAATATTCAAAACAAATATATTACCTCCCACTCATTACCAACGGGACGTATTCTCACAACATAGTGTAAAAATTTTATATAATCCCGTATTTTAAAATGGTCAGCATAGTTTTCTAAATGAGCGAGTATGACACTTGCCGGTACATAGGATTCATCAGAAACTTCCGGATTTATTGGAAAATCAGGATAACCCATAATTTCTTTTGGAAGATTTGTTCTAAAATATCGATATATGTACATATGTGTTTGTTCATCAGAACATTTTTTTGCAAGAACTATATGAACAGCTTGATTATCGTTACTTCAACGCACATCGTCAGTGATCCGTTATTAATGTATTTAAAAATGCACATCCGTTACAACTACTTTTGTGAGGCGCGGATCGAAAGGGGCGCTAGAGGAGCTAGATCCGCAACCACTGAGGGTACATTTTTCGGAATATATTAGGTAACATTAACAGTCGGTCCTGTTTTTCCTTACTGCTTATTTTAAGGTCTTGCCCTACCGGTTATTTTCGTCTACACCACGTGAGTGCATATTGCGTTTGCGCGGATGTTTGTAATGCCCAGAAGTATGTCTCGGAACCCAAAAAATATATTTCAATGCAATTTGGCAATAAAATTTGAATACCTGAACCAGCCATGGGTGGAAAGATTTATTCATATCGAAGTAACGCCTCGCCATCAATTCGCAATTATATTTTGAAATATTGATCTTTCGGTAAACACAACCCCGTAACAACTGCTAGAGAGATTAAGCTGAAACTTTGACCGATGATACCGGTATATGTCTATATGTGAAATTTTTCTACCCAATTCGCAAAATATACATTTACAGTCTTTGTACACATTTGGAGAAACGATTTTCGCTATATTTGGTGAAATGAGAAAATTAAACCGAAAATAGCACTATATATCTTTGGGATTTAACTTTTAAATTTCAAAAATCGTGGGATCGAAAAATTATCAAAAAATTGGGTTCCTAGTTCGCACTGAAATCCGATTCTTCATTTCGCTCGTTCAGGTTTTGTGTATACTCAGCGTTGCTAGGACCATGGTGAAGCAGACAAATCCCTATTTTCCCAAATACAGCGATACCGAGTCTTGTGCTTAGTTATTCCATGCCATGCAAGAGGAGTTTTTTTTTTTTTTTTTGCAGCTTAATTATTTATTGAATCTTCATTATGTATATGAACTAACAATAAGTGGGGCAAATCTTAAAAACTAATACAAATTTTTAATTCTCACCATTGTGGGAACTAACGGATCAAAGTTAAGCAATAATAATAAATAGTGTAACAAGCAATAATAATAATAAATAGTGTAACATGACAGTTCAATTGGAATGCCAGTCTCGCCTTTTTAGTCGAGAGTAGTTTGCAGAGCGGAGCAGATTTTTTGCCAGAACATTGGGATGACGTGACAGTCGGTCGTTGTATTTGAGGCATAGCGCAGTTAGTTCGCTTTTTACAAGTGGGATGCTGAGGTCTCTGTGGATGTCGTCGTTGCGCACGAACCATGGAGCACCGGTAATAGTACGCAAAATTTTGGATTGTGATCGCTGTATGATTTCGACGTTGGATGAGCTTGCTTTGCTCCATAGCTGTGCTCCATATGCCCAAATTGGTTTAATAGTGGCCTTATACAGAAGTACCTTATGTGCGAGTCGAAGTCTTGACTTTTTGTTGAGCAGCCAATTTATTTTTTGGGCTTTTATCTTAATTTGAGTCCTCTTTGCCTCTATGTGTTTTCGCCAGGTCAATCTCCGATCTAGGTGGATACCCAAGTATGTTACCTCGTTTGTCTGGGGTATTCTAATTTTATTTAGTGTCGCTGAGGTACGATTCCAACAGTGTATGGGTGTTGCCAGGAAGCGATTGCTTTATTTTATACAACAAGCCTGAGTGCCAAACCTTGTCAAAGGCTTGGGCTATGTCTAGAAATATAGCGGAGCAATACTTCTTTTCCTCGAAAGCTTTTCTTATTTCGTTGGTTATCCGATGCACTTGCTCAATGGTTCCGTGGTTTTTGCGGAATCCGAATTGGTGTTCTGGGATGATATCCGTATGTTGTATGTGTGGCTGCATTTTTTCCAGCAGATTCTTTTCAAATAGTTTTGACAGCGTTGGAAGCAAGCTTATGGGTCTATATGAGGATGGGCTTGTTGGATCTTTGCCCGGTTTCGGTAACATAATAATTTGAGAAATCTTCCAGCATTGGGGGAAGTAACCTGTTCGAAGTATTGCATTAAATACGTATAGTAGTATTTTAACGGCGATTAGAGGCAACTCTTTTAGCATTTTCGTTGTGATTAAGTCATAACCTGGCACCTTTTTGGGGTTGAGGTTTTTTATGGCAAGCGATATATCTTTTTCTTTGAATGCCGATATATTCGCCGACATTTGATTTTGACTAGCAGGAATCTCAAACTTGTTAGTTGGCTGGTTTGGTTTGAAGACAGTTTGTTAATGTCTAGCAAATGCTTCTGCTTTTTCGTCTTCACTCCTTGCCCACCTGCCATTTTCAATGCGCAAGGGTACGTCGCATTCTTTGGGGGCTTTAATGTTTTTATTTGTCCTCCAAAGGGAGTAATTTGTTGCCTCTGTTGGAGTTAATCTCTGCATGTAGATTTCCAAGTTTTTTTCTAGCTCGAGATTCTGTGCCTCCTTGAGTCGAGCAGTGGCCAGTGAAAGCTTTTGTTTTGCAGTCGGCGAGCGGTTTTTTTGCCATTCTCTCCGTAACCTTCTTTTTTCTTTGACTAGTACTTCTATTTCACTAGGAGTTTTCTTGATCACTCGTTTCGGGAGCGACATGGCAGGTGGAGTTGCATGTACTGCTGCAGAAATAAGAACGTCATTGAGATCTTGCAATGCTTGGTCTATGTCGCTAGTATGCTTCAGGGGGGTGCACTATTTAGGTGGCTGCCTATATATTTTCGATATCTGAGCCAGTCGGTTTTGTTGGATGTTAGATTATTTCTGCTTTGTGTGATTTGTGGGTTTTCGTGCAAAGTGATTATGACTGGAGAGTGGTCAGATGACAAATCATAGCATGACTCTGCAGATGCTGCGAGACGGTCGATGCTTTTGGAAATGGCAAAGTCGATGAGGTCCGGTTTTTTTCTTGAATCAGTGGGCCAGTATGTCGGCTGCCCGGATGATATGAAGTCAAGATTTAAGCACCGACTCATTAGTGTCGAGAACAGTTGCCTTCCTTTAGGATTTGTCAGACGTGAGCCCCAGTGCATATGCTTCGCGTTGTAGTCACCTGCAGCTATAAACTTTTTGCCAAGTGTATTAAAGAATTCTGTGAACTGGCTATCAGATATGGAAAACCTAGGTGGGCAGTACACTGCGCTTAGAGTAATACTCTCCCGCCAGCATTGTAACGAGATAGATGTTGCTTGCAGATAGTTTCTGCAGTATTCTTCCAATGCGTAATGCTTAAGGCGATTTCTAATTAATACACCTGTACCTCCATGTGCTTTCCCATCTGGATGATTTGTGCAATAGAAGTTATAACAAGGAATTTTGAAGTTATTTTATAAGCTTTATATTAACTTCACTTTCTGTCCGCGGTATGTCACTATGTCAGTGGTATGTCGTCAAATCTAGTAATCAATTTTTCACCCACTTCCCGACTACTTAGAGATCTGAAACTTTGCATACATGCCTAATCTAGAGCCCAATACATGAATCAATAAATTTTATGGGCGTAGGATAAGGGGCGTGGCACTTTTTTATAAACTCCAGATTTGTGTATAACTTTAGAACTACACATCACACATCAATGAAACTCGGTAGGAACTTACTACATATCCATATCATTCTACTGAGAAAATAAGGCGAACACTGGATAAGGGGGCGTGGCACCGCCCATACAAACAAAATCGTTTATATAGAATAGCTTTGGAACTAAAGGTCGTGCAGCATTGAAATTCCGTATACAGGCCCCTCTTGGATGCTTCGTCCCACTGGTAAAATTTTATGGGCGTAGGATAAGGGGCGTGGCACTTTTTTATCAACTCCAGATTTGTGTATAACTAGAACTACACATCACACATCAATGAAACTCGGTAGGAACTTACTACATATCCATATCCTTCTACTGGGAAAATAAGACGGGCGGTGGACAAGTGGGCGTGGCACCGCCCATACAAACAAAATCGTTTATATAGAATAGCTTTGGAACTAAAGGTCGTGCAGTATTGAAATTCCGTATACAGGCCCCTTTTGGATGCTTCGTCCCACTGGTAAAATTTATGGGCGTAGGACAGGGGGCGTGGCACTTTTCAAGCAACTACACACTTGGGCTTCAGTTTATAATTATAGGTACACCACACATCAATGAAAAACGATAGGAACTTACTCGCCGCGCCTTGCAAGCAAAACAACAACAACTCATCGCGCCACAAATATGCCACGAATATTAGGGTCGATCACAGCCGTATTATTTGTTAAATTAAGGATATGACATATGACGATAGGAAACACTGTGAATACCCTAAATATTGTGTACTGCTCTGCAAGTTTTAAATTCTTTTTGCGAAAAATTTCAGAGCTCTAAAATTGAATTTATGGAAGACTAAAAAGTAGAAAATAAAATTATATAAAAAAAAACTTTTTAAAAATAAGCTTTAATTTATTTAATGTACTAAAAAGTAGAAAATAAATTATTTCCAAGTCACCTGTATCTTACTATTAATAAAAGCTTGTGCGCTCAATATCCATATTCAAAATATCTTTCATTACTAGAATCTATTTGCAAAAAAATTATTTAAATAAAATATTGTGGTAACTGGTTGACAAATATTGAACACATGAGCGCCCCAAGCTTTTATTAATAGTAAGATACAGGTGACTTGGAAACAATTTATTTTCTACTTTTTAGTACATTAAATAAATTAAAGCTTATTTTAAAAAAATTTTTTTTATATAATTTTTTGGATATCCAGATGTAGATATCAAAATATTTAACGCGGAAGGATTGGGAGCCGAGGGAAACACGTCCGCTCTCAACTCGCCGGTAATTGCCAAGAGGAGTTAATATTTTAAAAATAAATTTATGCTATTGAAATTCTCATGGCGACAAAATCAAATTTATTTAAAGATCGTGCCAAAAAGTTGACTGCTTAGGATTGCATTTCCAAAACTGAACTTTTCATAGAAATGCTAAGTACAACGGGCATGTTAAAGCAGTTTAAGGTATTGAAGAGCCCATATTTTTTAAAAGCATGCAGTTTTAAAATTTGTTCATGAATGGAATTTTCCTTAATCGATGCCAAATATATAATTATGATATTTTGTAGTTCCAGAATATAATTCGAATATGAATTCTTTTCCTTGGATAACCCGTCCCTACACAAAATCCTGCGGAGGCCTGTTAATATACGTTGTACTATTAAAAAAGAATAACTTTAAGTTTTTTATGCTTTACTAAAAATGCTATTATTTTAGTAAATCTTAATGAATACTATGAGATTCTATGTATGTAGGGGACAGGGGGGTACCTTCGTCTCTTTTTTTTTGAAGGCCTATATTTCAGAAGGTAATCAATATATTTAAAAACCGATTAGACTGTTACAATACCTCATTATTTAACAATAAAATGTTATACTAAAATTTCTTTAAAAAGTTCCGTTTGTATTATTTTTTTCATGATTAGTAAAAAAAGTCATTTCGCTGAATGTGCCCCCATGCCAGGGTAGCTTCGGCATTTGGCGGGGCACTTTCGGAATTCATACTTTAAAGTACCATAAGGTGATACAAAATCTTGTTTTGACTAAATAAGACATGTTTTTGGTTACACAACACGTATTTATTATATTTTGCATTGAAAAATTTAAAAAAAATCATGTTTAAGAGCTTCAAAAAAAGGTAGTTATTGCAAAAAATTTTTCATAAATAATTTTTTATATATAATGTTTAAAGTGCTGAGATCGACCCTAATATTAATTTTGTGTGGTTACGGGAGGTTTAAGCCAGGTTCGAGGGTCTTGGAGGCTTCAACTCGATTTCGATTTTTAGTACCTGTGAAGTTCTATTGACGAATGTGCCCCATGAAAAAAAGACGAGTCCACCCTGGTGTCACTTTTTTTTCTTTTTATTTTTTTACTTCTAATTTCAGTGCTTTACTTTCACTTAATACACTTTTATTTACAAAATAATTAGTATTAAAGTAATACTAATACAATTTTGTTCGAAATAATGGTATAAATACAGCACAAACTTCTTACGTTACCGACCTGAATATTCGGCAACGAAGCGCGAAAACACAAAATCAAATGTAACTTTATCAGCAGTACAGATAGAGATGGCAAACTTTGTGAGGGATATTTATACTAGTTATGGGTTAGTTTTAACTAATAAACAGGTATGTCCGATGACTCCTTCATACCGAAATCGCCTTTGACGAATGTGCCCCAAGGACGAAGGTACCCCCCTCTCCCCTACATACTTCTGATTACTACTGGTAATATTTAAAATAGTTGATGGTGGTATATCTCAATACTTCCCTATCTTAACTTTAGTTCTCATCACTTTAGCGCATATATCGACTATGGAGAAATCTGGATCCGCGTCAGACCCTATTTTTTTAAGACATCCTGAACGTTGAGAAAGCAGACCGCACAAAGAGAAAACTATAGTCGCTAAATGCTAACAATCATTTAGAATAGTAAGGATAACGCCCCTGAGAAAAAGTAGATTAAGTTATAACGTCTGAGGGTGAATTCAAAAAGGAATAAAAGCTTTGTAACTAGGGTTTCCAAAACGGATATATCCGTATCAGATATCCGCGGTTATTTGTACTCTTAACTGTATCCGATATCCGCGAAAAATCTCACGGTTATCAATTTCAAATTTTTAAATTAAGTCAGGTATATTTTATAAACAAAGTTGGCTAGGCATTTTAACATTATTTCACAGACAACAAAACTAAAATTTAAAATGAAATTATTAGGAATCAATCCAATGGTGTCCAAGCCCTATACTCTCGGTATGAAGAAGATATCGACGACAATGAAGATGATTTTGATGATTCTTGTAATGATGAGCATGGGATCGAAAATTATGAAGAGGACAATATCACTATTTTTGAACAGCTGAAACTAGTCAGGAAAATTGTGTGCTGTTTTAGATATGCTCCTGTACGTAATAGTATGCTGCAAAATCATGTTATAAATGAATTCCAATGTGAGTATACTGCTAGACATAAAAGTGCGATGGAACTCAATTTCGCCCATGATAGAAAGGTTTTTGAAGCTGAAAATGTCAATTTCACTAGCTTTAAAAGATCTAAAATATTATTATTTGATGGAAAAAGTTGATTTGGAGCTAATGAAAAATGTAAGTCTTTCTCTACAGCCTATAAAACTAGCAGTAGAAGCATTCAGTCGGAAAGACGCAAATCTTTTTAATGCTGAAGGTGTTTTATCTTTTTAAAAAAAAAAGCAGTCAAGTGCGAGTTGGGCTCGCTCACTGAGGGTTCCGTACCAGAAATACCCTTTTTAGCGTTCGAATTTAGTTTCTCTTTGCCCGTCTGGCCATAAAATTTTTGACATTTTGACCTACATCTTCGAAACCAATTCACCTAAAATTATAAAAAAAACCATTTTTGGAATCCACGGACGTAGCCCTTTCTAACGATACCCCACAATATGTAAACAACAAAAATTTCTCGCTGAGGAAATTTTTTACTATGGTAATCTTAAATAAAATTTAAAAAAATAGAAAAACAAATTTGTCGAAAAAGGTTGCAGTTTTCCTGTAATCTATGACTAAAGACCTACTAACTCTGATTTTATCAAAATTTTAGCTTCAGAAATGTAGAAACCCAGGGGGGGGGGGGGGAAATGGTCATTTTTCGACATTTTGTCCTATATCTTCGAAACAACTTCATCTTAAATAAAAAAAAAATAAAAAATTTAAAATTCGAAAAAACCGGCAGCCATTCAGTCATGCGTGATCAAATACCTAGTAAGCCTGATTTTATCAAAATTTTCGGTTGAGAAATGGTGTGTGCAGATGGGATCATGTGGGGACAGGTCTGTTTTTATCACATTTTTAACTATATCTTTCTAACCCGTTTACATAAAATTAAAAAAAAATACATTTTGTAATCTATGGATGTGGCCCTTTCTAACAATACCCCACACGATACGATTTAAAAATATTTTTATTTTTTTTTGTCCGACCCGAAAACCTTTAAAAATTATAAAAAAATATTTCTAAAAATATTTCTTAACTTTTTATAGTGAAAATGTGCTTATGTTATTAAGACCTAACACCGTGCCAAATTTCAGGTTTCTATGATGAAAAAAAGGTCGTTTTATAAACACACTCCCAAAACAAAAGTGACCTTATAAGTGTTCCCGTTTTTTCCCTTTAGGGGAACGGAACCTTAAAAAACAAAATGGAAGGACTCAATTCAGAAAAAAGCCGGAATTTGTTGCAGTCTATTCAAAATCGCATTGAATCTCAGAAAAATGACAACATTACGGATTTAATAAAATGTCTTGCTGATCCATCTTCAACAAATGGTCCAACAAAATCTACTCTTAGTTTAGCTACCGCTCCTATGAAGAGACTTTTGACTAATGAGACTATGCAACAATCGGACGGTGAAGAAGAAATTCCGTGTAAAGTACCAAAAACTTTAGTTGAATCAGAAATATAATTATTTGAAGACCTCAATTCATATATGTAAGTATATCAAATGCATCCAACAATAAACAGGTAGGAATATCAACAACTAGTACTTTAAAGCAAGAATTCAGCTTTTTCAAAAAAAAACTCTTAAAAGAACACAAAATCTTGAATTGCTGAATATCGCACTAAAAACAGCGAAGCCAACTTCAACAGACTCAGAGAGAACTTTTTCAGTTTCTGGAAATTTCTGTACCAAAATTAGATCTTCTTTCTTGTACATCACTAAATGCAAGTGTTCTTGAAATACTAAATATTATTTAAATGAAAAAATTCAAAAAATATAATTACTTGTGTATTTCAAATTTTATTTATAAAAAGTGGCAGTAAGTATTCATATTAAAGTTCAATATCGTTTGTATTTTTTAATAGGTTTTTCGGTATCCGACGGATTAATGAATTCTGAAATTACTATCCGATAACCTCGGTTACAGAAAACCCGGATATTTGTAAACACTATTTGTAAAGCTTTTTGTAACGGATTAACGGACCAATGACATATGTACATAACAATGTTTTGTAAATGAAATGTGTAATATATTTGCGATTACCTTAATCCTTGATACATACTGCTGTGTATGTCGATGCCGTACTCATCCCTACCAATCTTATCGGTGTAAACCCAAGTTCCTCCAATTTTATCAGTCTGTTCAAAAATCGTTGGCTCTATATTATTTAATAAAGCGTGCCGTGCGGAACATATTCCGGCGGTTCCTGCTCCTACTATGCATACTTTCATCATAGTGTAATTGTTATACGAGGACAATAGGTTACATATATCCGAGCGTGTGCAATACGCCACATGAAAATCGTATCGAATTTTACTGAACCGCGTTTTGAGCTGAACTGAAATAAATGCCATGATAACGTAGACTTTTATTATCAAGCTCAATATAGTCATATAAATGCAAGCTGCACATATGTATATATAAAAGCGATTGCATACAATTAGTAATCTATGTAATGGAGAATGCGGTTTCATGCACATCACTGGGAAAAAAATTCTGTGCGTAAGTATATATGTATGTATGTACATATTAACACCTATTGTAGGAAATCATGGCTTCGGTACGTATTCGAAAAATTGTGTAAATCTACTAATATTATCATGGCTGATCTAGAGATCTTCGATTTTGAAATTTTGATTCGAATCATTATATTGTTTTTGCATATTCCGAATCTTAATATTGGAAATTCAGGACATACATGGCTATCATAGAGTCCGTCGCGGAATAGTTTAAAGGTTTTAATTGCATTATGAGTCATAATTTATGACTACAAAAGAATTGGTACTCTTGAATTATTAATCGTTCATGTGTCGAATTTCTCACAGTACGATTCGGAGTTGATTCGAAACTAAATCCTAATATCGACGGACTCTTGAATACTCCTGTAAATAATATATTATTATCCACGTAAAGGATAATACGGCCTTGCACCCAATCACTACCTCCAAAACCTTTCAAGAGTGTAAAGCTAATCTAAATTGCGTAGGCTTCGATAAATTACTTATCCTGCTCTGAATCCGGTACCCAGGCACTGCGGATTACTCGAGAACTTCGAGCCCCGAGCCTTCACATGGCTTACCATAATCCACGGTGAAAGTGTCCATTACCGACTGAATTGTCTCTCCAAACGGTCTTGGATGGGCTGGTTTTGCTGAATGTAGACAGCCGAAGCTCCTGCTTCCAAAGAAAATCCGCCTTGCTGAGGTGTGTCTACCTCAAGGATTGCCCACTTTTAGTTGGCGTCCTCACTGGTCATACCTGCTGTGCTAAACACTCGAGTTTGATGAGTCTGACCGACGAAAGCATCTGTGAAAACTGTCTGGAGGACACGATTACAGTTGCTGTAGTTCGAATTGGTGAGAACAGATCAATTAGGTCCTAGGGCACCAACTAAAATCTGCTTTACAAAAAGATATCAGGAAAAAGAAATTCACTTATCAGTATAATGGGCAAATGCCTGCCTGCGTGCTGGTAAATTTCCTTAATCCGGCAAAAAATTGCCTCTACTACAATCAAAAATAAGTTCTTCGAAATATTATACATAATTATATTTAACCACTTAGGGCTTAGGCCAGCTTTCTCGCACTTACTTGTGTGTGCTCGCTCTATTTTACTACAAGTTGACGGGACCTACAAATTTATTGTATAGCTATATCTAAAAGGGATAGAGAAGCTTTTTTGTCATGCAAGGAATAGTATTGGAGAGTTACCAATTCTTCGTCAGAGATGACGTCGTGCAAAGAAACAGTTTGGAATAGAAATTATCTCTGTTTTTATACATGATATGAGTCTGCTGGGGATAAAGCCAGTGACCTCTCGTATCAGACACCGAGCACCTATTCAGTGAGCCACAGCGTTTCACGTATGTTAAATATTGACAAAACATCTCGAAATGTTGTATACTAGTCTTACGATTGACAGAAAAATTAAAATTACAATAGAAACCTATAGGTATAATCTTTATAATTCTGAAAATAATAATAAATCATTCATTATCTTATTTACATTATATTTCAAAATGAGGACGCATTGCATTTATGTAAAGACAAATTAGAGTCATTAATATTATCAGCTTAAGGTTATCGATTATATATATTTTACATACTCGTATTCAATACATACATATGTACAGAACGTATGCATTACTAGATTGCATTAATCACATGCGAAAGGGTCAAACTGAAATACATAGGGGTAGCCGGACTTAATATCCACGGACAAAAAATGTCGGTACATAGAGCTACTGTTGGTCGCGGAGCCTAGTTCGGCCGATGTAATTTTTTAGGGTTCTATTCCCCTAAAGGGAAAAAACCGGGAACTCTTATAAGGTCACTTTTATTTCCGGGAGTGTGTATATAAACAGACCAGAAATTCGGAATGATATTAGGTCTTTATAACGTAAACATATTTACACTATAAAAAGTTAAGAAATATTTGGAGAAATATTTAACTTCTTAGGGGTGGGTAGGCCAAAAAAAATATTTTATATAGTATCGTATGGAATACCGCTAGAAAGAGCTGCATCCAAAGATTCCAAATACAATTTTTTAAACTTTTGAGATATGTATACACACATAGCTCAATATGTGAACAAACTTATCAATCCTTCAAGATCCCATTGGCTCACTACATTTCTCAAGCTAAAATTTTGATAAAATCAGCGTTACTACGTATTTGACCATGCATTACTGGAGAACTGCAGGTTTTATCGAACATTTTTTTTCATTTTTAATGCTTTTGAGTTGAGATGTAGCTCAAAATATCGAAAATTTGTCGTTCTCCGCGGTGCGAAACATTCAATAAATAATATTATATAAAAAAAACTTTTTAAAAATAAGCTTTAATTCATTTAATGTACTAAAAAGTATAAAATGAATTGTTTCGAAGTCACCAGTATCTTACTATCAATAAAAGCTTGGGCGCTGATGTGTTCAATATTTGTCAACCAGTTACCACAATATTTTATTTAAATAATGTTTTGCAAATAGATTCTAGTAATGAAAGATAAGTGTGAATATGGATATTGAGCGCACAAGCTTTTATTGATAGTAAGATACTGGTGACTTCGAAACAATTTATTTTATACTTTTTAGTACATTAAATGAACTAAAGCTTATTTTTAAAAAGTGTTTTTTTACATAATATTATTTTCTACTTTTTAGTCTCCCATAAACTAAATTTTAGAGCACTGAAATTTTTCGCAAAAAGAATTTAAAACTTGCAGAGCAGTAGGTACACAATATTTAGGGTATTCACAGTGTTTCCTAAAGTCATATGTCATATCCTCAATTTAACAAATAATACGGCTGTGATCGACCCTAATATTCGTGGCATATTTGTGGCGCGATGAGTTGTTGTTGTTTTGCTTGCAAGGCGCGGCGAGCTCGGCCCATGCGCAAAACCCCCGTTGCTTTGGCGCGGTGAGTTGTTGTTCTTTTGCCTGCAAGGCGCGGCGAGTAAGTTCCTATCGTTTTTCATTGATGTGTGGTGTACCTATAATTATAAACTGAAGCCCAAGTGTGTAGTTGCTTGAAAAGTGCCTGGTTAAATTTTTTGGGCGTAGGATAAGGGGCGTGGCACTTTTTTATCAACTCCAGATTTGTGTATAACTTTAGAACTACACATCACACATCAATGAAACTCGGTAGGAACTTACTACATATCCATATCCTTCTTCTGAGAAAATAAGGGGGTTCTGGATAAGGGGGCATGGCACCCCCATTAAAACAAAATTTTTGATCTCGATTAGCTTTGGAACTAAAGGTCGTGCAGCATTGAAATTTCGTATGCAGTCGCCTCTTGGATGTGTCGTCCCACTGGTAAAATTTTATGGGCGTAGGATAAGGGGCGTGGCACTTTTTTATCAACTCCAGATTTGTGTATAACTTTAGAACTACACATCACACATTAATGAAACTCGGTAGGAACTTACTACATATCCATATCCTTCTTCTGAGAAAATAAGGGGGTACTGGATAAGGGGGCGTGGCACCCCCCATACAAACAAAATTTTTGATCTCGATTAGCTTTGGAACTAAAGGTCGTGCAGCATTGAAATTTCGTATGCAGTCGCCTCTTGGATGTGTTGTCCCACTGGTAAAATTTTATGGTCGTAGGATAAGGGGGCGTGGCACCCCCCATATAAACAAAATTTTTGATCTCGATTAGCTTTGGAACTAAAGGTCGTGCAGCATTGAAATTTCGTATGCAGTCGCCTCTTGGATGTGTCGTCCCACTGGTAAAATTTTATGGTCGTAGGATAAGGGGGAGTGGCACCCCCCATACAAACAAAATTTTTGATCTGGATTAGCTTTGGAACTAAAGGTCGTGCAGCATTGAAATTTCGTATGCAGTCGCCTCTTGGATGTGTCGTCCCACTGGTTAAATTTTATGGTCATAGGATAAGGGGGCGTGGCACCCCCCATACAAATACAATTTTTGATCTCGATTAGCTTTGGAACTAAAGGTCGTGCAGCATTGAAATTTCGTATGCAGCCGCCTCTTGGATGTGTCGTCCCACTGGTTAAATTTTATGGTCGTAGGATAAGGGGGCGTGGCACCCCCCATACAAACAAAATTTTTGATCTCGATTAGCTTTGGAACTAAAGGTCGTGCAGCATTGAAATTTCGTATGCAGTCGCCTCTTGGATGTGTCGTCCCACTGGTTAAATTTTATGGTCGTAGGATAAGGGGGCGTGGCACCCCCCATACAAACAAAATTTTTGATCTCGATTAGCTTTGGAACTAAAGGTCGTGCAGCATTGAAATTTCGTATGCAGTCGCCTCTTGGATGTGTCGTCCCACTGGTTAAATTTTATGGGCGTAGGATAAGGGGCGTGGCACTTTCTTATCAACTCCAGATTTGTGTATATCTTTAGACCAACAAAATTTTTGATCTCGAATAGCTTTGGAACTAAAGGTGGTGCAGCATTGAAATTTCGTATGCAGTCGCCTCTTGGATGTGTCGTCCCACTGGTTAAATTTTATGGGCGTAGGATAAGGGGCGTGGCACTTTTTTATCAACTCCAGATTTGTGTATATCTTTAGACCAACAAAATTTTTGATCTCGAATAGCTTTGGAACTAATGGTGGTGCAGCATTGAAATTTCGTATGCAGTCGCCTCTTGGATGTGTCGTCCCACTGGTTAAATTTTATGGGCGTAGGATAAGGGGCGTGGCACTTTCTTATCAACTCCAGATTTGTGTATAACTTTAGAACTACACATCACACATCAATGAAACTCGGTAGGAACTTACTACATATCCATATCCTTCTACTGAGAAAATACGGGGGCTCTGGATAAGGGGGCGTGGCACCCCCCATACAAACAAAAGTTTTGATCTCGATCAGCTTTGGAACTAAAGGTCGTGTAGCATTGAAATTTCGTATGCAGTCGCCTCTTGGATGTGTCGTCCCACTGGTAAAATTTTATGGGCGTAGGATAAGGGGCGTGGCACTTTTTTATCAACTCCAGATTTGTGTATAACTTTAGAACTACACATCACACATCAATGAAACACGATAGGAACTTACTACATATCCGTGTCCTTCAACTCGCAAAATGGAACGGGCATTGGACAAGGGGCGTGGCACCGCCCATACAAACAAACTCATTGATATCGAATGGCTTTGGAACTAAAAATTGAACCAAGCAAAGAGGTTATCTGATTTTTACTCTTCGTTGTTTCTTTTGGTTGAGTTCTAACCTCAAAAAGGGCATTTCTGCAAGTTTTAAATTCTTTTTGCGAAAAATTTCAGAGCTCTAAAATTGAATTTATGGAAGACTTTTTAGCTCAAAATCTATATTCACACTTACCTTTCATTACTGCAATCTATTTACAAAAAATAAATAAAATAAAATATTGTATCAATTGGTTGACAAATTTTTAACACATAAGCGCCCCAAGCTTTTATTATTAGTAAGATACAGGTGACTTGGAAACAATTTATTTTCAACCTTTTAGTACATTAAATGAATTAAAGCTTATTTTTAAAAAGTTTTTTTTAATATAATTTTAATCCTCTCTTCGCTTTATGTGATTTTATTCTGCCCTTTAATATGACATTATTGAATATCTTTATGAAACAGTAATAAATTCGGCCCACCTACTCTTGTTACATCTAATCCTAATCCTATCCAAGTTTAGGAAGAAAAATAAAATTCACTTACCAAATACTAAAAAAAAGTTTAGCTAGTCCAAAAACCGTGGCCATACGGTTAGCCCAAAGAATCAGCGAAAATGTGATACTTTTGTTCCTGAAAGTGGAGTTAACATACTCCAAACACCGAATGCTTACTTTCACGCTGATTTTTTGCAAATTCTGGTACATGCGGATGTGAGTTTCCCTCGACAAAATGATGCCTAAAAGAGTGTTTGCAAAATAAAATGTTTTCAAAAACATTCAGTGTAAAAATAACAGAGTAACGGTAAAAGGTCATGAGGACGTACGTAAAAGTATTATATGACACTAGAGACCTCGACATATGGAGCAATTTCCGGTTTAATTAAAGGATTGGGTGCATTGAACGTGCTCCAAATGCGACCAAATTTGACATGGAGTTTACGTAAACGAAAATGATATTTGGTACCCGTGAATCTAAAAGCAGAACAAACTATTAATTGTAACATTCATATTTTGTTTTTCCCTTGCATGGTAGGCACCTTGACGCGGTGCGAGAGCTTAGCTACTATGACTCGACTAGGCCATGCTGACTGGCATGGTTAAAGCCCGACTTGGCCGTGCCTGGCAGGTTCTACCTTGTCAGACGGGCAGTCGACGAGTACAAACTAAGATCTACCACCCCTCAAGCCCGGGTGTCACGCATCACCGTGCCCAGGGTTAGTTTGCAGTCGAGGGGTATACTGACTGTATTTCAACGGCGCCTGTCGGGTACCTGTCCACCCCCGACAGTAACTTTTGGACTTCCCATGGTAGGGGGGCTCTGCCATGGGTGACATTCCCTTCCCCTTCCCTATGCTGTCGGTCAACGAAACCCCTCACAAGTCAGTAGGTGACCGGTACGAACCAGATGTATGAGTTCTAAAAACCCTGCCTCTGACAAGAGGCCATCCGCCGCTGGGCACGGCGCTAAACTTTGCCCAAACACCAATCGCGACTCCTGCAGTAGCAAGATACCAACCCAGTGGAGCCTAAAATCAAGCCGCCGCTTATACGGCACGGTGCGGCTCACAGAAGCGCACCCTTCAAGGGACCGCCTAAACAGCCTAAAGAGTCTGTGCCAACTCCCCTCGTAGGTACGCACACTGTCAGGCCCACCCAAGCTGTCGATACAGCCTCAACTTCGGCAGCGACAGCAGCCCCCCGACCCACCAAGCCGTCTCTGAACGGCCAGGTACTTCGAGGCCTCCCGCAAAGGTGAAGCCGTCTGTTAGGGCCTACCGGGATAGGAGGGTTGTGGGAAAAATCTCGGCCATCCCGGATAAAGTGCGCACGGCGAAAGAGACCGAATCGCTGATCTGGGCGAGGAAGACCTTGGCGGAGGACGTCGAGCGCAAGACCACCGCCACCTAAAGGCAGAGATCCTCTGACGATACGCACAACGCACCCAAGAGGGCCAAGCCAACCAGGTCTACAACCAAGGCCTTCAGCGATGTCCTAAAAGACCACCTAGTCATGGCAGTCTTGGACAAAAGCAACGCCGATGGCAACATCTCTCCAGACAACTGGAAATCGGTGGAGATCAGCCTGTGCAAGGTATACAAGGACATTCTCCAGAAGAACCCTGGTCCTGTACCCGAATGCCGTGACATCGGTTGGCATCATGGTGTAAAAATCATGGCATGCGCCGAAGAACGGTCTGCAAACCTGCTGAAGCTGGCAATAGCTGAGGTAGGCGAAATATGGCAAGGAGCCAACTTACAGGTTGTACCAAAGAGCGAGATCCCGAACCGGCCCAGGTCGAGAGCCTGGATCCCCGCGGAACCGTCAAAGCCAGAGGAAATCCTGGAACTCCTCCAGCTGAGCAACCCCAACCTACCCACCAGCAATCGGAAGGTAGCGAAGGTGAGCGAAGCCAAGGAGAAATCCAGCTTGGCGACAGTGATCCTAAATGAGGACTCAGTGACGCCACTGGCTGCACGAGAGGGCGCGGTCAGCTACGGCTTCAGCTCCATAGTCCTCAAAATATATAAGAAGGACGAGTTGGAAGCCTCAAAGCCAACCGCCAATCACGTCATCCCCACAGACCACGCGCGGAAGTCCGAATCCGATATAGACACAGACTCCGACCCGAACTCGGTCACATCAGCCGTCGGCAGACTCTTCAGCGGCAGTCTCCTCGGTGGCTACACCGGAGAGGATGCCGAAGATGCTCTCCTTGCCTCGGAGTCTGAGGACTCGGAGTCATCTATGTCCCGCATCCCGAAGACAAGGATGATACGGGTGGTGCAGATCAACCTGCACCGCTCTAAAGTGGCTTCGGCCGCTCTACTCCTGCACCTACACCAAAGGGGGGAGGACGTCTCCCTAATACAAGAACCCTGGACAGTGGCAGACAGGGTTTACGGGCTGGGCTCATCCTCGCACACTGCGGTCTATATACAAGGTAACGGTCGACCCTGATCTTGCATACTAATCAGTAGAAATATCAAATTCTTTCTTCTGTCCAAATATAGCAACAGCGACACCACCGCCATCTATATAAAGCGCCGGGACAACCCGCTCTGGCTGCTCTCTGCTTACATGGCACACGACCACACGATGGTACCACCTCCGGAGGTCCAAGAAGCGGCCGAAGAAGCCCGCAGAACCGGCGCTACTCTGGTTATCGGCGCCGACGCGAACGCCCACCACTCGATGTGGAGCAGTTCGGATACTAACGATAGGGGTGAGTCACTATTTGATCATATCCATTCCACAGATTTACATATTAGTAATATTGGTCAAGAACATACCTTTGGAACGGTCAACAGAAAGGAAGTTCTGGACATCACTCTAGTAACTGGGGATCATGCAGACGTGGTCCGCAGCTGGAGAGTGTCTAAAGACCACTCCCTCTCTGACCACAGGTACATTCTCTTTCATGTAGATTTACAAATCTCAAAACCACCTCCCTTCAAAAACAGGAAAAGGCTGGACTGGGATATGTATAATCAAGTTCTCTCTTCACAACTCAAATCGCTCAAGCCAGCAGCACCCCGTTCCACGGGCCAGTTGGAAGATTTGGTGGAGACCATCACCAAGGCATGCAACAAGGCCTCAGACGCTTCCTGTCCAACGGTAATCCCAAGAGGTAAACCTAAACCGCACTGGTGCACCGCGGAAATCGCGGATCTTCGGCGTGAATTCAGGAAACAGTTCAACAAAGCCAAGAGAGACAGCACTTGGTCATCCTACAAGGAGACCCTGCGACTCTTCAAGAATGAACTAAGGAAAGCGAAACGTACTTCCTGGTCGACATACTGCGGAAATGTCGAGAGCGTTTCGGAAACCAGCCGGCTCCGCAAAGTTCTGGCAGCTAGTCCAACGCATGCGGGATTCGTACAGAAACCTGACGGCGAGTGGACCAATTCAAGCTCAGAGACCCTCGAGCTCCTAATTAACGCACACTTCCCAGGCAATTCTAACACACCAATGGACTGTGCGGACTCGGATCTGCCAACAGGCCCCGACGTCAGCGACGCTGCGATAAGCGGCGAGAATCTGAACTGGGCCGTTGACAGCCTACAATCGAACAAATCTCCAGGCCCTGACGGCATAGTGCCAGAGGAAATAAAACAGGCCAGGACCCAATTAGCCCCTTGGCTTATCCTGATCTACAAAGCGTGCATCAGACTTGCCCATGTCCCACGCCAATGGAATAGGGCGAAAGTAGTCTTCATCCCCAAAGGAGGGAAGAGCAGCCACGTTACGGCAAAGGACTTTCGACCTATGTATAAGCCTCACATCATTTCTCCTAAAAACACTAGAAAAATTATTAGACGCATACATGCGCCACACCATCGACCCCAACAGGGTATCAGCGTTCCAACATGCATACACTAAGGGTAAGTCCACAGAAACTGCCCTTCACGACCTGGTTAAAAGAGTAGAAACATCGCTCTCATACAAGGAATATACTCTGGCGGCCTTCCTCGATATCGAAGGAGCCTTCAACAACATCCAACCAGAGTCCACAATTGCAGCTCTAACCGACCTGAACCTAAACAGACGGCTAATCCAGCTTATAAAGAACCTTTTTCAAAGGAGGGAAATAATCACAGAGTTGGGCGAAACCAAAATCACCAGGTTTGTTACAAGGGGCACCCCTCAAGGGGGGTCCTATCGCCTCTACTCTGGAATCTCACGGTAAACCCCCTCATCACTAAGCTAGCAACCTCGAGCTGCCATGTGATTGCCTATGCAGATGACATCGTCTTACTAGCATCAGGTAGGTACCCAGATACTCTCAGAGACCTCCTACAAGGCGCTCTTACAACACTATCGTCATGGACAAGGGAGTGCGGTCTGGGTGTTAACGCTGCCAAGACGGAACTTATGCTTTTCACGAAGAAACACGGGATACCGAGGTTCAGCCCACCCACTTTAAACGGCACTCACCTACACCTAACAGAGAAAGTAAATTACCTAGGAATCATCCTAGAACGGAAGCTAACCTGGAAGGACAATATTAAAAATCGCATCCAGAAAGCCACCACCGCCCCATATACCTGCGAAAGAGCTATCAGCAGAAGGTGGGGGCTGAAACCATCAGTCATTTACTGGCTGTACACGGCAGTCGTCAGACCGATTCTTATGTACGGAGTCACAATGTGGTGGACAGCCCTGAGCAAATCCACCTACGTGAATCTGTTAACCAAGGTGCAAAGAATGGCGGCCATTTTGATCTCAGGCGCCATCAGGACAACGCCCACTAAAGCCCTGGAAACTCTACTTCACTTACTCCCCATAGACATCTACGAGGAACTAGTGGCGAGCTGTTCGGCAGCAAGGCTCAATGCGATCCTTCCGTGGAGAAGGATCGACATAGGACATGCCAGAATCGTACCATTCCGCTTTTCGGAGATTGACTACACAATCCCCAAAGCACTATTTAGTGCGAAAATCCCCTCAAGGGACAATTGGGGCAAACACGAACTACCGGAAGAGGCCAGCAATATGGCAACCTTCTACACGGACGGCTCAAAGATGAACGACGAAGTCGACAGCGGTTTATACTGCAGGAATCTGAACCTACGATCGTCATATAGGCTTGGCTCAAAGCAAATGCGATCTCCCTCATGGACATTACCATTTACACCGACAGCCAGGCTGCAATACAAGCTCTACTCAGCGCACATCCCCGCTCTAAAACAGCCCTTCACTGCCGAACATCTCTAAACGAGATATCCGCGCAGTACAATGTGCACCTTTGCTGGGTGCCTGGGCACAAAGACATAGAGTGAAACTGCATAGCTGACGAGCTCGCAAGAGCAGGCACAGAGCTACAAAGAATCAACATAACTGAAGAAACTGCAAACTAATGCTCAAAATCAACCACATAAACAGAGCAAACACGAGATGGCTCCACGAACAGACATGTTACACAGCAAGACAAATCTGGCCTACGATCAACCAGAGTAGATCCAGCGAATTAATCCTACTAAGCAAACCCTCCATAGGGATTGTCGTAGGAATCATAACCGGACACTGCCTCATTGGTCAACATGCCAACAGACTGGGACTGCTGTACAACGACTTCTGCAGAAGCTGCAGAGACGAAGACTGCGAGGAATCTGTTGAACACCTCCTTTGCAAATGCCCAGCGCTAGCCAGAACGCGCTTCCGATTCCTGGGACAACAAAAAGTGGTAACACAATGGGCCTTTTGGCCTAAGTGATGTCCTCGAGACGACCTAACATTCATATGGATTTCATTTGCATATGAATTAAGAATTTTAAAGTTTTTTAAAGCCATTTAGTAGCGTATTCGAACATATGTTAATATAAATGCGGCGGGTCTCGATATTGTATTGAGTATTAGTTCAATAAGAGCTTTTTTATCATCAGATTACTTCTTTGTGAAAAGCATAATTCCAAATTTCTTATGATTTATTGAAATATACTTACGAACGTATCATTCTACGTATACCTACATACTCATAAAAAGTAGAGTTTACCACAAAATTTCGAATTACATCTCCATGACAACGGAGGAAATAGCACGAATATTTGCACAAGCAATCTTAATGGCATTCAAACATGTGGCATACTTTTCGCAGGGTAATGCACGTGTCAGTTACACATACAAAATATTCAGATGTAGAAGAAAAGCTAAGTAGTAAATATAAGCTCATTCCCTGATTAAGCTCCTCAAGTAATGAATATACATAGTACATGTTCGACACAAAAAAAATTTTTTTTAATCTTCAAAAACAAACGCATTATTACCAAAATATATATGTCGGCTTTAGCGATTGCCGTTTCTGATCTGGATCGCTTTAAAAACAGCTATGGAAATTTGTTTGTTATTCTACTCTTGTCCAACTAAATGTTCACAAATAGAAATAAAAGAACCTGAACCAAAATTATTCATATACATAATTAGGAATCATAATAAAAAAAAACAAAGGTTAATTTTTAGGAGGATACAGACATAATTTTGCACCCAAAATGACAATTATAAAACAAAGAGTCCGAAATATATCCTAATCTCATAGAGACTAACAAAATTGCTGAAATTCCACTATGCACTTACATATATAAGTACATATATAGAAATCCGGTGTGCATTTATGTCGTATACATTTTTGTGCAAGTAACATTTATATCTCACCCTATATTCTCCATATGTTATGATATCGAAGTGACAGTGTGTATAAAAGCAAATGAAAGCTTGAAGCATTTACAGTTACGTTTCAATTCGAGTGTAGTGCACAAGTAAAATTTCTAAAGTAGCTCTCGCTTTGAAACTTAAAACAAAAACAATGAAACTATTTTATTGTTTATTTTTTTTCTTTTGCTGTTCAATGATTATGGCCATACCGCAGAAAGTAAGTATAATTTTAAAGTATTTTTTTTAAATAAATTCCCAATGTTTGATTAGGCCGTTCCAGGCTCGTGCCTCGGTTTGGAATTGAATGCAGATTTCGGCGTGAAAAATACCATATATAGTCGCGAGAAACCAGTGGGGTGGGATTCTGGTGTGTTCTGAGCGAAATCTATAATAAAATTATATAAAAAAAAACTTCTTAAAAATAAGCTTAAATTTATTTAATGTACTAAAAAGTAGAAAATAAATTGTTTCCAAGTCACCTGTATCTTACTATTAATAAAAGCTTGGGGCGCTCATGTGTTCAATATTTGTCAACCAGTTACCACATTTTATTTAAATAATTTTTTTGCAAATAGATTCTAGTAATGAAAGATATTTTGAATATGAATATTGAGCGCACAAGCTTTTTTTAATAGTAAGATACAGGTGACTTGGAAATAATTTATTTTCTACTTTTTAGTACATTAAATAAATTAAAGCTTATTTTTAAAGACATTTTTTTTTATATAATTTTATTTTCTACTTTTTAGTCTTCCATAAATTCAATTTTAGAGCTCTGAAATTTTTCACAAAAAGAATTTAAAACTTGCAGAGCAGTACACAATATTTAGGGTATTCACAGTGTTTCCTATCGTCATATGTCATATCCTCAATTTAACAAATAATACGGCTGTGATCGACCCTAATATTCGTGGCATATTTGTGGCGCGATGAGTTGTTGTTGTTTTGCCTGCAAGGCGCGACGAGTAAGTTCCTATCGTTTTTCATTGATGTGTGGTGTACCTATAATTATAAACTGAAGCCCAAGTGTGTAGTTGCTTGAAAAGTGCCACGCCCCCTGTCCTATGCCCATACAATTTTACCAGTGGGACGAAGCATCCAAGAGGGGCCTGTATACGGAATTTCAATGCTGCACGACCTTTAGTTCCAAAGATATTCTATATAAACGATTTTGTTTGTATGGGCGGTGCCACGCCCACTTGTCCACTGCCCGTCTTATTTTCCCAGTAGAAGGATATGGATATGTAGTAAGTTCCTACCGAGTTTCATTGATGTGTGATTTGTAGTTCTAAAGTTATACACAAATCTGGAGTTGATAAAAAAGTGCCACGCCCCTTGTCCTACGCCCTTAAAATTTATTGATTCATGTATTGGGCTCGTGTTTAGGCATGTATGCGAAGTTTCAGATCTCTAAGTAGTCGGGAAGTGGGTGAAAAATTGATTACTAGATTTGACGACATACCGGAAGGCAAGTTAATATAAAGCTTATAAAATGCATCGACATTTGATAATGTCTATAAAGAATGCTCTTTTAGACTATCACAGAGCAGGAAATAGTTTTTGTCTACGAATGATAGTTAGATAGTTGGTTATGTTAGAATTTTGCTATAAATTCTGCAACTAATATACATACATATGTATATTCGCATAAATGTAAATTTTCTACGGCGCCGCGGTAGCTCAGTGGGTTAAGTGCTTGATCGCTGATGCGGGAGGGCCAGGGTTCAAGACCGGCCTGTAACCAACTAATGAAAAAAGAATAATTTTTCAAATTGTTTCTTTGCGCGGCGCCACTTCTCGCGAAGATTTGGCAATTCTCCGAGAATATTTTTTGCCATGAAAAGCTTCTCAACCTGATCGGATTCGATTAATGTAGGTCCCGTTAATTTGTGAAAAATATGACCAGAACACACAAGAAAATGCGAGAAAGCTTAGGTCCAAGCCCACACCGGCTGTTGTGCCAATTACTTATTATTATAATTATATCCGCAAAAACCCTACTTCCCTTGAATGCCACAAAGAGCATAGTAATGGGATTTATTTAATCTGACAGATTAATCTGTTAAATATTTGCAAATTTGTATCTGGTATTTTACACGAACGCACTTTCAAAGGATATGGAGGACCAGATATACGAAGGCGTGTGTTCGCTTAATTTTACCAGTGAAAACTTGTTAAGAAGAAATTTCAAGAGAGTACAAAATTTTTATTATTAACGGCCTTACCGTATAAATCACCGTGATCGAACGCAACGCGAACACGAAGCCAACGCCGGGATCAAAAAACGGCATTTTGTAAATCACGGCGTAATTGCGTTCGTTGTCTTACGGCATCACTTGAGCTGTCAAGTTCTTACGAAAAAGAGTTGTATCAAAGAGTATGTTAATATAATAGAGTGCGCATCTCATATAAAATGTTAGCTGCAAAAATTTTGCACCGCGGGTCTAGATCCTGACCCGCCGTTCACTCAAATTTTGAGCTTTTTACTCTCCGGCATTCATCCTCTCAGAGAACCGCTCTGCAACATGAAATTCCAAACTCAAAGTAACTACATACAGGGCTGTCAACCGAGGGAAAATTTCACGATTTTATGGGAATTCGAACTCTTCTTTTACATATTCTTCACAAAATGCTGATGCTTTTATATTACAGCATTTAGGAACTCAGCCATACTATTTTATTTATTGTTTTATGTTTTTACTACCATTATTTTGAATGAAAATGTGGCTGAAGTGCCAATTCCCATGGGAGAATTTTTTAAGCATTTGAGAGAATTGGCTTTGAGTGAGTTTGCACCCCTGATCGCACGACTCAATGGCTTGGTTCGTTCGGTTTTCGTACTCAAATGAGGCGAACGAGCATTTTTTGCGGCTGATTTTCGTATTTTGCATGGTGTTATGAAAGTCGTGTGCATGTGCTCTTCTTCTGCATGTCGGCAGCTCAGCCAACAAAGTATACGAAGAATCAGAGCAGCGCTCGGCTAGACGATATTCCCGACAGCGCTGCTGTTTGATTCTGTGTTGTTGTTGTTTTTCATATGAAAGACAAACAAATTCTTTGGCTCTGCTCTGCCCTAAACGAACACAAGGAACTTCAATATACATACATATGTAAATAAGCATACATATGTCGAATTTCCTGGCATTTGCGTATGCTGTGTTATGAATGAAATCTGCTTGCAGCTTCCAACTCGTTTTGAAATATCAAATCGAAGTTAGAATTTGTTGAAATATCGCAAACATTTTTCAAATGTGCGACATTTCCAGAGATAATACTAAAATTTAAAAGGCTTTTTATAGAATATTTTATACATTTTAATAAATAATGAAATATACACATATATTAATATTAGATATTTTTTGCCAATATCACCTTAATAATAGTGATGTTGGCAAATAAATAACTTTTTAATATAGTCATTGCCCTATAATAAGATCAGCAGAGGGAAATTGAAATAAAGTTTAAATCGCCAAAATTAGCATTTGCTATGAACAAGAAATACACAACAACAACAACACAGAAACAACCAATATCGTCTAGAGTCTAGACTCTAGAGTCTAGACGTTGGTGGCTGAGCAGAGCAGCTGCAAATACATACATATACACATCCACAAGACATACTAACATTGTGGAAAAATGCCTTTTTCGTGCTTTGAGCATACCCGAAATGCCAAATCAACGACTGTCAACGAAATTCTCTGAGCGGTTGAGTAGTTTTTGTGTCCCCCCTTGCCGCGACCGAAATATGAAAAATTGCCCTCACTTCGATTTGCCGAAAATTTGAGTGATGCGCACTCTATTATATTAACATACTCTTTGGTTGTATTTTTCTTAATTTATCAGCCAAATACAAAACACACAAAATTTGCTGCATCCATTGCATACCTCCCATAGCCTAGTGGTTAGAGCGTTCGACTAGCACGCGAGAAGTTGCGAGTTCAACCCTCAACCGCGATGCATTTCTTTTTTTTTTGTGATTTCGATCCTCAACTGCAGTGCTAGTATTTTCTTTTTTTTGTACTTTTTTCTTTAGTATTTGTCTTTAAGAAGTACTGCAATACTTATTATTTGCTTCTGCAGATTACCACAAATCAATTTTCACTCGAAATTACCAAAAATTTTGCGTTTAAAAAACTGAACGCGAGCACAAACCCAAGTGAACGATTTGACAGTTCAAGTGAGTGAATGCGCCGCGTTGCGTTTTACGCGGTACCGATTTTCATATGAAACTACGTAAGACAACGCGAGCAGTCACCGAGTGAGGTGATGCGTTTTACAAAATACCAAATTAGTGAACGCAGGGTGAAGTGAGGCGTTGGGATTTACAAAATAAGCACCTAAAAACTTGCAATTCATAGGAACAGCTGTTTCCGCGATCTTTTCTGAAATTGTCCTGTGTATATTTGGGAAGTTTTACTATAATGTAACTAGAATACGTTGAAGAAAAATTGTAAATTTAGCTTAACTTGAACTATAGCTTGTAAAAATTTGCAGGCTCTCACAGCAGCTACAGCAGCTACAGCGCTCTCTTTTATAAGCTTTTGCGTGAACAAACGCTTCCCCAGCAAAAGTTTAAACCAATTTATAAAAATTTTTCTGCATTCGGATATGTGATAGTAGAAATTTGAAAAAACTCAAATGTAAAAATTACAATATTCAACTGAGAATAAGATTTTGGGTCTTTTGATTATAAAGAAATTGGGCAAACCTTATAAAGTCTGTTTAAATGCAAATTTTTACAAAAATAAACAGTATGTAGATTCCTAGTCTAGTTCGTAAAAATTGGAAAGTGCCATTTAGTCAGTGGCGATTTAACTAAGAAATAAGAGTACTACATACATAGATATATCTCACGAGGGACTGGTAATTGTCCCTTTCTAATTTTTGTTCATAAGGTATTTAAAAAATAGAACAATTTGACACATCCATACGTTAAATATAGGTCTATATAATCTGCTGCCTTCATTTAGTTACATGGATTCACATAGTTTTGATATATATAAATTTATTTCAGATGTCCTTTAGCTCAGATCTAGATGATAGCAGCTACATATTTCAAGGTAATTTATTGTAAAAGAGCACAAAGTTTATTTTATACAAACTCGTATGACCGCATGAATGTTTAATATTCCCAGTACCTACATATCATGGATGTACATACATATATAATACTTGTACAATACATATACACATTAACATGCATATAACACTTGAAGCAGGAATTTACGCAATTTGTTTACTTACTGCGCTTCCAAAAAGCTTCTGTACATACATACATACTATATGCCATATCCATCAGGTGTTCTACAAGTTGTCAACAACTTTGAACTGTTAAAAAAAATTTCAGAAATTAGCGAACAATAAGAATGGATCATTGAAAACAACATTTCAAATCTTCGATGCTTATCTAACAAATAAATATCAGTCTATTCCCCTGTTACATTTTTTATAATATATTTTATTTCCGTTTCTTTACCGAATATGTACTGTAAAAAGTCAATCTTTATTTGATTCAGTTTGTGAGCAAACTTAACTGTTGTAACAATATTTCCCAAACAGAAGTTGATCCAAATTGTAAATAGTATGTACTAGTAATAACGCCTGATTATCGGATGTGTCTCTTCCTTTTAATTTAAATGTAGGCACAGCAATATTGGATGTGGCAATACTGCGCTCAATACAAAGTAAGCGAAATAAAACCTCTAATATTTGAAATATGTTTGACAAATTTTCAATCTGGAGCTTTTGCGCCTAGTTTCTCATCGAAGCCTTTAAAATGATGTACCATTTAATATTGGACGATTTTAAAATCGTACGGAATAAGCGCCCCTTCCTATAATAACATTATAGTATAGATAGAAGATACATAGATTTGTACACAAACGATATTAATCTACTACAAATGTCAAACGACTGTTTGTCAACAACCATCCATTAAATCTCAATCCAAGGCGTAGGTGTAGGTACATATACATACATACAAACATACTAGTTCACTTTTATACAAGAATGTCAGAATGTCTGATACAAAAACTGTGCACTACGTCAAATTCATTATTGAAGATTTTATTTGTTTAATTTGGCAGTAGATTCCGCACTTTCAAATGTCGATGCAGAAGAACTTGTCAACTGTAAATCGTTTTACGATAAAAATGTGGGACGAGCATTAAGCTACATTCAACTTCTAGATAAGCTCGACAGTATGTTCAACAACATTCTATCAAATGGCATCAAATCGAAGAAGGAGAAATTTTCTGACATTATGACTTTAGAAGACTACTTAAAGTTAAATTCTCATCCCAAAAGAAGTTTAGACAGCATCGGAGGTGGACATCTTATAAAGAGAGCAAAACAGTATTAATACAATAAATTACCCAAGCTTATTCATATGTATGTATATAAGCAAATAATAATTTCTGTATGTATATAATTATGTATGTGTCAATTGTGAATTTGATGTTAAATACTTAATATATGAACCCATTCTAAAGGATGCATGTAAATTATTGGTAAAAATCATTCTTCATCAATCTTCTTTACTCTCAACAAGCTGGCTTAAAATTCTCGAACATGGAAAATAATCTCGTAAGGTAAATAGACCAAATCAGTGAACATCTTTTAGATCTCTGCATGTATGTATACTATATAGGAACAAAGGCAAACAAAACATATTTAAACAATTTTTTCACAACTTCATTTTAAATGCAAATATGAAATGCAGACCGGCCAGTATACATTTATGAATTAGTTAACGTAATAAAACGAACACTATTAAACTTATGGTAAAAACTTATCACGTCTTCAGAAGAAACATATAAGATTGATCATTGCAAATTTCTGCTGCAAGTATAATACTATTTATTGTTTCTTTTTGTTTTCAAACAGTATCTTTTTTCAGTCTTTATAATTTTTAATATAGAAAAAGTACAGAAAACAACCGCTTTGCAGCCGCACTGCTATGTGGTAAAATTGCCAATTTGCACATAGTATGTATATTCACTGAAGTTGCTCTTTCCGTAAAATTGTCCATCCTTGAACAATGTCCCCATCAAAAATTTCTTTTACTTTTCTTTACTAAAAAGAAAAAAATATCTCCATTCATTATTTAATTATTTCCATTTATTAATTCGTCAGTTTCAAGAAACCGGAAATTTTTAAAAATTTTCCATTTTTACATCAAAGTACCTACTTGGATCTTGAAAAGCTCATCACAGAAAGTGACGAACATAAAGTATATACCATCGAAAAATACTTACAAAGGTCGATGTTTAAGCTTCAAAGGTAAAAAACGATGAAAGCGCAGGCTGTAAAAGAAAGAACAGTTTCGCAAAAGCACGAGTATCTCAACAAAACATTACAGCAAAAACAAAATTGAAGCTTATATATAGAAAATATGCATTTTCCGTCAGCATATACTAGTGTCGAGGTAAAGAAATGTAAGCGTTCGCTCCCTGCCCTAGCCAACGAAGGTAAACGACCGAACTCGTTCCGTCGATTCGCAATGCAATGAGAGCATTCGCCCTGTACGTGTGCTTCCGTGGGGATGAGAGCTTCAATAAACTTCGCACAAGTGCGCCACTTTTACACAATTCATGCTCGGAATTCTGCATGCTTTATGCAGATTTAGCCATCTCATTGAGAGAGTGACACATATCATAACATCGGCTCTAGAGCGCGAATCACGGCATGATGTATGTTCAAATTTCAGTGAGTGCGGGTTAGTAGTTGTCCAAGAAAATATTAGTATATACTTTAGTATATACATTTTCCTCCTGAATACTCACTGCTGGTAACTAATGTAGACGACAATGGTAGATAACTGTTGTTTACGACAACGTCGATTGAACATGCATCAAAGGTCGGGAGGTGATGCAATTTCTTTCAGAACAGACATGGTTAATCTACTAAGCATATGTGTGTACAGAATATATACTAGTCGCTTCAATATATGTACATACTTTTTATTCGATTTTAGGAACTTCATCGACTCGGAACATCGCGCCTTCTGCTGCTTTATCTGCAATATTCTTAAGGAAGAAGTAAATCAAAAACTGAAAGAATGCAGTACATCGTCAATTTGTGCGATAAACTTGCGGTGTAAATTCAAGAGCACGCCCCTGGATACTACGGAAAAACAAGACGACATAATATACGATAAAGATGATAAGATTAGGTGGAACTTGAAAATTAAAAAAAATTTTGATGAAATTGATAAAACATCAGCTAGTTTTAGCACTTTAAATCAACTTCTTTAGATTTTAAATGTATCTGCTCCAAGAAAAACATTCGGGGAATGCTTCGCAAAATTATAATCACATATATATATGATAAAAATATGCATATAAGTACATTTCGATAATGCGTAAGATAATATTACTATAAGTAAAGAGAGAAATAAAAGAGATCGGCAAACAATTTACTGTAGTTTCATTTGAAAGAAAATACACATACAGTGGGAGAGACACGCCGCTAAAAGAAATTGAATTCTCCGCATCTTCAAGCTAGCGCCAATCAAGAGGGCTGACCACGCCCATTTTTAGAGTTCCGTTCCCCTAAAGTAAGAAAACGGGAACACTTATGTATAAGGTCTCTTTTGATTTCAGAGGTCTGTATATAAACATATGTACCCTTTTTCAACTTAGAAACCTAAAATTTGGCATTATGTTAGGTCTTCATAACGTAAATAATTTTCACTATAAAAAGATAAGAAATATTTTTTCGGTGTATCGTTAGAAAGAGTTAGATCCACAGATTCCAAATATAATTTTTCAAAAATTACATACGAAGTTACACACAGGCTTTATAATAATTTTAATTAGTTGATTGGCTCAACAGTCCGTTTGGGCTTAAGCCTAGCTTTCTCGCATTAACTTGTGTGTGCTTGTTATATTTTGCACAAGTTAACGGGACCTACATTAACCGAATTCGAACGGATTGAGAAGCGTTACATAGCTTTACACACAGGCTTCGATTTTTTTTAAATGTCAACATGTTCAGTTCTGTGCGGGTCTCCCGATCCACATTTTCTGCCGAATACCAGCTTTCGATCAATGTTGAGGTTGTCATTAAATTTTTTTGAATCCCGGCTAACAATTTGGGGAGGCTCCTTTACAATTTTGGCAATTTTTAAATGACTCCATTTCGGAGTTCGCAAAGAATATGAATGATTAAGAAGATGCAATCATGGTTTCTATTTTAAGCGACACGCAGGGATGGGGTACTGCGGTCAATTTGCTTTGAACCCTCATCATTCTTATGTTATTTTTTTTTTTTGGGTGGAGGTGGAACAAAATCTTCGAAAAGACAGTACCATCCCCAATATGGCACTAGTGTGGGATTTTTACCCATTTAAAAAAAACCACCTCCATACTCGTGTATCCGCGCGGCACCACCGTTAGGTATTACATCGCGGGCCGAGCTTAGCTGGTTTGCTACTTACTCCGGGGTTTCACTTGCTGCTACTTTACGTCGTGTCCACTCCTGACGCCTAAGCTCCTTCATAACATATGCTGTTGTTGTTTGAACAGCGGCCCATACTGTTATGTATGTTAAGAATTGTTAAATATACCTGGTCACCCTAATCTATGATATGTGCCTGGTCACCTTATTATAATGTATCATAGGCTATCTCTCTCTATCCTACTCTTAAGTGTATCGTCTATGTTAGAGTGTAAGAACATGTGCAATATGTTAATAAAGTTTAGTCTTACGCTAACCTCCGTGCTGCACACTTTATTCTGCGTAGATACGCAACATTATTGGCGACGAGGAAAAAGAAAAAAGAAAGAAGAAATTATTTCAACACGTGGCAAAATGGCGTTCATCGGCCAAATTGAATACTTTAACCTGGGCGACGATTTCGACTCCTATGTCGAAAGGATGAGCCATCTACAACGACTGAACAAGATTATTGAAAACGAGGACAAGATTTCATTCCTGGTGAGCACGGGAGGTGCGGACCTATACAAGATTGCTAAGACGCTGGCAGCACCAAAGACTCCGGAATCGTTGAAATACGAGGAGCTCGTTAAGAAGCTTAAGTCACACTTCACAAGGGTAACAAATGTGACGGCAGAGCGCTTCAAGTTCCTGGCGAGAAACCAAATGCCAGAAGAAAGTATCCAGGATTATATAATTATAATCAAGGACTTGGCGCGGACGTGCAATTATGGAGACTTTTTGGAAGATGCTCTGAAGGACAGGCTGTTGATGGGTATTCGCAATAAGCGAATTCAAGCCAAGCTAATCGATGAAGGCAACCGGTCGTTTGAGGACTCGTGCGAGCTGGCGCTGAAGGTTGCGATGCTGGAGGCAGAAATTAAACATATGGGAGGAGAAGCGACATCGTTGCAGGTTAACCGACTTCGTGGGCATGCACAAAATGAGCCCAAGCGAGAACAGAGCCGAGAGACGGGAAGGAGGAACTACGAAAAACCACTGGATGCTGATATGGGTAAAAAGAAAAATGTGAAATGTTATTTTTGTGGGAAAGAAGGCCATATGCAGAAAAATTGTTATTTGAAAAATAGAAAGAAATTTAAGAAAACGTGGATAACGCAGAATCATTGCTTAAGCGAGGTTAAATGTGAAGGTTATGAGGAAGATAAGGTGGAGTTAGGGTTTCTAAATTCGCTACAAGATGGCCGGAATCCGTTATGTGTTACCGTGTTATGTGAAAACGTGCCTGTGAGCATGGAAGTCGATTCAGGAGC
Source organism: Neria commutata (assembly GCA_963457695.1). Lineage (NCBI taxonomy): Eukaryota > Metazoa > Arthropoda > Insecta > Diptera > Micropezidae > Neria > Neria commutata. The sequence goes on from OY735247.1 coordinate 27,783,296, forward strand.
TTGTGTTTCCGTTATACATATAAATATGTATCGTACGATTTTTCCTAACCTCGAATTGAGATCAAGTAACAGGCAATTAAAAGTGATTTCGGGAGAGAAGGTTAAAGTAGTGGGCTTTGTAAAAGTATTTGTGAAAGTGGATGAAGCGGATCAAGCAAAAAGTTTAGAATTGTATGTGATCGATGCAAATGATTATTTTGCGCCTCTGTTAGGTAGATCTTGGTTGGATGTCTTGTGGACGCACTGGCGGGAGTCGTTGGATTCTAAAATACATGCGGTGGTTGATGGTGGTGATAGTGAAGTTGAGGCTAAGATTATGGAAAGATTTCACACAGTGTTTCATAATGTAGATAACAATCCAATTAAAGAGTTTAAAGCGGACATAGTTTTGAAACCTGATAGTGTACCAATTTGTCATAAGCCCTACACTCTGGCTTATGGATTGCGAGCAAGGGTAGAAGAAGAATTAGAAAGATTAGAACGGGAAAATGTAATTTTTCAAGTGCGACATAGCAAATGGGCTTCTCCAATAGTGCCGGTGGAGAAAGCAAATGGTCAACTACGGATTTGCGTAGACTGCAAGGTGACGATCAACAAGTACGTTGATACGGAACATTATCCCCTACCTAGGTGCGATGATATTTTCGCGAAGCTAGCTAATTGCTCAAAATTTTGTGTTTTGGACCTGCAAGGGGCATACCAACAGGTAGAGGTGGCGGAAGAGTCACAGGAGCTGTTGACTATCAACACTCACAAAGGGATGTTCCGATTCCGTAGGCTGATTTTCGGTGTAAAAAGCGCACCAGCAATTTTTCAGTCCATTATGGACAGTATTTTGCAAGGTGTTTCAAAAACGCAGTGTTATTTAGATGACATCATTGTTGGTGGAGCGAATTTGGAAGATTGCAAAAACAATGTAATAGAAGTCCTATCTCGGTTAGAAAAGTTCGGTGTTAAGGCGAATAGGACAAAATGTAAATTTTTCTTTGCTTCGTATGGTGTACTATTCTTCCTTTCCTCCTCCTTTTCTTTTAGGTTGAAATCACTTAACAAGGTTCTTGTTTTAAATCGAAACATTAAATCGTTTGGGCATTCTTTCGTAACTGTGGATGGAGTAGATCGTAATTTTAGCAAAAGGTTACTTATAACAATGTTTAATGGCAGTGAAGATGTTTTCGGATCATCAAAATATTTTTTTAAATAGTTCTTGCTTGTCTGCACAGCTCTTTCTGCCGCACCGTTGGACTGTGGGTGGTACGGAGGACTCTTCATACAGCGTATATTATTCGAATTACAAAAATCTTCAAAACCCTTCGAACTAAATGGTGGACCATTGTCCGTAACTATAGTTTTTGGCAATCCAAAATATGAAAATACGTTTCTTAGTTCTTTAACTACACTTTCTAAATTAATAGACTTCATAATTTTGATATCTATCCATTTTGAAAAGGTATCTACAATTATCAAAAAGTTTGTATTCCTAAAATAAAAGAAATCCATATGTATTCTATCGAAAAAGTGTTTTGCTTCCGGCCAAGGATTATGAACATTTGATACCGGTCTATTATGAGACGCTTGACAAACTAAACAAGTCTTAACAAAAGTTTCTATATCATCGTCAATTCTAGGCCACCAAAAATGCATTTTCGCTTGCAATTTCATTTTCAAAATTCCGATATGCGACTCATGAAGGCACTCTAGAATACGACCACGAAGAGACACTGGGACAACAACACGCTGATTATACACTAAACATTCTTCTTCTTCACTAATTAACAATCTCTTGTAATAGAATGGTTTAATACTTTCTGGTACTGGATGTGACCAGCCATTCTTTACACAAAATTTTACCTGCCTCAAGGCTTGGTCCTTTTCCGTCTCTAATTTTATCTCTTCAAGTTTTAACCCAACCAAGTTAGCCTCTTCTATAGAGTTAATTACGTCCTCACTTACGCAAGTTGGATATTGCAGCGGTAAACGCGAGAGCGCATCAGCGTTTGCCATATTTGAGCCTTTCTTGTACTCAATTTTATAATTGTACATGCTAAGTAGCACCGACCAACGCACTAAACGCCCCACCGCCACCGCAGATGTTGGCTTTGTTGGATGAAAAATTTCTCTGAGAGGTTGGTGATCGGACTGAATTGTAAAAGGCTTTCCATAAATATACTTGTGAAATCGCTTCACCGAAAAAATTATAGCAAGTGCCTCTCTGTGCAGTTGTGAGTAATTCTGTTCTGCTGGCGAAAGACTGCTCGACGCAAAAAGTACTGGATGTTCCACCCCATCGATAACGTGAGATAAAACCCCTCCTACCCCATATGGGCTTGCATCGCATTGCAGCACGATCGGTTTTTGTGGATCGTATAATGTCAGCACCCTATTCTCTTTGAGTAACTCCTTACTCTTCATAAAAGACGCATTACATTCGGCTGACCAATTAAATTGTACTCCCTTCTTTGTTAAGCTATAAAGAGGGCGCAGCTCAGCAGAAAGATTAGGGATGAAGTGAGAATAATAATTCAAAAACCCCAAGTACGAACGCAATTGTGTAATGTTCTCAGGCTTAGGTGCCAATTGAATTGCTTCAAACTTTTTCACGCTCGGTTTAATGACACCTTCGCCTATTTGGTGCCCTAGGAATTCAACTTCGGATTGGAAAAATTTACATTTTGTCCTATTCGCCTTAACACCGAACTTTTCTAACCGAGATAGGACTTCTATTACATTGTTTTTGCAATCTTCCTGCCATTAAACATTGTTATAAGTAACCTTTTGCTAAAATTACGATCTACTCCATCCACAGTTACGAAAGAATGCCCAAACGATTTAATGTTTCGATTTAAAACAAGAACCTTGTTAAGTGATTTCAACCTAAAAGAAAAGGAGGAGGAAAGGAAGAATAGTACACCATACGAAGCAAAGAAAAATCCTAATGATTATAAATTGAATGTTAACTTAATTAGCTTAAAACCAGGTCAACCAGTTCTATTCAAATCTGTAAATAATTTTGGAACTAAATGGATTCCGTCTGTTATTGTCAAGCGTTTAGGAAATGTAATGTACCTTGTTAAAGTCCAGGGATACCATAAAAGTGCACATATCTCACAATTAAAAAAGCACAACATTAGAATACTGGGGTTTGCTCCTAGAGCTCCGTACCAAACTATAGATAATAAATTAAAAAGAAAACGTTGTGAATCCGATGAGAATGAAAATGTACTCAGACGGTCGGAGAGGATTAAACAAAAATGTACAAGAACCGACAATTGAAATGTAAAACGAAAATTAAATGGGTCTGTTTAATTTGTAATACATAATTGGAAAATTGTATTATGCGTATTATAAGTGTTGATAAGAATTCGTTATATTTTATTATATAAAATTAATTGAATTCACCTGTATTATATCTTCAATTTGATTTTGTATGTGTAAGCTATGCTAAGTGGAAGGAAGTGTTATGTATGTTAAGAATTGTTTAATATACCTGGTCACCCTAATCTATGATATGTGCCTGGTCACCTTATTATAATGTATCATAGGCTATCTCTCTCTATCCTACTCTTAAGTGTATCGTCTATGTTAGAGTGTAAGAACATGTGCAATATGTTAATAAAGTTTAGTCTTACGCTAACCTCCGTGCTGCACACTTTATTCTGCGTAGATACGCAACACATACTACTGCTGATCCCACCATGTGCATGATGATGTTGACTGTGGGTTTTTCCAGCATCGTTTCCTCAATTTGTCTTCGGGCGTTTGCAAATTGCTTGCAGTGGAAGAAAACATGCTCTGCATTTTTAGCTTCATATCCGCAGCTGGTGCACGTTGTTGCTTCGTCGTGCCAAAATCGGTGCAAGTATTGCCTGAAGCATCCGTATCCTGTCAGGAGCTGTGTCATGTAGAAGTCTACTTCGCAATGCTCTCTTTTGAACCACGGTATAATCTTAGGTATGAGCCGGTGAGTCCAACGCCCGTTCTTCGCGCTGTCCCAGCTCCGCTGCCACTCCTGCAAGCGTAGGTCTCGTTCGTGCTCTTTCTCCTGTTTTATGAGACCTCTGCTGAGACTCTTGCTTTTTCTGTACATCCGGTCCAGTTCAGCCGCCATAATTTCCGGTGATATTACACCTGCCACCACAGCAGCAGCCTCGCTTGACACCGTGCGAAAGTCGCTGCTGACTCTGAGGGCGCTGAGCAGGCATACTGACCTCATAGGCTTCAGGTATATTTTATGCTGCAAGGCTTTCCTCCAGACTGGTGCCGCATACATAATTATCGACTGCACCACTTTATCCAGTAGAGCTCTTCGACTTTACCGTGGCCCGCCTATGCTGCACATCATTCTTGACACCGCAGCTTGTACCCTTCCTGCTCTATCACACGCCGCTCCGATGTTGTTTTTGAAGGAGAGTCTGGCATCTATCAGCGTGCCTATGTATTTAACTGCTTCTTGTGTCTCGACCATGTGACCGTCAATGTTCAGCGTCACTTTCTCTCTAGCTTTTCTACTAGTTATGAGCACCGCTTCTGTTTTTAGTGCTGCCAATTCTAGCCCGACTGCATTTAGCCAGCTTTTTATTAAGGTTGCCGTGGCTGAGCAATTTCTCTGGATGGTGTTCAGTTCCTTCGTGACAACAACAACCGTTACGTCGTAGGCATATCCGATTATGCTAACTCCTCTTGGTACTGGGAGCCTTAGTATGCCAACATACATTACATAATGTAATTTACATTCCACAGTAATAGACCCAGTACTGCGGTACTCCTCGCGTTACCTCGTACTCTTTCATGCCTTCATCAGTTTCGTACAGAAGCACTCTATCTGAGAAGTAATTCTCTATTACGCGGATTAAGTTGGGTGGAATTGACATGCTTTTGAGGGCGTTCATTATTTGCGACCAGCTGAGTTAAATACATTTTTTACATCTAATGTAACAACGGCACAGTACTCCTTGTTACCATAGAGCCACCTTGTGCCTTCGATTGCTTCACCTGCTATGTTGGTAACTTGGATTATGGCGGCTGTTGTTGATCGGCGTTTCCGGAATCCATACTGGTTTTCGGATAGTAGATTTGCAGTTTAAATTACGTGCTCTAGCCTGTCGCAAATAAGGCGTTCCAGTATTTTGACATTGTGTCAATCATGCATAAAGGCATGTATGATCCTGGGTCTCCTATTGGCTTTTTCCCTTTTGGGAGAAGAACAAGCCGCTGCCGTTTCCATATCTTTGGAAAAATTCCCTCTGATAAGCACTTCAAGTATACCTTCTGGAACACTGCCGGGCAATGATCGACCGCGACTTTAAGTGCTCTAGCAGCTGCCGCCATCACCTCTTCCGTCGTTAGCTCTGGCTGTGTTTGGTTTTCCACGCCAATAGTACGTGCAGTGTTAATCTGGTCGCCCGCAGGTTGCTGTGGAAATAGAGTTTCCACAATTTTAGTCATGAGCACAGGGCACGTGGAGGCTTGTGCTTTTGCGTCTTTAAGTTTGGACATCACGACTTTGTACGCGCCTCTCCACGGGTCGCTGTCAGCTTCGCTGCATAGCTCCTAGAAGCAGTCGCTTTTGCTCTTTTTTATTGCCGATTTTAGCTCTTTCGAAATTGCTTATAGACTTCTCTGAGCCTGTGGCATTCCTCGTTGTCAGTAGTTCTTTGTTGCAGTCTTCTTGCGCAGTGACACTTGCGGCGCAAATCGGCTATGTCGCTGGTCCACCAGTATGCTGGTTTGTGCCTATGTGTAGTTACGATTCTTTTCATACTGGCATCGCAAGCACTAGTAATACCGGCAACCAGGTCTTGTGCTAAATTTTCTGCATCCGTCGTAACTTCCAGCTCCCACTGTCTTTCATCCAGAATTAGCTTGAAGACTGCTTCGTCAAGAGTTTCGACTTTCCACCACCTTCTGTAGATTTTCGTGTTTCTGTATGGGCGCAGATTACGTTGGTTCACTGTAATTGTGATGGCCAGGTGGTCAAATGTTTTTTGGGCGCCTACATTCAGCAATGCCACATCTAGAACGGAGAAGGATTCCAGTAACGCGGAGCCCCTTCTGTTCGTTTTTTTACTTGCCCAGTCCAAAGCGTTGGAGTCCCCGGCAATAATTTTTGGATTTCTGGTTATGGCGTCACCAACTAGCTGGTCTAGAAAATCTTCAAAGTGCTGTGCTGCACACTTGGGGCACATAGAAGCTATATATGTAAATCCCGTTTATTTTAGCCCTGACGAAATATGGCTTCCCAGTTTCCGGGGTTTCTTGGACCGCCGTTTTTCCGCATGCCCAGATCGCCACTTTTTGAGTTGTGTCTGACATCCACGCTGAACTGTAGACGCTTTTATATTGCTCACATATAATTGCCACATCAAATTTGTTCTCGTACACAGCTTGGGTGAGCAGGTCTTGTGCTGCTGCGCAGTGGTTCAGGTTGATTTCTACGAGCTTCATTTTCTCGCCACAGTCACTGCCGCCTTATATACCGGGCAGCGCTTGCTGCCTGTCCTCCTTCTTATGTGTGAGTTTGCATGTACATATGCGTGAGCACGAGCTATTGAGAATATTTGGTCGGAGAATGCCGTAGCGTAAGATTGTGCGCAGAAAAGCTTTTATATATAATTGAGGCTAGAAGCTCAATTTGTAATTATTTAAAAGATATACATACATATGTACATATATGAATCTGACCACATACATATGTACTAAACAAAACTAAAGCAAGTTGCAAATTAAATTGTTGTATTCCCCTCGACACCGTGAGAGGCTTCAGACAAGGCGATTCTCTATCCTGCGACCTCTTCAACTTCCTGCTGGAGAGCGTGCTACGGAAAGCCGGTGTGCAGCGCAATTATTTTCTACAGAAGTGTCCAGCTCCTTGCGTACGCCGATGATATTGATATCGTCGGCCAGACCAAGCGATATGTTACCGCTGCTTTCTCGGCTATCGAAAGAAAATCAGCCAAAGTGGGTCTGGCGGTCAACGAGGGCAAGACTAAGTATATGTTTCTGGCAGGGAGACTCTGTGCCGTGACTCCCATTTTGCAACTGGAAACTATACCTTCGAAGCTGTCAAGGAGTTTACATATCTTGGCACCGCCATTACCACCAATAATGATGTCAGCTTGGAGATAAAGCGGAGAATAACTCTCGCCAATAGGTGCTACTATGCACTCGGTAAGCAATTGAGAAGTAGAGGCCTCTCTCGACGGACGAAACTGACGCCCTATAAGACGCTCCTCATCCCCGGCATTGCTTTATGGCGCTGAAGCATGGGTGATCTCGCAGACTGATGCAGCTTCACTTGGAATGTTCGAGAGAAAGGTGCTCCGCAAGATCTTCGGCCCGATCCGCGTTGGCGACGACTATCGCATCCGACCGAACAACGAACTGTACGAGCTCTACGCCGATATTGACATAGTCAGTCGCATCACCAACAAGCGGCTTCACTGGCTGGGTCATGGCATGCGTATGGACGAAGGAGTATGTATTCCAGCACACACCAAGCGAAGCTAATTTTGGATTTGGTTCAAAAATTTCACAATGCCTTGATGTAGAGAATTCCTGAAAAGTGTAAAACTTCCTTAAAAAATTTAGTTTTTAAAGTAAAACGGGGTAAACTAAAATTGGGCGATTCGAAACGAAATTTATGAGTTTAAATTATGTTAATATTTTTTTGTATATAAATATTAATTAAGAATTTAAGTACCAAAATTTGAGAACTATTAATGCCTTTTTAAGGATTTTACAGGTATTTTACGGTCGCTGAGGTACGATTCCAACAAAGTACGGGTGTTGGCAGGGAGCGATTTTTTTATTTTATACAACAAGCCTGAGTGACAAACCTTGTCGATGGCTTGGCCTATGTCTTGAAATATGGCCGAGCAGTACTTCCTCTCCTCGAAAGCTTTTCTTATTTCGTTGGTTATTCGATGCACTTGCTCAATGGTTCCGTAGTTTTTGCGGAATCCGAATTGGTGGTCTGGGATGATACCCGCATGTTGTATGTGTAGCATACAAAATACCCGCATGTTTTTTCCAGCAGATTCTTTTCAAATAGTTTTGACATCGTTGGAAGCAGGCTTATGGGTCTATATGAGGAAGGGCTTGTTGGGTTCTTCCCCGGTTACGGTAACCTAATAATTAGAGAAATCTTCCAGCATTTGGGGAAGTAACCTTTTCGCAGAATTGCATTGAATATTTATAGCAATATTTTGACGGCGATTAGAGGCAACTCTTTTAGCATACTTTTTGTGATTAAGTCATAACCTGGTACCTTTTTTGGATTGAGGTTTTTTGTGGCAAGCGATATATCCTTTTCTCTGATTGCTGATATATTCGCCATCATTTGGTTTTGTCTGGCAGGTATCTCATAGTTGTTATTTGGCTGATTCGGTTTGAAGACAGTTTGTAAATGTCTAGCAAATGCTGCAGCCTTTTCGTCTTCGCTCCTTGCCCACCTGCCTTCCGTTGGGGGTTTAATGTTTTTATTTGTCCTCCAAAGGGAGTAATTTGTTGCCTCTGTTGGAGTTAATCTCTGCGTGTAGATTTCCAAGATTTTTCTTGGAATTTTAATTAACGCTGTAAATTCATAACCTCCAAATTTTTTAGCTTTACGACATCGACACCATTTAATAAATAAAAACGATTTTCATTATTGAACGCTCAAAGACAACGTGAGAGCTTTAATTAGAGATTACAAATATATTTAATTGTCACCGTATAATTGAAAATTATAGCAACACTTTATGTATGAGTAGAATGCGAATTTTATTTTGGCGTAATACAATAAAATAATATTTGCAAATGCTGATGTAAATACGTTGAAATTATTCGATACCAAATTACAATTTAAAAGATTTTAAACACGAATTACTGCTGCCTATCCGTAAGCAATGGGGATGGTGATGAGATAGAGCTTAAATTGTTGCTTCCAATACTTTGACGACTTCCAGAGGGCATTTCCGTTACCTATGAAAACGAAAGGCAACCATTATATAAAACTATCATAAGTATACAAAAACAGAAATGTCGAAAAGTATGTACGAATAAAAGGAATAACAAAAATGAAATGTGGCAGTCCTTAATAAAAGGGCTTATACCTCCAAAACATCTTTTAACGACGATACTGTTGAAATTGGACTTGAAGACCGAATCCGAGTGTGCGGTTGCTGCTTTAATCGTTCAGTAATTGAACGTTTTTGATTGTTTTCTGTAAAAATTTAACAAGTCTTATGACCAATTCAAAAAACATATATGTGTTATCTACCATTTTGCGCGCTAAACATTTGTTGGGATGCAATTCGAGATGATGACGTCGTATGGCGGATAGAGAAGAGCGAATTGTTCGTTTGATCAGCTGTTTCAACAGTAGTGGGCAGATCTAGAAGACGCTGATTTTGTATACCGTCACCGGGTCCCATGTGTGAAATATGGTTGAAATTACTCGGTGCAGAAATCATTTTGGATCGACGGTCAGTACTGTGGTAGATACAAAATCAAGAAAATTATGTTAAATTAACTTCTCGTCTCACGCATACGTCATACATACTTTTTAATAGTTTTGTTAACATCCCGCATGGAAAAGCGCCTTTTCGGATTTTGCCGTTCGGTTTGATCCACGTTACTTATGTGGAAAATGTCTTCTGAAATTGTGAAACAATTGTTATGCATTAGATTAGATTGTATTTGGAGTATGGATCTAGTCTCCTATTGTGGCAGTTCTCAATCTAATTACAGATCCTCATAGATGCGCAGTTTAAAAAGGTATAAAACAATTTCGTTTGGGGTTCTGTCCGCAATGTTCTGTGGTTGTAGTAGGTAACGAAGTCTAGTCCTTACTAGCTCATCACAGTGACACAGGATGTATTCTGCTGTTTTTTCATTATCATTTAAAATTTCGATTCGTTTTCTGCTAAGATGGTTATGCATAGGTAAGAACAAAAAGATTAAGATTTTGCTTACTAGTATGTATGTTTGCTAAATATATAATTAGAGGAGCGTCATTGACGTAGGTAAGTACAACATTTCCTTGGTTACTTAATGGTAGAGTACGCTTAAGTCCTATAGATTGCACCCATTCAGCAGTTTGCGTGTTGAATACATCGAGATGTGTTTCCGAAAAGACTAGTAAATGGCCATCCGAATAAGCTACAAGAATAAACAGCATTATAATACAAAAAGCCAATATCAAAATCTGAACTCAATTTCATACTAATATGCAAAGGTATTGCGGGATACATGATTTCACGATCACGTGACTTCCGACCATGCAAATCCACGTATATGGAGAGAGTTTGAAACACCAACAAGTATTCTCCATAGCTTCCTCCAGCGCATTGAATTTCAATGACACGAATTGCATCGACTCCCGAATAATTTAAAAAGGCACACAATTGATTTTCAGGGTGAATTAATGCTGAAAATAGAAATTAATATAAAATTTTAAATACTGTAAATGCCGAAAACTTTAATTTCAATTTGGTTAATTGAATAACATGACTGAAAATTAATTAATATTTATTCCTATCACTGAATCTATGCGTTCGATTTTCGGAACACATAAATTTTGCAAATTGAAACTGAAAATTTTATTGTGGTAATCTGTAGAAGAAAAAGGTAAAATTAATTTGAAAAATTGATTTTATATCTGTAGCAGATATCGTTTTTTGGCCGAATCCGAACGGGAACTATTTAGTTTTTAATATTTTAGACCAGTGGTGGGCAAGCCCTATACTCTCGGTGCTCCTTTGTTTTTGTAAAAACTCTTGGCATAGGCCGAGATTTCTTCACACAGACACAACTCTTCGCGTTAAGCAGTACGAAAAACACAAACAACAATGTTATTTTCGTTTCGTCTGCCAGCTCGCGCGCATATGCTTTGTTGGTACACTTTGGCGACAGTTATCTTCAACAAAGACGTTGTTGTTGTCTTGCGCATGATTTTGAGCAAAAAACTGTGCAGCTGCGGAATGAGAAGCACTTGAAAAAATGTTTGCTCATATTAAGTTTGATATTTAAATTCTTCCAACTTCGGGAAATGAAGATCATATCTCTTCAGAAGAGTATTGGGAAATTGATTTTTTTGACTGGAAAAATGATTTGGATCATTTATTGAAAGGGTCATGGGAGATTTATATGACTTTTGAGTTATTAAGTTGGTTTGTTTTTCATTACATATAACTAAGCAGAATATGAAATTCCTTTTTTTTACAGTGTACATGTTTAGCAATTTTTTTTTCTTTTTTATCATAGCAAAGTTTGCATGTATTGGTGTTTACTCTTCCATAAGGAACTTTTGCCCATCACTGTTTTAGACAGTAAATCTTAGCTTTTAAAAGCTTTTCTTCCTTTAAAAAAAAACCAGTAAAAAAGTTTAAAGATAAATTTCTGAGAGTCGGAAAAGAAGAAAACAAATCCTATAAAGCCATCAAACGACTTTCCAGTAAAAACTGGAAATATCTATGGATCAATTATGTCTGCAATCTACTATTTATCATTTTACTTGAGTTTTATTAATTTTTTGCAATTATTATATGTATTTATATCTAATTCGAGTTTCTATGTGTTACAAAAATGCGCAAAGAATTCTGATGAGAATTCTTATGAGTTCTTAGGTAGGTAGATAGGTTAAGTGGTCGTCTCAAAGACATCACTTAGACCAGAAGGCCCATTGTGTTACCACGTGGGGTTTTCACCTATGCACTTCCCATGTATGGGAGCCACTTTGTGGCTCTGGTATATTTGTCGATATGTCCTGGTGGCGTTTTTTCCAAGTCTACTAGACAGCTCAGGAAGTAATGTCCCAGAAATCGGAAGCGCGTTCTCGCTAGCACTGGGCATTTGCAAAGGAGGTTATGAGTTCTTACAACTTATCAAAAACATTAAGCTCTCATTTAGAAAATATGCTGTTTGGTTCAACTGCTACGCTTTTTTGCAAGATTTTGCTTCAATGAACGCATATCCAGTAAACATTTGTACAAATGTATAAAATTTTTCATATACCACACCTGGTGGCACAGATTCTTGCATACAAACTTATAAATACTCACACATTGCAGTTGCTTCGCCCTGCAGGAAGTAGGCAGTAAATCCGCTCTGATGTCCAATGACTAAACGCATATCCGACAAAATCTGCAAACTCTGTACAGGATATGCCACTGTGAATTCGCAAATCTTTTGGTGTCTTAGACGATTTCGATTGATTTCATAAACAACGATTTGCGTGTGATTCGTTTGCCGTTTCAATGCGGCGACAAAAGAATAAACAACACTGGGCACCCTTCTAATGGCACCAGTGCAAGCTGCCACACAATTCTTGGAGTCAACCACTTTAATCCATTCCACGTCACTGGCTTCCAATGCACGTATAGGTAGCAAGCGAAGGTGACGCTGCTTACCGCAGAGCACGACTAGAATATGTTCCTCCTCAATATACCAGAGCTGAACGATTTTCTTATTCTCACCGATACGAGCGACCTCTAAAAATGCAAAGCGTATAAGTTTGATGCAATACTTTAAGCCATTTAACCGCTTTACCACACTGATCCAGGTACACGCAGAAGAGTCCGTCTTCAGTACCCAACAATATTTGGTCTGGATACACGATAAGCGAGCAGAGAACGTTGCGTATAATTGCCAACGAGCTGTCCAATATTTCACGCACTTTAAAAATAGCAGTATTTGGTAGATTGTTTCGTTTTAAAATTCGATGCAATTCGCTTAGTGCGGTCACCCACTTCGTCTTCTCCGACTCACTATCGGCCAGCATTAATGTATTACAGGATGATCCACCCTCGATAAGTGAGGTTGTAATCTAAAAGTTTTAATTAACACAACTTTCAATTTTGTATACAACTCTAGCACATCACTGTTTTCAAATATTCTGTGAAAGCCCAGCAAACAAAATAACATCATTTCGATATCGAGGCAGTAACACGGGTATGATAATGTCTATTAGCGTCACAGCCCGTGTATCCGCGGCTTAGGCCTAGCTTTATTGCCTTAACTTGTATGTGCTCGTTCTATTTTTGGCACAAATTAACGGGACCTATTTGTACTAGAGGTCTGCATGAATGCATTTGGTTTGCCTGCGCACTACGGTACTGTATTTCATTGCACGAGTGAACCTTTTAAATGGGTGAAATACTCACAAAACCTCTCATCAGCAAAACATATTCTGACACGTGCCATTATTTTCAAAGAGAGTAAGAGTTGCATTTGTTATATTGCTCCATTTGTTACAATCAAAACAAAGGTAACAAAGTAACGGTAAAGTACAGTGGGTGCAGTGAATGGGACGCTGGAGAATTTTGGCGACGCCGGCTAGTAGTGCCTCGCCCAAAAGAGTATTTTCTTCGGCAAATAATGTTTAAAATTACCACAATATGCATATAAATTATAATTAATACGCTCAAACGTCTTTCCATAAGAAATTCTTTAACAATAAGCTCAGCCTCTTAATTGCTTATAACCCCTTAAATACTCGGTGCACTCACTGCATTGCACTCTGTTTGCCAAAACCACTGCAATAGTGGGTGGTATGCTTGTGAGTAATGTGCTTGCGCCTATAATTTACTCAATTGTTTTGCTCTCTCTTTCACTCTTAAGGCATATGTGCCTATTCACCACGTGTTTGGAAATAAGTGCACATGCGAGTGAATGATTCAAACTCGAATGAATGTCTTGATCGCTCTTTCAAATGCACCAATGCAGACCTTTAATTTGTACTTTATAACCATGTCCGAACAGAATCAAGAATACCAAAAAATTCTCTCGGTGAGTTGCCAATTCTTCGCGAAAAATGGTGCCGCACAAAGAAAAAATTTTAAATTAATTCTCTTGTTATACTATTTAGAGAGAAAGAAAGCCGACATAATATTGTTTCAAAATCAAGAATCAATTTTCGATGATAATATATAGATACCGAGATTAAAAGAGTTCTCGGAATAATCTCGGCACTCTTTTTAGCTTGTGAAAAAAGGATTCCTCTAAATTCGTTTCGCCGTAAAAGCTGATGTTCTCTCTCCAATTTCAACAGAAAAATTTTAGAAAATATGGCACTGTTATTTATTTATTTATTTTCAATAAACTTTCGAATACTTCCGTAAATAAAAATTTCTTTACGTAACCAATGGCATAAATACTTTTGCTGGGCTAGGACTCTATACTGTGGAAAAAAAATTTTCCAATTATTTATCTAATTTCTATATGATAATTTGATAGACGCATTCATACATAGGATATGTATAATTTACGCCAGTCGCGAAAAAATACATTTTCATTATCTGGCGAGACATTATAATTTAAATAGCATACCCGAAATATGCATGGCACATCCTTTTTGGTTGCATGGATGACGTCGCTCTCCCGCACACTGGTCACGGCGAATTCTGGATCCCTCATATCCAGCACTTGGGATACGTTCACACTTGGCAGAGCACTGCGGTCCGCAGAGATATCATACAGAAATAATTTGAAGTCGCACACAACAACAAATTGGCGCATCCAGCCTCGTTTTACCGCACCCATCTTGGGCACTTTTACATAGCCCTCATACGCTGTGCCAATTCCACGTGTAGGATCTATGCCCAGGGGACGTTTGGTTTGATCCGTCGGCACGGGACAGCTAGTGGGCACTTTTTGACAGCACAGTGTATGGCAAGCAAAACCACAAAGCTCGCAAACAACACCCTGCCGCGTCAGACCAACCATAAGCGAAGTGCAATGATTGCACTTGGTCGGACTGCTGAAGGTACGCACCAGAAACTGGTGTATTCTGGGCTTCACCAAATTATGTTCGGTAGACAACAAAGTACGGGTGTTGGCAGGGAGCGATTTTTTTATTTTATACAACAAGCCTGAGTGACAAACCTTGTCGATGGCTTGGCCTATGTCTTGAAATATGGCCGAGCAGTACTTCCTCTCCTCGAAAGCTTTTCTTATTTCGTTGGTTATTCGATGCACTTGCTCAATGGTTCCGTAGTTTTTGCGGAATCCGAATTGGTGGTCTGGGATGATACCCGCATGTTGTATGTGTAGCATACAAAATACCCGCATGTTTTTTCCAGCAGATTCTTTTCAAATAGTTTTGACATCGTTGGAAGCAGGCTTATGGGTCTATATGAGGAAGGGCTTGTTGGGTTCTTCCCCGGTTACGGTAACCTAATAATTAGAGAAATCTTCCAGCATTTGG
Organism: Neria commutata; assembly: GCA_963457695.1. Lineage (NCBI taxonomy): Eukaryota > Metazoa > Arthropoda > Insecta > Diptera > Micropezidae > Neria > Neria commutata. Next base: position 27,798,480 of record OY735247.1, read on the forward strand.
GGAAGTAACCTTTTCGCAGAATTGCATTGAATATTTATAGCAATATTTTGACGGCGATTAGAGGCAACTCTTTTAGCATACTTTTTGTGATTAAGTCATAACCTGGTACCTTTTTTGGATTGAGGTTTTTTGTGGCAAGCGATATATCCTTTTCTCTGATTGCTGATATATTCGCCATCATTTGGTTTTGTCTGGCAGGTATCTCATAGTTGTTATTTGGCTGATTCGGTTTGAAGACAGTTTGTAAATGTCTAGCAAATGCTGCAGCCTTTTCGTCTTCGCTCCTTGCCCACCTGCCTTCCGTTGGGGGTTTAATGTTTTTATTTGTCCTCCAAAGGGAGTAATTTGTTGCCTCTGTTGGAGTTAATCTCTGCGTGTAGATTTCCAAGATTTTTCTTGGAATTTTAATTAACGCTGTAAATTCATAACCTCCAAATTTTTTAGCTTTACGACATCGACACCATTTAATAAATAAAAACGATTTTCATTATTGAACGCTCAAAGACAACGTGAGAGCTTTAATTAGAGATTACAAATATATTTAATTGTCACCGTATAATTGAAAATTATAGCAACACTTTATGTATGAGTAGAATGCGAATTTTATTTTGGCGTAATACAATAAAATAATATTTGCAAATGCTGATGTAAATACGTTGAAATTATTCGATACCAAATTACAATTTAAAAGATTTTAAACACGAATTACTGCTGCCTATCCGTAAGCAATGGGGATGGTGATGAGATAGAGCTTAAATTGTTGCTTCCAATACTTTGACGACTTCCAGAGGGCATTTCCGTTACCTATGAAAACGAAAGGCAACCATTATATAAAACTATCATAAGTATACAAAAACAGAAATGTCGAAAAGTATGTACGAATAAAAGGAATAACAAAAATGAAATGTGGCAGTCCTTAATAAAAGGGCTTATACCTCCAAAACATCTTTTAACGACGATACTGTTGAAATTGGACTTGAAGACCGAATCCGAGTGTGCGGTTGCTGCTTTAATCGTTCAGTAATTGAACGTTTTTGATTGTTTTCTGTAAAAATTTAACAAGTCTTATGACCAATTCAAAAAACATATATGTGTTATCTACCATTTTGCGCGCTAAACATTTGTTGGGATGCAATTCGAGATGATGACGTCGTATGGCGGATAGAGAAGAGCGAATTGTTCGTTTGATCAGCTGTTTCAACAGTAGTGGGCAGATCTAGAAGACGCTGATTTTGTATACCGTCACCGGGTCCCATGTGTGAAATATGGTTGAAATTACTCGGTGCAGAAATCATTTTGGATCGACGGTCAGTACTGTGGTAGATACAAAATCAAGAAAATTATGTTAAATTAACTTCTCGTCTCACGCATACGTCATACATACTTTTTAATAGTTTTGTTAACATCCCGCATGGAAAAGCGCCTTTTCGGATTTTGCCGTTCGGTTTGATCCACGTTACTTATGTGGAAAATGTCTTCTGAAATTGTGAAACAATTGTTATGCATTAGATTAGATTGTATTTGGAGTATGGATCTAGTCTCCTATTGTGGCAGTTCTCAATCTAATTACAGATCCTCATAGATGCGCAGTTTAAAAAGGTATAAAACAATTTCGTTTGGGGTTCTGTCCGCAATGTTCTGTGGTTGTAGTAGGTAACGAAGTCTAGTCCTTACTAGCTCATCACAGTGACACAGGATGTATTCTGCTGTTTTTTCATTATCATTTAAAATTTCGATTCGTTTTCTGCTAAGATGGTTATGCATAGGTAAGAACAAAAAGATTAAGATTTTGCTTACTAGTATGTATGTTTGCTAAATATATAATTAGAGGAGCGTCATTGACGTAGGTAAGTACAACATTTCCTTGGTTACTTAATGGTAGAGTACGCTTAAGTCCTATAGATTGCACCCATTCAGCAGTTTGCGTGTTGAATACATCGAGATGTGTTTCCGAAAAGACTAGTAAATGGCCATCCGAATAAGCTACAAGAATAAACAGCATTATAATACAAAAAGCCAATATCAAAATCTGAACTCAATTTCATACTAATATGCAAAGGTATTGCGGGATACATGATTTCACGATCACGTGACTTCCGACCATGCAAATCCACGTATATGGAGAGAGTTTGAAACACCAACAAGTATTCTCCATAGCTTCCTCCAGCGCATTGAATTTCAATGACACGAATTGCATCGACTCCCGAATAATTTAAAAAGGCACACAATTGATTTTCAGGGTGAATTAATGCTGAAAATAGAAATTAATATAAAATTTTAAATACTGTAAATGCCGAAAACTTTAATTTCAATTTGGTTAATTGAATAACATGACTGAAAATTAATTAATATTTATTCCTATCACTGAATCTATGCGTTCGATTTTCGGAACACATAAATTTTGCAAATTGAAACTGAAAATTTTATTGTGGTAATCTGTAGAAGAAAAAGGTAAAATTAATTTGAAAAATTGATTTTATATCTGTAGCAGATATCGTTTTTTGGCCGAATCCGAACGGGAACTATTTAGTTTTTAATATTTTAGACCAGTGGTGGGCAAGCCCTATACTCTCGGTGCTCCTTTGTTTTTGTAAAAACTCTTGGCATAGGCCGAGATTTCTTCACACAGACACAACTCTTCGCGTTAAGCAGTACGAAAAACACAAACAACAATGTTATTTTCGTTTCGTCTGCCAGCTCGCGCGCATATGCTTTGTTGGTACACTTTGGCGACAGTTATCTTCAACAAAGACGTTGTTGTTGTCTTGCGCATGATTTTGAGCAAAAAACTGTGCAGCTGCGGAATGAGAAGCACTTGAAAAAATGTTTGCTCATATTAAGTTTGATATTTAAATTCTTCCAACTTCGGGAAATGAAGATCATATCTCTTCAGAAGAGTATTGGGAAATTGATTTTTTTGACTGGAAAAATGATTTGGATCATTTATTGAAAGGGTCATGGGAGATTTATATGACTTTTGAGTTATTAAGTTGGTTTGTTTTTCATTACATATAACTAAGCAGAATATGAAATTCCTTTTTTTTACAGTGTACATGTTTAGCAATTTTTTTTTCTTTTTTATCATAGCAAAGTTTGCATGTATTGGTGTTTACTCTTCCATAAGGAACTTTTGCCCATCACTGTTTTAGACAGTAAATCTTAGCTTTTAAAAGCTTTTCTTCCTTTAAAAAAAAACCAGTAAAAAAGTTTAAAGATAAATTTCTGAGAGTCGGAAAAGAAGAAAACAAATCCTATAAAGCCATCAAACGACTTTCCAGTAAAAACTGGAAATATCTATGGATCAATTATGTCTGCAATCTACTATTTATCATTTTACTTGAGTTTTATTAATTTTTTGCAATTATTATATGTATTTATATCTAATTCGAGTTTCTATGTGTTACAAAAATGCGCAAAGAATTCTGATGAGAATTCTTATGAGTTCTTAGGTAGGTAGATAGGTTAAGTGGTCGTCTCAAAGACATCACTTAGACCAGAAGGCCCATTGTGTTACCACGTGGGGTTTTCACCTATGCACTTCCCATGTATGGGAGCCACTTTGTGGCTCTGGTATATTTGTCGATATGTCCTGGTGGCGTTTTTTCCAAGTCTACTAGACAGCTCAGGAAGTAATGTCCCAGAAATCGGAAGCGCGTTCTCGCTAGCACTGGGCATTTGCAAAGGAGGTTATGAGTTCTTACAACTTATCAAAAACATTAAGCTCTCATTTAGAAAATATGCTGTTTGGTTCAACTGCTACGCTTTTTTGCAAGATTTTGCTTCAATGAACGCATATCCAGTAAACATTTGTACAAATGTATAAAATTTTTCATATACCACACCTGGTGGCACAGATTCTTGCATACAAACTTATAAATACTCACACATTGCAGTTGCTTCGCCCTGCAGGAAGTAGGCAGTAAATCCGCTCTGATGTCCAATGACTAAACGCATATCCGACAAAATCTGCAAACTCTGTACAGGATATGCCACTGTGAATTCGCAAATCTTTTGGTGTCTTAGACGATTTCGATTGATTTCATAAACAACGATTTGCGTGTGATTCGTTTGCCGTTTCAATGCGGCGACAAAAGAATAAACAACACTGGGCACCCTTCTAATGGCACCAGTGCAAGCTGCCACACAATTCTTGGAGTCAACCACTTTAATCCATTCCACGTCACTGGCTTCCAATGCACGTATAGGTAGCAAGCGAAGGTGACGCTGCTTACCGCAGAGCACGACTAGAATATGTTCCTCCTCAATATACCAGAGCTGAACGATTTTCTTATTCTCACCGATACGAGCGACCTCTAAAAATGCAAAGCGTATAAGTTTGATGCAATACTTTAAGCCATTTAACCGCTTTACCACACTGATCCAGGTACACGCAGAAGAGTCCGTCTTCAGTACCCAACAATATTTGGTCTGGATACACGATAAGCGAGCAGAGAACGTTGCGTATAATTGCCAACGAGCTGTCCAATATTTCACGCACTTTAAAAATAGCAGTATTTGGTAGATTGTTTCGTTTTAAAATTCGATGCAATTCGCTTAGTGCGGTCACCCACTTCGTCTTCTCCGACTCACTATCGGCCAGCATTAATGTATTACAGGATGATCCACCCTCGATAAGTGAGGTTGTAATCTAAAAGTTTTAATTAACACAACTTTCAATTTTGTATACAACTCTAGCACATCACTGTTTTCAAATATTCTGTGAAAGCCCAGCAAACAAAATAACATCATTTCGATATCGAGGCAGTAACACGGGTATGATAATGTCTATTAGCGTCACAGCCCGTGTATCCGCGGCTTAGGCCTAGCTTTATTGCCTTAACTTGTATGTGCTCGTTCTATTTTTGGCACAAATTAACGGGACCTATTTGTACTAGAGGTCTGCATGAATGCATTTGGTTTGCCTGCGCACTACGGTACTGTATTTCATTGCACGAGTGAACCTTTTAAATGGGTGAAATACTCACAAAACCTCTCATCAGCAAAACATATTCTGACACGTGCCATTATTTTCAAAGAGAGTAAGAGTTGCATTTGTTATATTGCTCCATTTGTTACAATCAAAACAAAGGTAACAAAGTAACGGTAAAGTACAGTGGGTGCAGTGAATGGGACGCTGGAGAATTTTGGCGACGCCGGCTAGTAGTGCCTCGCCCAAAAGAGTATTTTCTTCGGCAAATAATGTTTAAAATTACCACAATATGCATATAAATTATAATTAATACGCTCAAACGTCTTTCCATAAGAAATTCTTTAACAATAAGCTCAGCCTCTTAATTGCTTATAACCCCTTAAATACTCGGTGCACTCACTGCATTGCACTCTGTTTGCCAAAACCACTGCAATAGTGGGTGGTATGCTTGTGAGTAATGTGCTTGCGCCTATAATTTACTCAATTGTTTTGCTCTCTCTTTCACTCTTAAGGCATATGTGCCTATTCACCACGTGTTTGGAAATAAGTGCACATGCGAGTGAATGATTCAAACTCGAATGAATGTCTTGATCGCTCTTTCAAATGCACCAATGCAGACCTTTAATTTGTACTTTATAACCATGTCCGAACAGAATCAAGAATACCAAAAAATTCTCTCGGTGAGTTGCCAATTCTTCGCGAAAAATGGTGCCGCACAAAGAAAAAATTTTAAATTAATTCTCTTGTTATACTATTTAGAGAGAAAGAAAGCCGACATAATATTGTTTCAAAATCAAGAATCAATTTTCGATGATAATATATAGATACCGAGATTAAAAGAGTTCTCGGAATAATCTCGGCACTCTTTTTAGCTTGTGAAAAAAGGATTCCTCTAAATTCGTTTCGCCGTAAAAGCTGATGTTCTCTCTCCAATTTCAACAGAAAAATTTTAGAAAATATGGCACTGTTATTTATTTATTTATTTTCAATAAACTTTCGAATACTTCCGTAAATAAAAATTTCTTTACGTAACCAATGGCATAAATACTTTTGCTGGGCTAGGACTCTATACTGTGGAAAAAAAATTTTCCAATTATTTATCTAATTTCTATATGATAATTTGATAGACGCATTCATACATAGGATATGTATAATTTACGCCAGTCGCGAAAAAATACATTTTCATTATCTGGCGAGACATTATAATTTAAATAGCATACCCGAAATATGCATGGCACATCCTTTTTGGTTGCATGGATGACGTCGCTCTCCCGCACACTGGTCACGGCGAATTCTGGATCCCTCATATCCAGCACTTGGGATACGTTCACACTTGGCAGAGCACTGCGGTCCGCAGAGATATCATACAGAAATAATTTGAAGTCGCACACAACAACAAATTGGCGCATCCAGCCTCGTTTTACCGCACCCATCTTGGGCACTTTTACATAGCCCTCATACGCTGTGCCAATTCCACGTGTAGGATCTATGCCCAGGGGACGTTTGGTTTGATCCGTCGGCACGGGACAGCTAGTGGGCACTTTTTGACAGCACAGTGTATGGCAAGCAAAACCACAAAGCTCGCAAACAACACCCTGCCGCGTCAGACCAACCATAAGCGAAGTGCAATGATTGCACTTGGTCGGACTGCTGAAGGTACGCACCAGAAACTGGTGTATTCTGGGCTTCACCAAATTATGTTCGGTAGACATCACGCTCAAATTGCTGGCGGAACTCGAAATGCTGAGCGGATGCATGCTGGCCAATTCGCCATCGTCGTGCTCTAGCTTAAATTCCGACGACATCTGCTCGTTCTTTTGTGCAATGTAGTAAAGATGGTGCTTCTCTTGCTTCATAAAGCTCGAACCGGATGAGTGAAGAGTATTAGAGACGCCAGTTTCAGATGAATGCGGCATTTGATTGTTGTTGTAGGCCAAGAAGTTCATCTGGAACGTAGAAATTATAAGTGCTGTTTGGTTAAAAATAAAAACCTTCAATTAAGAATTAAATGAATAACTAGTAAGAACGCCCATATCTTTAGTTATGGCTAGCGAACTTTAGATTGTAACCTACCATTACTTCATTATCAGCAGAATTGCTTGCAATAGTGCTTGCTGTTTCAACATTTCCTGTGGAGTCCTTAAAAAAGTAATTGCACGATGTTTGTGATGAAGGCCTCTCCAAAACTTTAAGCATGGCGTTATCGTAAATTTTATACAAAGAGTAAGCCACAGAAAAATCCCGACGGCATCACAACACGGAAAAGAAAAGATGAAACAAATGACAATGAAATTGATGGAGTTTTCTTAAACTTTATTTTTGTCCACTTATTTTTGGCCAATATTGAGAAAGGATCCTTTAGCCTGTCATGTAGCAAGTAAAATCTTATAATTTATTAAAGCAAAATTTAAAATAACCACACCCATAAATAACGATTTGTATGATGTACATTTTACTATGGAAAAGTGATTGTATGAAGAGATTAATTGATTCCGACATTTTAATATAACTTTTCGAATATGAATATAGTAATTTAGTGAATAGTATTTTACGGGAACCTAACCCTATTTTCTATAGATAATAGTTGAATTGGTATTGGTATTGTTAGAAGGCCTTTGTTGCGCACCGCGACCACAGAATGGATCTTTTGTGCTGGCCTGTATATAACCCAGTTGTGTTAATAATAATAATTAATAATTGATTGGCGCAACAGCCCGTGTGGGCTTAGAGGCCTAGCTTTCCCGCATTAACTTGTCATATTTTTCACAAATTAACGGGACCTACATTTACCGAATCCGAACGGGTTGAGAAGCTTTTCATGGCAAAGAATATTCTTGGAGAATTGACAATCCATCGCGAGAAGTGGCGCCGCGCAAAGAAACAATTTAAAAACAAATTCTCTTTGTATTAGATGTTATGTGCCGGACTGAGATTTGAGCCCAGGTTCTCCCGTATCAGCGACCAAGCACTTAGACTACTGAGCAACCGCGGCGAACCAGTTGTGTTAGGCTCTTAATATAATGTAGCACTTTACTTGGTTTAGTGTTCCATATTTTCCGTGGGTGCCTCCTAAGTGCAAGCTTCTTAGCCTACTGATTGCGGGACAGTCGCACAAAATGTGCTCGGACGTTTCAGTCCTTGTCTCGCATATCGTCACGTATCCGTGTCGGATAATCCCATCTTCATCAGGTGGTATCGAAGGCTGCAGTGGCATGTAAGATACCCTTTGAGGATGCGGAGGTCATCCCTATAGTTATAGCAGATACCATATAGTTAACACACAATTCTTGAAATACATCGAGGGCTTATATTTAATATCCTCAATCAACAATTTTCAGACTTTATTGATGTACCTATGATATGAATTTCGAAGGGAAACATCGCTTCTAAATGTTTTATTGTATTAATTAGAGCCCGACCGAACGCTCGGTCTCGGTTTCGGTTACCGAACAGTTCGGCCAAAAGGTTCGGGTTCGGTCTCGGCTACAAAAGGCCGAGTATTTAGCCGAACAGTTGAGGAAAAAATTGTATAGTTTTAAACAAAATTTAAATTTTTTTATTAATACTTTTTATTGATTTTTCATAAATCAGATGCTTAATGTAGGTATTTATACCTCAAATGAATTGTTTTTATAATAAAATTTATTTTTTCCTAAAAATGTATAAATTTTTTTTCATTCAAATACTTCTTCTTTTTTTTGCATATAGTATATTCGAAAGGTTCGGTCTCGGTCTCGGTTTCGGCCGAACATTAAAAAAAAAGGCCGAGTTCGGTATCGGTCTCGGCCAAAATTTCGGGTTCGGTCGGGATCTAGTATTAATATTGTAGCTCGATTGACAAAAACTTTTAGAAATAGCGACTGGTTTGTTCGGTCTCCTGATTAAAAATGGTTTAGATTAAGGCAAATGAATATAAGCCGTCAACTTACCCAACTATCAAAACTATAAAACTTGACGTTCAAACTCGCTTCGCCTCTAAGTTGCAGTTTCCTAACTTATGACAGAGTTTGCTAAGCAACTAGAAAAACGGAATGCACGAAAAAAGGATCAATAAACTATACCCTAAAGTCAAGAATAAGTAAAGCACTGAAAAAAAACGTAAAGAGATCCTTAATTGCAAACACACATCCCTACTCCAATGCTACCTAAGTACCCTTGATGCGACAGCTGCAACAAACTACTCCAATCGCAATAGCTCCGCGGGCCACATGCCATAAATTTTTCGACGTTTTGCCCTATACCTTTGAAACCAATCCACCTAAAATTATAAACAAAATATTTTTGGAATCCACGGATGTACCTTTCCAACGATACCCCACACGATACGATATAAAAATATTTTTCTTTTTTTGACTGACCCGAAAAATATCTTTTGTTAAAGTGTGATAAATCTCGGAGGCCGGAAAAGTTTTCTAGGCGGGCCACATGCGGCCCCGTGGGCAGCGGGTTGGCCACCCCTGCATTAAATGTTATTATTATTTCTTTTATTAATTTTTGATGAACAGTTCCTTCATTTTGAATAAAGTTATACTTGTCTCACGACAATACCTCGTGTAAGCTATGTCGATTTGTGATTTTTTCGAAAGCATAAGAAGCAAATAAGTCGAAAAAATCCCAATCCCGAAAATAGCGGGAATTAGAAAAACATTTCGGAATTGACGACCTAGCCCGTACAAAAATTTTCGAATGCAGCAGTTTAATATAAAAAAATTATATAAATAAAATTATATAAAAAAAAACTTTTTAAAAATAAGCTTTAATGTACTGAAAAGTAGAAAATAAGTTGTTTCCAAGTCACCTGTATCTTACTATTAATAAAAGCTTGGGGCGCTCATGTGTTCAATATTTGTCAAACAGTTACCACAATATTTTATTTAAATAATTTTTTGCAAATAGATTCTAGTAATGAAAGATATTTTGAATATGGATATTGAGCGCACAAGCTTTTATTAATAGTAAGATACAGGTGACTTGGAAACAACTTATTTTCTACTTTTCAGTACATTAAAGCTTATTTTTAAAAAGTTTTTTTTTATATAATTTTATTTTCTACTTTTTAGTCTTCCATAAATTCAATTTTAGAGCTCTGAAATTTTTCGCAAAAAGAATTTTAAACTTGCAGAGCAGTACACAATATTTAGGGTATTCACAGTGTTTCCTATCGTCATATGTCATATCCTCAATTTAACAAATAATACGTGGCATATTTGTGACGCGGTGAGTTGTTGCTATTTTGCCAGCAGGGCGCGGCAAGTAAGTTCCTATCGTTTTTCATTCATGTGTGGTGTACCTATAATTATAAACTGAAGCCCAAGTGTGTAGTTGCTTGAAAAGTGCCACGCCCCTTATCCTACGCCCATACAATTTTACCAGTGGGACGACACATCCAAGAGGCGACTGCATACGAAATTTCAATGCTGCACGACCTTTAGTTCCAAAGCTAATCGAGATCAAAAATTTTGTTTGTATGGGGGGTGCCACGCCCCCTTATCCAGTGCCCGCCTTATTTTCTCAGTAGAAGGATATGGATATGTAGTAAGTTCCTACCGAGTTTCATTGATGTGTGATGTGTAGGTCTAAAGTTATACACGAATCTAGAGTTGATAAAAAAGTGCCACGCCCCTTATCCTACGCCCATACAATTTTACCAGTGGGACGACACATCCAAGAGGCGACTGCAAACGAAATTTCAATGCTGCACGACCTTTAGTTCCAAAGCAAATCGAGATCAAAAATTTTGTTTGTATGGGGGGTGCCACGTCCCCTTATCCTACGCCCATAAAATTTTACCAGTGGGACGACACATCCAAGAGGCGACTGCATACGAAATTTCAATGCTGCACGACCTTTAGTTCCAAAGCTAATCGAGATCAAAAATTTTGTTTGTATGGGGGGTGCCACGCCCCCTTATCCAGTGCCCCCCTTATTTTCTCAGTAGAAGGATATGGATATGTAGTAAGTTCCTACCGAGTTTCATTGATGTGTGATGTGTAGTTCTAAAGTTATACACAAATCTAGAGTTGATAAAAAAGTGCCACGCCCCTTATCCTACGCCCATAAAATTTATTGATTCATGCATTGTCATGGTGGTTACGCATGTATGCAAAGTTTCAGATCTCTAAGTAGTCGGGAAGTGGGTGAAAAATTGATTACTAGATTCCACTACATACCGGATGTGAAGTTAATATAAAGCTTATAAAAAAAAAATTTTTTAAATAAGCTTTAATTCATTTAATGTTCTAATAAATTGTTTCCAAGTCACCTGTATCTTACTATTAATAAAAGCTTGGGGCGCTCATTTGTTCAAAATTTGTCAACCAATTGATACAATATTTTATTTAATTTATTTTTTGTAAATAGATTCTAGTAATGAAAGATGTGTGAATATAGGTTTTGAGCGCACAAGCTTTTATTAATAGTAAGATACAGGTGACTTGGAAACAATTTATTTTCTACTTTTTAGTACATTAAATAAATTAAAGCTTATTTTTAAAAAGTTTTTTTTTATATAATTTTATTTTCTACTTTTTAATCTTCCATAAATTAAATTTTAGAGCTCTAAAATTTTTCTCAAAAAGAATTTAAAACTTGCAGAGCAGTACACAATATTTAGGGTATTCACAGTGTCTCCTATCGTCATATCCTCAATTTAACAAATAATACGGCTGTGATCGACCCTAATATTCGTGGCATATTTGTGACGCGGTGAGTTGTTGCTATTTTGCGTGCAAGGCGCGGCGAGTAAGTTCCTATCGTCTTTCATTGATGTGTGGTGTACCTATAATTATAAACTGAAGCCCAAGTGTGTAGTTGCTTGAAAAGTGCCACGCCCCTTGTCCTACGTCCATAAAATTTTACCAGTGGGACGACACATCCAAGAGGCGACTGCATACGAAATTTCAATGCTGCACGACCTTTAGTTCCAAAGCTAATCGAGATCAAAAATTTTGTTTGTATGGGGGGTGCCACGCCCCCTTATCCAGTGCCCCCCTTATTTTCTCAGTAGAAGGATATGGATATGTAGTAAGTTCCTACCGAGTTTCATTGATGTGTGATGTGTAGTTCTAAAGTTATACACAAATCTAGAGTTGATAAAAAAGTGCCACGCCCCTTATCCTACGCCCATAAAATTTATTGATTCATGCATTGTCATGGTGGTTACGCATGTATGCAAAGTTTCAGATCTCTAAGTAGTCGGGAAGTGGGTGAAAAATTGATTACTAGATTCCACTACATACCGGATGTGAAGTTAATATAAAGCTTATAAAAAAAAAATTTTTTAAATAAGCTTTAATTCATTTAATGTTCTAATAAATTGTTTCCAAGTCACCTGTATCTTACTATTAATAAAAGCTTGGGGCGCTCATTTGTTCAAAATTTGTCAACCAATTGATACAATATTTTATTTAATTTATTTTTTGTAAATAGATTCTAGTAATGAAAGATGTGTGAATATAGGTTTTGAGCGCACAAGCTTTTATTAATAGTAAGATACAGGTGACTTGGAAACAATTTATTTTCTACTTTTTAGTACATTAAATAAATTAAAGCTTATTTTTAAAAAGTTTTTTTTTATATAATTTTATTTTCTACTTTTTAATCTTCCATAAATTAAATTTTAGAGCTCTAAAATTTTTCTCAAAAAGAATTTAAAACTTGCAGAGCAGTACACAATATTTAGGGTATTCACAGTGTCTCCTATCGTCATATCCTCAATTTAACAAATAATACGGCTGTGATCGACCCTAATATTCGTGGCATATTTGTGACGCGGTGAGTTGTTGCTATTTTGCGTGCAAGGCGCGGCGAGTAAGTTCCTATCGTCTTTCATTGATGTGTGGTGTACCTATAATTATAAACTGAAGCCCAAGTGTGTAGTTGCTTGAAAAGTGCCACGCCCCTTGTCCTACGCCCATAAAATTTTACCAGTGGGACGAAGCATCCAAGAGGGGCCTGTATACGGAATTTCAATCCTGCACGACTTTTAGTTCCAAAGCTATTCTATATAAACGATTTTGTTTGTATGGGCGGTGCCACGCCCACTTGTCCACTGCCCGTCTTATTTTCCCAGTAGAAGGATATGGATATGTAGTAAGTTCCTACCGAGTTTCATTGATGTGTGATTTGTAGTTCTAAAGTTATACACAAATCTGGAGTTGATAAAAAAAGCGCCACGCCCCTTATCCTACGCCCATAAAATTTTACCAGTGGGACGACACATCCAAGAGGCGATTGCATACGAAATTTTAATGCTGCACGACCTTTAGTTCCAAAGCTAATCGAGATCAAAAATTTTGTTTGTATGGGCGGTGCCACGCCCCCTTATCCAGTGCACGCCTTATTTTCTCAGTAGAAGGATATGGATATGTAGTAAGTTTCTACCGAGTTTCATTGATGTGTGATTTGTAGTTCTAAAGTTATTCACAAATCTGGAGTTGATAAAAAAGTGCCACGCCCCTTATCCTACGCCCATAAAATTTTACCAGTGGGACGACACATCCAAGAGGCGATTGCATACGAAATTTTAAGGCTGCACGACCTTTAGTTCCAAAGCTAATCGAGATCAAAAATTTTGTTTGTATGGGCGGTGCCACGCCCCCTTATCCAGTGCCTGCCTTAGATTTGGCGACATACATACCGCGGACAGAAAGTGAAGTTAATATAAAGCTTATAAAAAAGCCCCTTGCTAATTACTAGCCGACCAATACAACAACTCCCAGAATGTGGAATAACTTTCCAAATGAAGCTTGAATCATATCGCCCCATAATAGAGTCGGAATCATCATACATATATCATATTTGCTTGTTCCTAAAAAGTAGTTTGTGTCATTTTCTATGTTCAGGTAATACATAATTTTACAAATAAATACAAATTAAATACAGCGGACATTTATTTCGTATGCATTGTAGAAACATATGTAAATGTGTGTTATGTACATATATATAGTACATACTACTATTTATGCTCTTCTCAGAATACATATAAGACTAATTTGGTCAATATGATTTTTATTAAGACAACTGCCAAGGAAACAAAAATATAAAAGATACATATTCTCGACAAGGTTAATTTTAACCTAAATAACTTAAATCTCTGTTAAATTACCAATAATAATTTCATGAGTATTAACATAAAATAACAATTCAATGCTTAAAAACTCATTGCCAACATGTATGCTTTTATTACCACCATTTACAATCGCATTTACGTATTAAATATAAGAGTATACCAACGAAACAAGATGTCACTCCAACCAAAATCAGCATGTTTGGCCTTTTTGTTTTGCCTTTAGTGTTGCAGCAGTTTTGGGTGCACTTTGTAAAATTTTCACTGTCATTCTTTAACAACTCCAAGCGCGGATGTTTCAAGTTGTGGGAGAGTTCGGTTAGGTACCGAATTCTTTCATGGCACCGATGACATCTACCGGCACTGTTCTCAATTTTAGCAGCTGGTGATTTCATTTCGTTGGAGGATTCAATCGTGTTGCTAGTCCCAGAACTACTATCAATCACCTTTATTAAAATATCTCGGCCTTCAATAAAACTACTGCAATAAGGCTGCATAAAAATGTTACCTACAAAGTTTGTAAACCATAATTATCAAAAAAATCTTTGTTTCTAGGAATGGCTATACTTCCGTTTGGCAGGAGCGACAACTGAGTTCATTGATTCCGAAGAAGCTACTCCTTTTGTATTTAAAAAATATACGCTAAAAATAGGCTAGCAGTTAAAAAATTATCGAAAAAAATTTGCCTCTAACGACCAATCCTAAACATATTTTTAACTACAATATGCTACCCAAAGCGAAAATATTATAATAAACCAAATTTTGAAATGTAGCAAATGATTTCATATGTAGTTCTAAAAATGTTAGAAGCTAACGAAATCAATTCTAACTACGAGGGGCGTTCAATGTGCTTTCGGTATCGGGTTATTTTACTAATGAAGTGGGTGATTTAATAATTTCATTAAATAATCACACTATCTGAGGGTATAAATACAAAATTTCACATTTTTACATTAATTAGTTCTCTTGAAATCCTAGGTGAAAGACGATCGTAATGACTGACGCGACAATGTTGAAGAAAATCGAATACCGCGCTGTGACTAAATTCCTCACAAAAGAAGGAAAAAGAAATCAAAAAATATTCATGAGGAGATGGTGGCACCTTCATTATCTACACTTCGAAAGTGGTCAAATGAATTTAAAAGGGACAGGGAGAGCATTGAAGACGACCTTCCCTCGGGCCCCGTTACTACCGTTACAGAAGAAATTGAAAAAAAAGTCGAGAAACTTGTACTGTAACTTGAGGATGCTCGAATAAAGGTTGAACTATTAGCATAGATGGCTAATCTATCCGTCGGAACCATTCACACTATTCTCAACGATCATCTTAACTTCTCAAAGTTCAGTGCAAGTTCGCGTGATTCGAAGGCTGCTGTGAGAAATTGTGGCTTCGAAGAAAACCACTCACCCTATAGTCCGGACTTGGCCCCTAGTCCCTAATTGCCTGTTCCCTAATATGAAAATGGAGCTTCGTGGGAAACGATTTTCCGAAGATGATGAGCTCAAAGCGGCAATAAATGCACATTTTTCCGATAAGTAGGAAATTATTTTTACAGCGGATTGAAAAGATTATTTCGAGATGCTATAAATGTATTAAGGTTATGGGGGATTGCATTGAGAAAAAATATTTGAACTCAATTCGCTGTTTTTCATTCTGATACCGAGAAATCGATGAACCCCCCTCGCACTTCGCACGCCTAAACCTTGATCTTTTCAATAAATAAAATCTTTATAAAGAAAATTATTTAAGAAAAATAACGTTTACTATATTAAAAAAGTACTAACAAAAAAAGGTTGACTTGATTCGATCAAATAATCAATTCGATCCGCTAAACGGAAGTTTTACCAAAAAAAAACCATTATGGTTAATAGGCCGAGCAATAAACTTGCAAAACATTGAAAACAAATAACGTAACAAAGTGTGTAGTATTCAAACAAATTTGCAACGAGAAATTAGTTCAAAGGTAAGCAATAAGCTCGAGGCATTAAATCAAATCAAATAAAATATAATAAGATTTATCTATATGTATATTAGCCAAATTGTGCAAACATGTTTTTCCTTAATTATTGTAGAAGCCCTTACAAAAAGCATGGAACTGGGAAACTGCTAGCTCTGAAGTAAACACTAATAAATCCGAAATCTGAAAGCCGTAGATTTTAATAAGATTGAAAAATTGTTGACTCACTATTATACTGTTTAAATTTAATGATTTTTAAATTTATTTTCATCTGTGGGCAACAGCCCGTATAAACAAAGTTTAGGGCCTAGGTTTCTGGCATTCACTTCTATGACTTGATTCGATTTTAGTATAAGTTAACATGACCGTTCTATAACCGTATCCGAACGGGATTAAAAACATTTATTTTCAAGAAAGATTCCAATTCGTCGCGAGAAATAGTGCCGCCTAAAGAATCAATTCAAAAACAAATCCTCTTTTCTTAGATGGTAAGAGTCCGTTGGGGATTGAGCCAGCGACCTCCCACATTAAAGACCGACCACTTATCCACTGCGACGCCTCTCCTCATCCTTATCTGCACCAATGATAAAAAAATCTTGTTTCTAAAGTGACATCGAATGCCGACAATGATGCATTTAAAAAAACAGCTAAACACGAATCAAAGAAAAATGTACTTCATAAGCACGTACCCAAATATGATACACACATTGTAGTTGATCAAATGAATAGTGATTATCTAGAAAACTTTAGTTCTCAATTTCAATATAATTTTTTAAATTATATTATCTAAAATATTCTCAAGTTTCGTCACCTAATAATATAAATATTTTGTATTACATACTTTAACATGTAATAAGTACAGTTAAAAAGTTATTGCTATGAATGCAAAATAACAAAAAATATTCATTACATATTGGTTCTTGCTCTAGAGCGACATTGTCAAAATTCGATAACAACTTCTTCATAAGTAAACAGTTCGTTTATTCTGTAACAATCACAGATCGAATTCGAATTACTCGCTTTAAAGGTATTTTGTGATATTTTGATTGATTTCAGCGTGTAGCGTATTATGCAATTAAATATTTTAAAATCAAGCGTAAGTTTCACCGCCTTTAGAATGACTCCAGCACTCTTTAAAATTCGAACAATTCCGCATGCAAAGCTTGGCAGCGAAATCAAATCAAATTTAGGTTTAGTTTTATTTAAATAATGACAATGAAAGTGTTACAGTTCGGAAATTTTAGATCGGAATTCGTGAATTAATCAAGCTTGATATATGTATGTATTTTCTCTCCGCCTATTTGTTCCCAGGATTTTCCGGCTAACAATGAGATGCTGCACATGCAAAGTTAGGCCTTTTCGACGAGTTTTCTTTTTGAAACTATCTCGAAGATCTCAAGTGAACTCTTCGGAGTTTCACTACACTTTTCGAATGAAATTCATATTAGATAAATATTTGATCTTACCAAATATTGAACTAAATTAAACTGTTTCCATTTGTCATATAGACTAAGCATTAACTACACGAGATGAACGTGATATAAATGCCCCAAGGCCATATACACATTCACACATAAATAAAACATAGTTGCATTAAAGTGTGGGGAAATAAAACTGGAAAACACTTAACGCTGCTTTCTTTTCGAAGATTTAGTACCAATCGCTCTGTTGAAATATGGACCCTCGACGTTGCTAATATTTATCCATTAATAGCACGTTGGATATTCGTTAATATAGAATAATCTCTTCGACTAACTTCTGCCATAGAAAAAACACAACGCATTCCTGTATGAAACTAAACATGTTTTAGGTGTGCAACAACAATAATTCGAATTGTTTCCAGTGCGGATGGTGTAGAAAGAGTGGGTGAAGGAAACTGCGAACTTGCCTGGAATGCACAGCCCTCCTTCGCCTATCAAACCAAGGGCTCAGGACACGAGTCCTGGTGTTCGCAGACTTTTGCAAAAATGCTTCTACTTAGGATAATGAGTGGTTTCAAATTTTTACAATTCACATTGAAAAGTCACTGATGAGGTTCTCTGACAAAAACCGAAATAGATATATAACTGTGCTTATGTAAGAGAGAAAAGGCTATTCTAATTATTTTTGTTAATAATTAATAATTGATTGACGCAACAGCCCGTGTGGGCTTAGGCCTAGCTTTCTCGCATTAACTTGTGTGTGCTTGTTATATTTTTCACAAGTTAACGGGACCTACATTAACTGAATCCGAACGCGATTATTGCTGTACAATTAAACAGTGCCATGCATGAATAGACTGTTGTTGTCTTTTCTATGGCGGAAAAAAGTCCAAGAGACTCTTATATAAACTTCTAAGTGATGACCAGTTCAATTATTTATGCATAATTCCAATTTGACACGCTGATCCATATCAATAGGCATTATGAGTATCACTACACGTACTCAGAACTAAAGTCTTTAATGAAAGTGAATAGTGCTAAAGAATATCGAATGTTTAGTTATTCAAATATTTAAGCGCAAACTTGAATTTTCCAAATTGTAGACATTTTACAGCATGTAAAATGAACCAACACATAAAGAAGCACATAAATAATTAGTGGTTGAAAAGCTTTAACGCAATTGAAATGGTTGTACTTACACCTTTCCGAGGACTCAAATCCTTTCTGAATATCACGAATTGCACTCTCTTTCTGGCGAAGTTCGTGTAGAGCGGCATCACAATGTTTTCGACATTCGCGCAAGTCTCTAAAAGATAAAGGAATATTATATGTTAAATAAAGTCTTGTAGAGATGAAGGGACATTTTAACTTACTTCTGAGTTGCAATTAACTCTGCACGCGTTTGAGTTAGCTCCTCAGATATAGCTGCCTTTGCCTGAATTTCACTTTGCAGTGAACTCTGCAAATTAAGTAATTCCATTTTATCCAATTTTTGTGAACGCCTATTACGCCAGTTCTTATTTTCCAGCGAGTTTTGATGAAATGAGCCTTAAAATCAAATCAAATTACTGTTCGTTACACATTGAAATAGGTATAGATCAAACTACAGTACCTGAGTGCTTAAGATAGTCAAGTTCTTCAGTCATTTTAGTAGCAAGTGCCTGCAAATAGCTGCGAGCATCTTTCTCATCAGATACCCATTGTATTATTTCGGACATCTGTCGTTCCCACTGAGAAATTGCTTGACGTTTAATCCTGTAAACCATACAAATTTAAAAAAAAATTTTGGTTTTAGTAAAATTCAACTTTGGGAGAAAATATGTCTTTTTATGGACTGCCCCGCGTTAGTGCATATTGGATTTGTGAGGTTGTTTGTAGCGTCCAAAAGGAAGTGTGGTAGATATAGTGATAAGAATGTCGGTTATATGTAGACAGGGTCAAGAACGAAATCTGAACCGATTTAGGCGTGTCCGTCCACTAGCGAAGAGATTCAACTGAAACTTTAACTGGTGATACTTGTTAATACAACTCTATATGTGACAATATCAGTCAATCCAATATTAAATCAGGTTGATAAACACCACCACTACGGTACACGCAAGGGCCTCTAGCCTTTAAATTTTAAAATTTTTCGGCCCATTTGCAATTTCTACGATTTCAAGCTTAAGGTTTAGGTAGAGTCTCATTGCTTTTCAAATGGGGTTAGCCAAAGCGATCCTTGTTACTTCCATTACCAAATTGACACACAGCCTCCTGGAACCTGCTGGGTAGCTGGAAACGTGCGCAGGGTGAAAAGACGGCGAGCCTCGGATGAAATGAACCTCATGGCCAACCGGAGTCCGCGCAACTTTATCTGCCTTATCAGCCTGACTTGTGCGCACGCCCTGACAGATAAGAAGGATAAACGACCAAGAATGCTTTATATGCGAGACTCGAGGATGTGTACAACCGCATCCCGTCACACGACGTTAAGATAATCCTTGGATATTTTAATGCAAAGGTAGGGACATTTCACGACCACACCATGAACAACGGAGGCTGATCGACTTCGCCGCGGCGCCAATCAAGAAGAAATTATTTACCGTCCGTTTATATATGATTTATAATTTTTCCTGAATTAAAATATGTTTTCTCTCTCGCTCTTTTGCATTACAAAATTCGTCTTATTTGTCACATATATTCCAACGATATACCCCAAAAATGTGCAAAACTGGGCGTGGCTTTAAGTTTTGCTACGTCTGTGATCGAGATTTTATTGCATCGGTAATGGTAATAGTCTGTTGAACCGACCATAATTTCCTATTTGTTATAATAGAACTAGCTCGATACACTCGTAAATAATTAAAATGTGTGATCTTAATCAATTCTCTCTCTACATGATTTGAAATAGATTATGTTAAAAAAAAATTCAAATTAAATTACCCTGTAGATCGTATATGAAATTAAACTCTTCAAATTTGCATACAAATTAAAGCAAAGCTTGTATTAAAATTGCACAAAACACCAACCTTAGTTCCTCCCAGTTTCTCTCATTATCCATTTGTTTTGCTTGCAGATGATGACAATTTTTACTATGTTTATCAATTTCTACAAGCAGTTTCTGTTTCTCTTCTAGCCATATGCTCTTATCTAAATCGTATCTCTTCTTCAGCTCTATTATAGTATCAGCAGTATCGGTCACTGTTTCCAAGCGCTCCAATCTATTAGAGTCATACTTTTCTCGTGTTTGCTGCAACTCCTTCGACATCAGCTCTCTATATTTCTCCTCTTCTTTTAATTGCTCACGCAAGGTTGAGATTTCCATATTATAACGCGATTGTTGTTGGTTCAATTTTTCGTTGTATTGTATTTCGAGTCGTTCGATTTCATACCGATGAGATTCGGAAGAAAATCCAATGGATAGGGATGAGCCCATATCGGAGCAGGTTTTTGTGTGCATTTCCGTTTGCAGCTGACGACAGTATTCCTCTGAACGCTCACGCTGTTTACGTTCTTTTGCAGCGTCAGCTACAGCGTCTTCAACGCGTAACTCCAATTCACGACGATTCTTATCGGCTTTTCGTAAATCGGAGCGTAAATTGTCGATTTTCTGCATTATAGTTTCCAGCTCCTCCTCCTTATCGCGAACCTTTTAAAATAATTTTTGTAATAATACGTTTCAATATATTTTGTTTAAATACCTGGCGCGAAAGTTTTTGTTTCTGGCTACGTAATTCAGATAGTTTATCAGTGACTTCAGAATATTCCATCATGGCTAAATTGCGTTGCGAAATAGCATCTTTAAGTTCGGTGTCTTGAGACTTTATGCGATCAGCGGCATCATTGCACTCTCTCATAAGATCACCATTAACTTTACTCAGTTCCAAAACTTTTTGTTCCAACTCCTTTACACGCAGTTGTTGAGTGCCGGTGACATCCGTGGAATCCCCTCCTTGGTTGTCATTTGTCGTTTGCTTTTCCAACCATTTCAAACTTTCCAATTTACTTTCCAGCTCGTAATTTCTTTTAGTCAAAAGATTGAGCTCGTCCAAAAGCCTTCGTGTACCATCCGAACTTAGATAGTTATCAGTTTTTTGGTTATGCCGGCTCTCTTTTTGGCCAAATTTAGGACTATCGTCTGAACAACGAATTTCTAGCTTGCCGACATCTGACATGCAACTGTTTTTCGTGAAAGTAAATCCAATAAAAGGCAAATGAAGACTTGAAAAGGCCGGATTTGCTGCGGGTGGCATAGCATCGGACAGGCGCATATCATTATCGTCTACGTCAAAGTTTGAAGTGTCAGTTGGACTTGAGACCTCTGGTAAATAGGGCGCCTGTCCATGCCTCAGATTTTCCCAGTCCAGCCCTTCAAACCACGGATGCATTCGAAAATCATCTATGCCTTTTTGCCCCAGACGAAATTCGGGCGCGCAAATCAGTTGTCGCATCAAGTCCTTAGCTGCATCGGAAACCTTATAGTCTATGCTTTCTGGTGGTGGAAAATCGAAGCAATTCTGGTGATTCATAATTTTGCCGTATGTTTCCACAAGGCTTTCGGCATAGAATGGCGTCTCGCCATAAAGCATCTCGTACATGCAAACGCCAAGAGACCACCAATCACATTCAGCACCATATCTACCCTGTCCATCTTCCATAGCACGTAATATCTCCGGCGAAATATAGTCGGGTGTACCAACGGCCACGTTCGACTGCACCTTGCCATCCGAGCCCAAGCGCAAGCATGATCCAAAATCTGCCAAACGAATATGTCCATTTACATCCAACACCAAATTATCTGGCTTTATATCTCGATGCACATATTGCAGCTGATGTATGCTGTCAATGGCCAAAATTATTTCTGCAATGTAGAACTTCGCCATGTCCTCTGGCAAACGATCTTCAAATTTGCTCAACAATGTGAGCAAGTCGCCGCCGCAATAATAGTCCATTACAAGATACTGCAGATAAAAAATACATATGTATACATATATCAAGATAATGATCGAGTTGTATAAGTTGATAACGAATCAAGATCCACATATATTATATTATTTCAGGGGTATTTATTCAAGGGTCTAGTTTCAGCACATCCTTTTAAGCGAGAATTTCCATTTAATACTGAGAGCTTACCAGATTCGTGTCATCTTGAAATGCATAGTGCAAATTGGTGATCCATTGTCTGTCGCCAAATACGAGCACATCACGCTCCTCCCGAAAACAAGCAGTTTCAGCACGTTTTAGCATTTCCCACTTATTCAAAATTTTCATTGCATATATTTTTTGGCTAGTAACCATACGAACTACACAGACCTCACCAAACGCGCCACGACCAATAATTTTTATTATTTCAAAATCATCCCGTGATAGGCGAAGCTGTTTTATAAGAGTAACCGCAGGCTTTACTATAAGAAGGAAAAAAAGCAAATATCGATAAATAGCGCATAACGAAATCAATATTGCCACATTAAAATTACACATAATTTTAACATACCTAAATTTATAAAATCCAACACTGTTTTTTCTCGGCGTAGAGAAGAATTACAGCACTCATCATAAAGCACAATAAGAGCATCCAATAAGGCTTCTATCGATACAGACTTGCCCTCCAAAGACGTTAAGTCGCCGGCATTTACTTCTGTATTGTTCAGTGTCATCAGCATCCCATTGGTGAAGGCATTCTCTAATATTAACGATTCCAATAATTTTAGCCTTTTTGTGTAAGCTTCTGCGACTGGTTCTGAAAATGTTTAATTATGTATGTAATTGATATAGATAGGTGCCACCGTAGCTCAGGAGAAAAGTTGTGGGTTCCTGATGCGTGGAGTCGTTGGTTCAAATCGCAGCCGACTTATACCATCTAATAGAAAATAAACTTCGTTTCGTTGTACGGGACTTCGCCTCTCCCAAGCTAGTTGGTCTCCAGTTACAATGATAAAAAAACTTCTTACAAAAAACCATCGACTCCACGAGCAACCAAGCACATATCCACTGAGCGACGGCGGCGTAGGTCCCGTTAATTTTTGCTAAGGTAGAACGTGCGCAGCCAAACTAGGCCTAAGCCTCGTTCGCGGGCTTTTGCTTTTGCGTCACACATCGATTTGGATTAGTGTTGCACTTTTTAAATAATCATAGAACAATGTTACTTGATTGTATGACGAAATATTTAATATTAACCCTAAAGCTTTTTTCTTACAAGCTTATGTACAAAGCAACACTAAAAATAAAAATTTTCCTAATATGCATTTTAATGCAACTACCACAAAATTGTTACAAGATTTAGTTTAAATTTCATTCCTGATAAAGCTTTAAGGCAGTGCTCCAAATGCAAAATAAAATGTCCTCATGAAGGTGATCTTGTAACTACGTACATAACTACTTACTCCAAAAACTATCTAGTGACTGAACATGTAAGCCGGTAGCATAATGACAGAAGAAATTGATTATAGCTGTAGACCTTTTAATAAGGAGTAATATTCAATTCAGTGCTGCAACAATTCAAAAGTTTTCATAGTGTACATATTTGTATATGCTATATTCGCACATAAATCTTGTATGTGTTTGTGTACGTGCTTACATTTTTAAATTCATATGCATATCCACATGCATGTGTGCACTTACAAAATAAAAGAAGCAATGTGTACAATAAATACCTCGTATATCTATCTAGGCCTCTGCCTCAATTGCACAAATAAATATTGAACTACATATCATTTATTTCGCATAACGATTAAAACACACTACCTTTGGAAAAACATATCTTTTGTACACACATAATAGTGTGGAAATTTCGAATAAAATGTAAGCACCCGAATAGAAGCGTTTTTATTTTTTTCAACCTTCATTGCAAATAAAATTATGTATGTACATATATGTACGTAATCGTAATATTTTGGCCTAGACCACCGTTCTCAAAACACACAAACCAATTTTCTAAAATATCGGCTTTCCTAACTGCAGCTTGCATTTAATAACGAATAATAGACTTCCGAGCTATTTTTGCAATCATGTAAGTCTTTTCCTAATAAGTTAAACCACACATATTTAACACTTTTTAATAAGTCGAAACCAGTCTTGCACATACACATTTTATAAAACAGATCCACAGTTTCACAAAAGCAAAAAATATAATTTCCACTTCTTAAAGCGTTTTTTAAAGCAATATTTACCACAGAACTCAGATTTGTGATTTTTATAGCTCATGTTGCTTTTTATAAAATGGAAATCCGATATTCCAATAGCTTATGGAAAAATTTAGTTAACCAAAACAACACATCGGATTTACTACGCTAAACATCTTATTCGACTTCACATTCTGATTAGGGATGACAGCTACATCGATGTACTGTCATAATCATCGATATTTAACAACGATGATACATAAATGACAGAGAGAATCAATATCGGTTATATCCAAAAGGCATGTCGGTCTTTACACCGCGTCTGAAACAGGCGGGATATAACTTTAGGTGCTTATTTTGTAAATCCCAACGCCTCACTTCACCCTGCGTTCACTAATTTGGTATTTTGTAAAACGAATCACCTCACTCGGTGACTGCTCGCGTTGTCTTACGTAGTTTCATATGAAAATCGGTACCGCGTAAAACGCAACGCGGCGCATTCACTCACTTGAACTGTCAAATCGTTCAGTTGGGTTTGTGCTCGCGTTCAGTTTTTTAAACGCAAAATTTTTGGTAATTTCGAGTGAAAATTGATTTGTGGTAATCTGCAGAAGCAAATAATAAGTATTGCAGTACTTTTTAAAAACAAATACTAAAGAAAAAAGTACAAAAAAAAGAAAATGCTAGCACTGCAGTTGAGGATCGAAATCACAAAAAAAAAAGAAATGCATCGCGGTTGAGGGTTGAACTCGCAACTTCTCGCGTGCTAGTCGAACGCTCTAACCACTAGGCTATGGGAGGTATGCAATGGATGCAGCAAATTTTGTGTGTTTTGTATTTGGCTGATAAATTAAGAAAAATACAACTCTTTTTCGTAAGAACTTGACAGCTCAAGTGATGCCGTAAGACAACGAACGCAATTACGCCGTGATTTACAAAATGCCATTTTTTGATCCCGGCGTTGGCTTCGTGTTCGCGTTGCGTTCGATCACGGTGATTTATACGGTAAGGCCGTTAGTTTCAGCTTGAAAACGAAACTGCAAGATATGCCAGATTTATGTACGTGGGCATTGTATTACAGAAATTTGATTGTAAAAGGTGGACACATACATGGTGGTTCGATGATTTCCTAGAAAATTGCAGAAGGATATTCCATGAAATGTTTTATGAAAGTGGATAGTGGAAAATTTTTTGGGAGATCCCATTGGGTATTTGCACTAAAGATTAGCATTTTACTTTTCCAGCACCACTCAGCCACCGGCACGTAATCTGCAAACTTTGGCTTGTGATATGTTGACGATTAGTTTTCGGAACCACATAAAAAACCTTTCCAGCATGGTAAAAACTGGGCAAATATCCCTCAACAACAAATATACCTATACAACAAGAAATGTTGCCCGGCCACCGCAGTGAAGAATGCCGCCTACAGAAGAACCCTCTAGTTCATAAGAGAGTGATGTAAGGGGTAGGGGGATTACCTTTTCAGACGCAAGAAGCGGGAGCCAGAAAAGCGCGAGCATGGGAAAATCTAGATAGGCAGAGACAAAAAGGATGCACGAAAATTTAACCGGTTAACCGAAAGATTTTGCCGTTGTGGATCATCCTTTAATAAGGACTGTGGTTTCAAGATCAGCCTCTCTTCGACGCATAAGGGAGTTAACTTATTTTCGAGTCTATTGTTTGTTTTCACCAAAACACCTTCGCTTTTTCGAAAATCCCATTCCCCCTGTTCCGATTGTTCCTTTAAATTTGAAATTCCTGCATCTTTTGTAGCCTCTCCCTTAGTTCTTCAGATTTGGGGAAGAGAGAAAGTGGAGAATCTCAATGGGCTTCCTGCGGCTGACGGAATGCTTGATGTCCTAGGATTGTCGATCAAGTGTGATCTGCGCTGGAATGACCACATTTTCTATATTGCTAAAGAAGCTGGCAAGTGCTTAGGCTTCCAAAAGCGCTGTAAAAAATATTTTACACCGTCTGAACCCTGCACTATTTACACCACCTATATTAGGCCTAATATCGAGTACAATTCGCATTAATGGGCAGGAGCTTCACGAACCCAACTTGAGCTCCTAGGCCGTATCCAACGTCGCGCGATAAAGCTAATAGGAAATGATAGGGTAGGAAGCTCTATTGATTCCTTGGAGCACCGTCGGAACGTGGGGTGTTTAAGTCTTTTCTATCGTTACTTTAACGGTAGGTGCTCTGCTGAGATAAGAGATCTTGTCCCAGCTGCCCGCGTACTCATCGATACCATGTTTCGACAAAGCTCCAACGCATTACAGGAAGAAGTCGTTCTCCGGTCGTACATCGAGATTGTGGAATAGTATTCCTGCGAAAGTTTTTCCCACGTCATTTTAATATTCGCGAATTCATGGCAAACGTCCACTACTCCACTTTTCCCCCAACAAGTGCTTTGCATGTATAAGGTAGAGGTCTGCACGGATACATTTGAAAGGGCGATCAAGACATTCATTCGAGTTTGAATCATTCACTCGCATGTGCACTTATTTCCAAGCACGTGGTGAATAGGCACATATGCCTTAAAAGTGAACGAGAGAGCAAAACAATTGAGTAAATTATAAGCGCAAGCACATTACTCACAAGCATACCACCCACTATTGCAATGGTTTTGGTAAACAGAGTGCAATGCAGTGAGTGCACCGAGTATTTAAGGGATTATAAGCAATTAAGAGGCTGAGCTTAATGTTAAAGAATTTCTTATGGAAAGACGTTTGAGTGTATTAATTATAATTTCTATGCATATTGTGGTCATTAAAACATTATTTGCCGAAGAAAATACTCTTTTGGGCGAGGCACTACTAGCCGGCGTCGCCAAAATTCTCCAGCGTCCAATTCACTGCACTCACTGTACTCACTATACCTTACCGTTACTTTGTTACCTTTGTTTTGATTGTAACAAATGCAACTCTTACTCTCTTTGAAAATAATGGCACGTGTCAGAATATGTTTTGCTGATGAGAGGTTTTCTGAGTATTTCACCCATTTAAAAGGTTCACTCGTGCGCCGAGTGCAATGAAATACAGTACCGTAGTGCACAGCCAAAACAAATGCATTCATGTAGACCTCTAGTACAGGGGTGTCGGTAATGTCGGATGTCGGAAATGTGTAAAAAGAAATGCTCGGGTAGCACTCTCTTAACATCTACCGCCAATTTATGAGTTTGACAGCTGGTTTTTTCACTTCAGGGCAGCACTCCTCGCGGCAACACTTCTGTGAGCGAAAAAATAAGAGCGGAAACAAGGAAAATATTGAAAATAAAGTAGGTTTTGCCCAAAATCTGAGTATAATATATTTGTATAGGAAATTTGAGAGTCTTTAGAACTACAGATGCAACTAGTTTGATAAATAATTTAATGTTTATAATTTTCTAGAATGTGAACGCAGCACATCATCTTGTTTGACACCATATTTTAAATGCCTTAACAACAAAGTGTTCACCCAAAAAATTTGCTCACTATCAGCAGTGAAGTTTGACAGTTGCCTTAACATAAGAGCCCGATTCCAGTGGTGCGTGCGTGCGTTTGCGTTCGCTCAAAATTTTTGACAGCTAAGTTGAACTAGTGCAAACATATAAAGAGAGTGCCAATGTGAATTGCGTTGAACGAAAACCGCAGAAAGTTGGCCAACTTTCAACGTTTGCTGCACAATTTTGCGTTGACAGCTCATAAACAGCTCACATACAAACTTTGTGGTTGCCAACAGTGTGAAATAAAAGCGTGGTAGCTGAATATATTTGTATGTTGTACTTATTTCAATCAATATTAGGTTTAAACGATATATACACAATATTAAAAGTTAATATAGTTATAAACTTGGGACGAAATATGTTCTGTAAATTATTTAAGATTGTTTGCTGGTGAAGTTGTAAATTGCCGAAATGTGGAACTCACACATTCTGTACATTAGAACAGCTCAAGTGCGTTTCAAGTTTTTGCGTTTACGCAATTCTGCAATGGTACGCACGCACGCACCATTGGAATCGAGCCATAAGTGTGTCCAATGGAGAAGCCGGGTTATTATGGTATGGTATAAAAAGTATGAAATTCCGTTTCAATGGGAAGCGGGTCTCTTCCAAGGCGATCTGATTTCTAAAACAATTTAAGGGCTTCCATGTCGACTCAATCGTATAGGTCAGGGATAGGCATGGGTAATGGCGCAATTTTTGGTGCGCTTATATACTGAAGCTAGCGCAGTAAAGTGTATCAGCGCAATGCGTTAACTCAATTGCGCCATGATACCCAAAATGATACAGCATGGGTAATAGCGCAAATTTTTGTGCGCTGATACACTGAAGCCAGCGCAAGTGTATCAGTACATGTTTGTAGTGTTGTGCATAAGTGTTTTTACAATTGAATTGTTTAATAAAAAGATTATTTATACATACATATATACAAATTATGGGCCGGTTTGTTATATTATTTTGTTCGGCAATGTAATGAAGACCTAAATATGTTTGTAGAACATAATTTACATACATAATATTGCAAAATAAAATTGGTTCATTTGCGCTTTGAGTTACAAATTCGTCAATGCAACACCAGAGTCTATATTTAGTCTCTGCCAACACTGCGCTGAATTCAGGCCGGCGTGTTTGTTGTTGGTTTTCGACAACAAAGGCAGTCTTAGCACAATAACGCAGCGCTGCGCTACCCATCGCTAGGCGCTGGCAACACTGCGCTGAATGTATCAACTGAATTTGCGCTGAGTTATTGCGCTACTGCGCCACAGTGTTGGCAAAAGGTGTATCAGCGCAGTTATTGCGCTACTGCGCCACAGTGTTGCCAAATGGTGTATCAGCGCAATGGCGCATTTCAGTGCGCTAGCGCAATAACTCAACGCAGCGCTGCGTTACCCATCCCTAGTCAGGGACTGCTCACTATAAATTGGTATTGTTAGAAGGCCTTTGTTGCGCACCGCGACCTCAGAATTGATCTATTGTGCTGGCCTGTATTTAACCCAGTTATTTAGGCTCTTAATAAAATGTAGCACTTTATTGGGTTAAGTGTTCCATATTTTCCGTGAGTGCACCAAGTAGCCGCCTAGATGTATGTTTCTGAGCCTACTGATGGCGGAACAGTCGCACAGAATATGCTCGGAATTTTTCAGTCCTTGTCTCGCATATTCGGCACGTATCCGTGTCGGATACCCCATCTTCATCAGGTGGTATCGAAGGCTGCAGTAGCCTGTAAGATACCCTGTGAGGAAGCGGAGATCCTCCCATTCAACCTGATAAGCTTTTGTGATATGGCCTTTGTTGGGGTCACATTACAGCTTGGTTAGGCTGGCCGCTGCTGTTATTTGTTTTACCTTTGGCCACCATGCTAGGGCCGCTCGCTGAGTAGTAGTCTGTCCGCCGAGATAACAACACCTTCGCACGGTCGGCGATTTTTGTTTTTTGTTGTCCGCGTCTCGTTGAAAGTTTACTTATGTATAACTGTTTGTGCAAGTATTTATATGCATCCGCGCCGCCCGCTGCCATCAGCTTCGTCGCCGCGTTTAACCAACGTCGCTGCAATCAACAAAGCACAGCACTCTGCTGCCCGCAGAACACCACACAAAGGGCTTTTCTATGCCTTCTAATAGCTAAGTACTTTGTTGTTGTTTTTTCTTTCCTTTTCTCTCTCTGTATATGCGTATATTAACCTCCACAGGCCCCGCATTATGGCATTAGGCGAGACTCAGGTTGGTGGGGATGCAGATCCACTGGATTTCCATCTTCCCGGGTATTGCCTTTTGGCATTATTTTCCCCTCACAGGGGTCTCGCCATTTTTATTCGCAGTGATGTTGCGTACCAGCGTCAGCAACATTTAAGCGCGTCGGATGCCGAATTTAGCTCCTTGTGGGTTAAGTTCAAAATCCAGTCGCACATCCTGCATTTCTGCTTCATCTATAGAAGCCCAAATTCGGAAAGGGAGGCCACCTTTAACAAGTTGGACTCACTTTCCGACTCCATCTCCCATATTTTGGGAACATACCCGGACAGTGAAATCGTAGTTGCCGTCGATTTTAATGTCCACAACTCTAAGTACCTGACACACTCGAGCCACACAACCCCAGAGGGGTCTAACAACCTGACTCAATTAGTGAAGGAATCAACGCATATCCCCTGCGTTGATGGGCATAGGCTTAATACTCTAGACCCCTTTCTAGCATCGCACCCTGAAAAGTATGATGTGAAAGTCCTTGCACCTCTTGGTAATTCGGACCACTGTACCATTTCCGCTGCCTTCTCGTATTCTAGCTCCACTCCTGCTTCTCCTCCAGCCCCGAAGCGGTTAAAGTGGCTTTACGATAAGGCAAATTGGATCGAACTGAACGACTTCTTTAATCGCTTCAATTGAAAATTGTGTTTCGCTGACAGAAACATAAATGCTGCGGCAAAAATGGTCGAAGAAATAATTTTACTGGGTATGCGGTCTTTTATCCCCAGTAAACAAATCTCCATTAAACCTAAAGACCGCTCCTGGTTTAATGCGGCGTGCAAAGAAGCCGTCAGGTCCAAAGAGGAAGTGTTCAAAAATTGGCGTTCTGAAAAGAATGCCACCTCTGAACTCTTACGCAAACAGGCTAGAAACAGCTGCAATGCGACATTGAGGCGCGAAAAGTTTCTGCACGAACAGCGCCAACGAAAAAATGTCACTGCTCCAAACGGGCAGTAAAAGCTTTTGGTCGTTTGTCAAGCGAGTAAAGAACAAGACCTCATCGTCTGTTCCTTCGCTCTTTGCGAACGATCAGATCTTCACTCACTCGGTTGATAAGGCTAACCTACTGGCAGCGGCTTTCGCTGAAAATTCTACACTTCCGGTTACCGATCAACCACTTCCCGCGATCGAGGGGGTACCTTGTGCTATGCCCGAGATACACTTTCGAACGCGTGCAGTCAAAAGAGTGCTTGCGAATCTTGACGTTAACAAAACCTCTGGCCCCGATGGCATCCCAGCCCTTGTGCTGCGCAAGTGTGCCACATCTCTGGCGCGACCGTTGCGCAACCTCTTCAACATCTCGTACACCACTGGCGTTTTTCCCGCTTGCTGGAAGGTTGCCAACGTCCAGCCAGTTCCCAAAAAAGGCGAGGCTTCGGACCCTGCCAATTACCGTCCCATAGCAATATGCTCTACTCTGTCCAAAGTTATGGAGTGTGTTGTTAACTACAACAAAATGAACTACCTTGAGGACAATCTGTTGCTTAACGATAGGCAATATGGTTTCCGTAGAGGTCGCTCTACGGGCGACCTTATGGCCTTCCTCGTTGAGAAATGGAATCAGTCCATTCACCAACTCGGTGAAAGCAAGGTCGTTGCATTGAATATCTCCAAAGCTTTTGATAGAGTTTGGCATGAAGCACTAGTTGCTTATTGCGTCGGTGATTGCTTCGCTCAATGGATAACGAGCTTCCTTAGCTGCCGTTCTATTAGAGTTGTGATAGACGGTGTCGCTTCAAATGAGTACTCCTTAAACGCAGGTGTACCGCAGGGTTCGGTCCTGGCACCCACTCTTTTCCTTGTCTTTATCAATGACCTCTTGTCATTGACTAAGAATCCTATATATTCGTTTGCGGATGACAGCAGCCTTTGTCATTCATATTCATTTACAGGTCGTCCAAGCTCTGCGGAGATTGAGAGCAAGCGACGTCATATGAATGACACACTCAACAAAGACCTTAAATCAATCTCCGAGTGGGGTCGAGCGAATAGGGTCAGCTTTAATACTCGAAAGACCCAATGCTGTTGTCTCTCACACAAGCAAACTTCCTCCCCCTCCCAAACTCCTCTATCCTTTGATGGTGTGGGTATTGTAGAGTCGGCAGCTCTTGACGTTCTAGGCTTGTCGATCAAGTGTGATCTCCGCTGGAATGACCACATTTTCGACATTGTTAAAGAAGCTGGCAAGTGCTTAGGCTTTCTAAAGCGCTGTAAAAAATACTTTACACCGGCTGATCTCTGCACTATCTACATCACCTATATTAGGCCAAAAATGGAGTACAACTCGCATTTATGGGCAGGAGCTTCACGAACCCAACTGGAGCTCTTAGACCGTATCCAACGTCGCGCGATAAAGCTAATAGGAAACGATCGGGTCGCCAGCTCTATCGATTCCTTGGAGCATCGTCGGAACGTGGGATGTTTAAGCCTTTTCTATCGTTACTTTAACGGTAGATGCTCTGCTGAGATAAAAGATCTTATCCCAGCTGCCCGCGTGTTTTCTCGTAACACGCGAATGGCGAGCGGGGCCCATCGATATCACGTTTCGACGAAACTCCAACGCACCACGCATTACAGGGAGAATTCGTTCTTCGGTCGTACATCGAAGTTGTGGAATAGTCTTCCTGCGGAAGTTTTCCCACGTCATTACAATATTCGTGAATTCAAGGCAAACGTCCACCGCCACTACTCCACTTTCCCCCACCCACTAACCTATGATCCTTTCTAAATCAACAAGTGCTTTGCATGTATAGGGGGCATCCCCTGACTGTTGGTTTTATAAAAAAAAAATTTCAAAAAAAATGCCCTGGTGGCTTTATTGATCGTAGATTCATTGATTGAAGATGTGAGTTACAGTTGGTCGTTTTATCAGGGGTAGCTACCCTCAGGTATTTCACCTCGTTTTAGAATCCTATAGTAGGACCACCAAAAGAGGCTTCATCAAATTGATCTTCCTCTTCCTGATATAGGGTACCTGATCGCGAATAAGTTCATAAGATCGACGTATTCTTGGGTGGCCTTCACTTTTTCAGGATCCGTTCTTGTGCCGTCGCTGGTTACAATAAACCCCAGGTATTGTATGCTTGTTTAAAAATTTAGGACCTTTTTCGCGCTACTCTCATGTTTGAGCCGTAGAGGCTTTTTAGAACCCAGTCAAAGGGCTTAACATGGGCCTCCTCATTTTTTGAAAATACGATGACATAGTCGATGTAAACGTAACACGTCTTACCAATCTGCTCCAACACAACGTCATCGATTCGCCTCTGGAAAATGGTACCCAAATTTTTCAACCAAATGGAAGCCGAAAAAATGCGTACTTCTCGCCGTTTATGCAGAACGACGTCTTTTCACGATCACGCTCTGCCAATTCAATTTGGTCATAGACTTCAGATCTAAAGTCGTAAAGAACTTGGCCTAACCAAGGTCGCGAAACTCATTGATATATGTATTTGACATCGAATACTTATCTGCAGTCGTCTTTTGGCTGAGCTCCCGAAAGTCCATTACAAGATATAACACTACGATGTGTCGCTGAAACATGGGTGATTTAGCAGACTGATGCACTCTCTTGGAGTGTTCGAAAGAAAAGTGTTTCGCAAGATCTTCGGCCCGATCCGCGTTGGGGACGACTACCGCAACTGGATGACCCACGACGTCCGAGCTGTTTGAGTTGTTCGACCTCTACGCCGACATTGACATAGTCAGCCGCATTAACACATAGCGGCTTCATTGGCTGGATCATGTCGTGAGTGTGGACGAAGGAGCTCCATCGAAGAAGGTATTTGAGGCGAAAATTGGAGGACGGAGACTCCGATGGAAAGACCAAATAGAGGAGGCACTGGCAGGGGTTGGCATTTCAAACTGGAAAAGGCGCACGTTGCAGGGGCGCCTAGAGAGCAGCCCGAGTTACCAATTACAAATTCAGAACAAGACGAATATTTGACTGCCTGTATTCGGATTTATTTATTGTGTCGCAGATGTTAAGCAAGTCGTGTGAAACGCTGCTTCACTTTCGCCCTTAGGAAATGCACGCCGAAAAATTCGTCAAATTCCAGCGAGTAGTGAAAATGAGAAGTATTCTCTCCTATGTTTGTTTTTGGATCAGGTACGATTAAATTAATTTTTGTCGCCTCTGTAATCGATATGAGTGCATTTCTACGTCATGTATATAAGATTTTTCATCTGAGTCTTCTTGTAGTATGTATTTGTCTTTCGCTAGCTAAACGAAGTTTGCGTGTAATGATTATTCCATAAGTTTGCAGGACAAGAATTACAGCAAAAAAATTTTGGGAATGGGTGATAAAAGTAAAACAAGAATGAATTTGGCGGCTATCAAAAAAGTCGATCCCTACGCAAAGGATATTGTGGATTCATCTTCACATGTTGCTTTCTACACTTTCAACTCAATACAGAACGAGTGGGAGAAGACTGACGTCGAAGGTGTTTTCTTTATTTACAGTCGTAACGCCCAGCCTTTTTACAGCATTTTCATCAACAACCGACTGAATACGACGTCTTTCGTGGAGCCTATTACAAATCAATTGGAACT
This sequence comes from Neria commutata, assembly GCA_963457695.1. Classification (NCBI taxonomy): domain Eukaryota; kingdom Metazoa; phylum Arthropoda; class Insecta; order Diptera; family Micropezidae; genus Neria; species Neria commutata. The sequence continues at coordinate 27,833,229 of OY735247.1, forward strand.
CCAGTCACAGCCTCCGTTTTTGTTGTATCGTAATGAGCGTTCCCGTATTCGTGGCTTCTGGTTTTATAACAGTTTGGAGTGTGGTCGAATTGGAAGTTTAGTATCTACACTCGTCCAGGAGCCTGGTGCTCAAGTGAATACTGCAGTGCTTATAGAGAAGCCGGAACAGTTAAAGGAGACCAATGTTAATATATTCAAAATGCTTTCCAAAGCTCAGCAAGATTACAATTCCCAAGCATCAAACACTAGCATTTCCCAAGAACAGGCACCGTGCAACGTTTTAAATTTTTTCGCATCCGCTAAGCCCACTTCGACAAAAGGACCGTTGTTGCAAAGACTTCTTCCAAATACGCTGTCGGTAGAGCAACTGGAGAAACAACAGCGTGTTCATACCCCATCGGAATCTATTCAAGGATTGAATCAAAAACCATTCACTCCGCCACAGTGGCTTTCTTTTCCCGAAAACAATGTTGCAGACAATGGCACTACTCAAGGCACAGTAATAGGTTCTCCTGCTGTAAGAATGGGGTCAACACAGTTGACCAAGGCCCGAAAGTTGTCAAGCGTGGAATCCAGCAAGTCTCCTATGGCAGCAGCTATCTCTGAAAAGGAAAATCCTTTACGCCAATTATTGGTAAGCGATGCACCCATAACCCACTCGGGCGCTTCAACAAATATCAATGAATCCAATTCAAAACCAGCTCTAATGTTACCGACGATGTTCGATAAACCAAATTGGATTATGGACACAGCTCCGGTCAAGCAGGAAGCACTTGACCATACTCAACTGGTGCAAGCTTTCTCATACTTGTTGCAAACCGATGAGGATTTTGTGCAAAAATTGCATGACGCTTACATTAAGGTGTGTACCAAAGCACCAGTAGGGTTATATCAGTAGAACATGAAAAAACCAGACAAGTGAAATAAAAATTTGTTTTGAATAATGAAACCATTATAGTGTGTATTTATGCATTTTCTCCACTATCTGATGAATTTTCACTTTCCTTTTCCCGGTCCAGAGCTCTAAAATCCTTCACTTTTATCTTCTGCGGTATTATTTGTAACAAAAATTCCAAATGCTCTCCTTCTTGCACATATTCTGATAGATCTTCATATTTGAGTGTGCTATCTTCGTTCTTCTCACCGAAAGCTTCCTTAGTAAATTCTTGGATAAAGAATTCCTGCAAACGAAAATTGTAACAATTTATTGAATAAGGGGATTAAGGCCAACTTAATGGCAAATATTGGTTTGGTCCCCTTACTGTTGATTTGGCCATAATGAAAAGCACTTCATTTGTGATTTTTCCTGTATCTAAAGAACTCTTCATTATTGTCCGAATGCGGCTAATTGGTAGTGCTGTTTCCATTATTTAATCTGCGGCACTATGCTGCGATATTTGTAAACACTAATTGATGCGAGTTAGGGATTCGAAAAGTATTAAACGATAAGTTATAAACGTCAGATTTTACTTGCCAGAATTTATCGGTACCACAGAAAAGACCAGAAGTGTATAGGGGTCTTAGCAGTTCTCAAGAAAAGCGAAAACTCCATATTAAAAAACGCCAACAAAATGCTCAAGAAATTTCCTTGTGTCAAAATTACTTGAGCCCTATCGCAGTTCTCAAGATATTTGCTACGTAATTTACTACTTTTTTTCAGTGGAAATGTGCATTGGGTAACTCTGGTTTGGGCAAGAAGAAGACATTCAACGGATATTAACGGGCGAAAGAGGTAAGCAAAACATTAAATGTTCATTCTAGATTGTAAATTTGTAAAATATTTTATATTTTCAATTATCTTAATCTATTTTCTTATTTTCAGACATGAAAAACGCAGAAAATACTCAAAGCACACCACGAAGTGCGCATAAAACCGCCTCAACAAATTTGGCGAAGCAGGTGAAGGAGTGGCGAAGGATTTGGGACCTGACCGATCTAAACCAGGTTACACTATCCCATTAGCGGGGTTTAGACGGTCTTACATGTCGTCCAACATGGCTTGACGGCAATAATAACTGTAAATGCAACGCTACGTATACACGGTCCCACATGTCGTACAACATCACTTTCTTCAAATTGGCAAGCGAGACGCACGCATAATGCCAACGCGTTTTTACCGCCGGCAAATGAGACTTTTGAAAAAGAAGAGGAAGAAAAGACGAATCAAACAAAAAGGAAAGGCATATGTATAAAAGAAAGGGCGTTCTCAGCTCTCGTCGATATCATTCGACTCAATTTCTTTTAGTTTCTTTAAAAGCGCTACATACACTTTATTTTGTGCGTTTCTATTTTTATGAATTCCGCCCTTAATTTTCCAAGTTTCAGGAAAATTATTTAATTTATCCCTTTTTTGCATCTTTTGTGCATAGCATTCATTTTTAGAGTAATGCAAAATGACATGAATGCTATAGCATTCAAATTTTAAAGCTTGTTTTTATTCATTTAATTTTATACAACCCTATGTTTTTGTAAGTAATTAACGTACATTTCAAAGTAAGAACCAACTGCAGGCTGCAGCTCATTAAAATTCTTACTGTCCGTGATCATGTTAACACCACGGACAATTTTTCAAAGTGCCAAAATACACTGGGCTTGACCAACAAGTGTTTACACAGGTCGGATGGTTTGACAAGCCAGCAGAAAAATCAAAAAATTTTGAAAACCATCCCATAATCCCATATGTGTGACAAGCGGTTGTTTCTTGTGTATACAGGATCCAACATTAAGGTTTGTCCTACATGTTGGACGACATGTAGGACCGTCTAAACCCCGCTATTGGACAATGGCAAAAAAGCCGACAATGACACCTATGGCGCTGACTTGGAACGCATTCTAAATACCCAACGTTTATAAACACTTGTTTAATGATAAAATGTGGTTTTAGTTAAAACCGTAATCCTGCAATTCAGCATTAATTATAGAGTGTGTCAAGTAGGCAGTCTGTGTCGGTAGTCCGAAGAAGGAGGTCGACTCGCGGTACGCTGCTACGAGCGGTGGCCGCTGTCGCATACATACACTGTAAACTTCATAACGTTGTATATTTAAATACTAACGTTTCGATTCCAATAAAACCAGCATGAACATGCACAGAGCGTGTGCGTGACAACTCAGAAGTGAGATTCACTTCACCCTACAACGATAAATCGGCTATTCCTACGAAATGAGGAAAGCAACAATAAGTTGCAACGTCTTGACAACGACGCTACAACGTCGAAGTAGCAACAACGAAAACTAACGGACAACGAAGCTTCAACGCCCGGTAGCAACGATATACACGGCAACGATGAGAAAGTACGATAAGTTTTCTGTACAACGCGCGTACAGTCAAACACGAAGCTCAAACGTTAAAGCAGCAAGTTGGAAAAAAATTCAACGGAAAAACGAACGCAAATCTATCGACACAGCAACGGTGTCAAAGTTCTGGAGAAAAGTTGCCAAGGCCACAAGTGGCACGGACAGAGCAACGCAGCTGCGACCTGCGCAATATAATTTCAAAATCGAGGGGGAAAAAATATCAAGCGCACGAAGCCAACGAAACCAGATGAGCAACGACAGGCAGCGCAACGAAACACGCAGCACAACGACAGGCAGCGCAACGACGCCACGAAACAGTCAGTGCAACGGAACACGCAGCACAACGACAGGCAACGAAACGACGCCACGATACAAGCAGCGCAACGGAACACGGAGCACAACGACAGGCAACGAAACGAGGCCACGATACAGGCAGCGCAATGAAACAGGCAGCGCAACGGAACACACAGCCCAACGACACCACGATACAGGCAGCGCAACGAAACACGCAGCACAACGACAGGCAGCGCAACGGAACACGCAGCCCAACGACACCACGATACAAGCAGAGCAACGAAACAGGCAGCGCAACGACAGGCAACGAAACGACGCCACGATACAGGCAGCGCAACGACGCCACGATACAAGAAGCGCAACGTCAGGCAGCGCAACGAAACACGCAGCACAACGACAGGCAGCGCAACGACGCCACGATACAGGCAGCACAACGACAGGCAGCGCAACGACGCCACGATACAAGAAGCACAACGACAGGCAACGAAACGACGCCACGATACAAGCAGAGCAACGAAACACGCAGCACAACGAGAGGCCGCGCAACGACAGGCGACGCACCGACGCCAAGGAATTAAGTCGAAAAGCATTCGGCACAAGCGCGCGAGCTGTACACGAAAACAAGAAGAGGGCACTTCTAAACGAGCAGTCAAACGAAACGGACCTCCAACGGAAAACACAACAGAAAAATCTTAGCTATGATAAAAATCACGGCATTAAAAGTGTAGCAGATTAATAGGCTGCTGCGGCTGAACAATTTGCAAGTCCAGGGCATGAAAGCCCATAAAGCTGCAAAACTGGTGGAGATTCTGGGCACTGATGAAGTTGCTCCAGAAGACGTTGAGCCAGAAGAAGACGTGGCTCTGACGCAGATCAACGACCTAAGGAAGGTAGTGGCAGACTTGGCTCAAGCGGTATCGGAGTTAGTTGCAGAAAGGCAACCAGCACCGGCGATGAATGATACCCGAAGTGAGCTGCAAACGACTGTGAACGAAGCACCACGCGCTGGCCCAATTAAAGATCCTATTGGAGTGACCCATTAAAGAAGGTAATTACGTCTCAACAATTTATTCAAAGAGTCGAGCAATTGCAGCGCGCGTACGGATGGAGCGAAGACCTTATGCTCTCCGCAATTCATCACAAATTGGTTGGAATGGCGAAGCGCTGGATGGACGCACAACCGGTTTTCAAGACGTGGAGAGAATTTGTCAACGCGTTCCTGTCTGATTTTCCCACAATGGTTAACGCGGTAGACCTGCACAAGGACATGGCTAGCCGCAAAAGAAGAAGCAACGAGACGTTCGCGGAATATTATTACACCATGCTAAGTATTGGCAGACGAGGCGCACTTGACGACATCTCAATCAACTCGTACGTGATCAATGGCCTGGGCTATTCCAGCATATCGAGAACACTTTTGGCGATGAACATTCCAACGTGTACGGAGTTGCTCATCTCGCTGGAAAAATTAACAACGTCACCACGAGCCAGCATTGGCCCAACGATGATCAGAAGCAACAACGAAATTCCTGAGCGTCGAGGTCCCAAGTGCTTTAATTGCAATGAAGTAGGCCATATTGCAATAAAATGTCCACGACCGCAGAAAACCCGAGGTGCACCTGTTGATTTGGCCATAATGAAAAGCACTTCATTTGTGATTTTTCCTGTATCTAAAGAACTCTTCATTATTGTCCGAATGCGGCTAATTGGTAGTGCTGTTTCCATTATTTAATCTGCGGCACTATGCTGCGATATTTGTAAACACTAATTGATGCGAGTTAGGGATTCGAAAAGTATTAAACGATAAGTTATAAACGTCAGATTTTACTTGCCAGAATTTATCGGTACCACAGAAAAGACCAGAAGTGTATAGGGGTCTTAGCAGTTCTCAAGAAAAGCGAAAACTCCATATTAAAAAACGCCAACAAAATGCTCAAGAAATTTCCTTGTGTCAAAATTACTTGAGCCCTATCGCAGTTCTCAAGATATTTGCTACGTAATTTACTACTTTTTTTCAGTGGAAATGTGCATTGGGTAACTCTGGTTTGGGCAAGAAGAAGACATTCAACGGATATTAACGGGCGAAAGAGGTAAGCAAAACATTAAATGTTCATTCTAGATTGTAAATTTGTAAAATATTTTATATTTTCAATTATCTTAATCTATTTTCTTATTTTCAGACATGAAAAACGCAGAAAATACTCAAAGCACACCACGAAGTGCGCATAAAACCGCCTCAACAAATTTGGCGAAGCAGGTGAAGGAGTGGCGAAGGATTTGGGACCTGACCGATCTAAACCAGGTTACACTATCCCATTAGCGGGGTTTAGACGGTCTTACATGTCGTCCAACATGGCTTGACGGCAATAATAACTGTAAATGCAACGCTACGTATACACGGTCCCACATGTCGTACAACATCACTTTCTTCAAATTGGCAAGCGAGACGCACGCATAATGCCAACGCGTTTTTACCGCCGGCAAATGAGACTTTTGAAAAAGAAGAGGAAGAAAAGACGAATCAAACAAAAAGGAAAGGCATATGTATAAAAGAAAGGGCGTTCTCAGCTCTCGTCGATATCATTCGACTCAATTTCTTTTAGTTTCTTTAAAAGCGCTACATACACTTTATTTTGTGCGTTTCTATTTTTATGAATTCCGCCCTTAATTTTCCAAGTTTCAGGAAAATTATTTAATTTATCCCTTTTTTGCATCTTTTGTGCATAGCATTCATTTTTAGAGTAATGCAAAATGACATGAATGCTATAGCATTCAAATTTTAAAGCTTGTTTTTATTCATTTAATTTTATACAACCCTATGTTTTTGTAAGTAATTAACGTACATTTCAAAGTAAGAACCAACTGCAGGCTGCAGCTCATTAAAATTCTTACTGTCCGTGATCATGTTAACACCACGGACAATTTTTCAAAGTGCCAAAATACACTGGGCTTGACCAACAAGTGTTTACACAGGTCGGATGGTTTGACAAGCCAGCAGAAAAATCAAAAAATTTTGAAAACCATCCCATAATCCCATATGTGTGACAAGCGGTTGTTTCTTGTGTATACAGGATCCAACATTAAGGTTTGTCCTACATGTTGGACGACATGTAGGACCGTCTAAACCCCGCTATTGGACAATGGCAAAAAAGCCGACAATGACACCTATGGCGCTGACTTGGAACGCATTCTAAATACCCAACGTTTATAAACACTTGTTTAATGATAAAATGTGGTTTTAGTTAAAACCGTAATCCTGCAATTCAGCATTAATTATAGAGTGTGTCAAGTAGGCAGTCTGTGTCGGTAGTCCGAAGAAGGAGGTCGACTCGCGGTACGCTGCTACGAGCGGTGGCCGCTGTCGCATACATACACTGTAAACTTCATAACGTTGTATATTTAAATACTAACGTTTCGATTCCAATAAAACCAGCATGAACATGCACAGAGCGTGTGCGTGACAACTCAGAAGTGAGATTCACTTCACCCTACAACGATAAATCGGCTATTCCTACGAAATGAGGAAAGCAACAATAAGTTGCAACGTCTTGACAACGACGCTACAACGTCGAAGTAGCAACAACGAAAACTAACGGACAACGAAGCTTCAACGCCCGGTAGCAACGATATACACGGCAACGATGAGAAAGTACGATAAGTTTTCTGTACAACGCGCGTACAGTCAAACACGAAGCTCAAACGTTAAAGCAGCAAGTTGGAAAAAAATTCAACGGAAAAACGAACGCAAATCTATCGACACAGCAACGGTGTCAAAGTTCTGGAGAAAAGTTGCCAAGGCCACAAGTGGCACGGACAGAGCAACGCAGCTGCGACCTGCGCAATATAATTTCAAAATCGAGGGGGAAAAAATATCAAGCGCACGAAGCCAACGAAACCAGATGAGCAACGACAGGCAGCGCAACGACGCCACGAAACAGTCAGTGCAACGGAACACGCAGCACAACGACAGGCAACGAAACGACGCCACGATACAAGCAGCGCAACGGAACACGGAGCACAACGACAGGCAACGAAACGAGGCCACGATACAGGCAGCGCAATGAAACAGGCAGCGCAACGGAACACACAGCCCAACGACACCACGATACAGGCAGCGCAACGAAACACGCAGCACAACGACAGGCAGCGCAACGGAACACGCAGCCCAACGACACCACGATACAAGCAGAGCAACGAAACAGGCAGCGCAACGACAGGCAACGAAACGACGCCACGATACAGGCAGCGCAACGACGCCACGATACAAGAAGCGCAACGTCAGGCAGCGCAACGAAACACGCAGCACAACGACAGGCAGCGCAACGACGCCACGATACAGGCAGCACAACGACAGGCAGCGCAACGACGCCACGATACAAGAAGCACAACGACAGGCAACGAAACGACGCCACGATACAAGCAGAGCAACGAAACACGCAGCACAACGAGAGGCCGCGCAACGACAGGCGACGCACCGACGCCAAGGAATTAAGTCGAAAAGCATTCGGCACAAGCGCGCGAGCTGTACACGAAAACAAGAAGAGGGCACTTCTAAACGAGCAGTCAAACGAAACGGACCTCCAACGGAAAACACAACAGAAAAATCTTAGCTATGATAAAAATCACGGCATTAAAAGTGTAGCAGATTAATAGGCTGCTGCGGCTGAACAATTTGCAAGTCCAGGGCATGAAAGCCCATAAAGCTGCAAAACTGGTGGAGATTCTGGGCACTGATGAAGTTGCTCCAGAAGACGTTGAGCCAGAAGAAGACGTGGCTCTGACGCAGATCAACGACCTAAGGAAGGTAGTGGCAGACTTGGCTCAAGCGGTATCGGAGTTAGTTGCAGAAAGGCAACCAGCACCGGCGATGAATGATACCCGAAGTGAGCTGCAAACGACTGTGAACGAAGCACCACGCGCTGGCCCAATTAAAGATCCTATTGGAGTGACCCATTAAAGAAGGTAATTACGTCTCAACAATTTATTCAAAGAGTCGAGCAATTGCAGCGCGCGTACGGATGGAGCGAAGACCTTATGCTCTCCGCAATTCATCACAAATTGGTTGGAATGGCGAAGCGCTGGATGGACGCACAACCGGTTTTCAAGACGTGGAGAGAATTTGTCAACGCGTTCCTGTCTGATTTTCCCACAATGGTTAACGCGGTAGACCTGCACAAGGACATGGCTAGCCGCAAAAGAAGAAGCAACGAGACGTTCGCGGAATATTATTACACCATGCTAAGTATTGGCAGACGAGGCGCACTTGACGACATCTCAATCAACTCGTACGTGATCAATGGCCTGGGCTATTCCAGCATATCGAGAACACTTTTGGCGATGAACATTCCAACGTGTACGGAGTTGCTCATCTCGCTGGAAAAATTAACAACGTCACCACGAGCCAGCATTGGCCCAACGATGATCAGAAGCAACAACGAAATTCCTGAGCGTCGAGGTCCCAAGTGCTTTAATTGCAATGAAGTAGGCCATATTGCAATAAAATGTCCACGACCGCAGAAAACCCGAGGTGCACCAAATGCAACCGGATTGGGCACGAAGCCAGGGACTGCCGAGCCACGACAACGGTAGCAAGAATAGGCAACGACCCCACTCTCAACGACACGGCACCACCGGTAATGACACAAATTACCATCGACGGCAAGAACTATGACGCATTCATCGACACTGGAAGTGACTGCTCTTTGCTTGGAGAGTCAGTGAAGACAACGGCCACACGACAACCGGTAGTTAAGCGACTTAAGGGGTTCGGAGAATCGATCGTCGAACCGACGGAGATGGTTGAAGCTATGATCGTGATGAACGGCAAACAGGTGCAGGTAAATTTTGTTATCGTTCCAGACAACCTGCTGCCAGCGCAAGTTTTATTGGGCAGAGACGTGCGCTGCAAAGACGACCAACGTATGCTTATAGAGGCAGGCATACTTCAGATGCAGTCGTTGCCAAAATGCAACTTTCAAATCGGTGCGCAGCTGAACGAGAAGCAGCATGAAGATCTATTTGAATTCAACGTTTTGCCGTTTGGCCTCATCAACGCGCCTATGTGGTTCCAAGAGATGATTCGCAATATCATCAAGCCTTTGAAAATCCGAGACCAAATAATCAGTTATGTGGACGAAGTCATCATCGGGACGGAGACTGCCGATAAGGGATTAGGAGTACGGCAGGAGTTTCTGGAAGCAGTAAAGTACGCAGGCCTCACGCTACGACCGTCAAAATGCACGTTTATTGAAAGCTCAGTGGTAGTTTTGGGCCATACGGCAGATAGCCAAGGGATTCGACCAGGTGAACTGAAAACGCAAACGTTCCGAAAGTTTCCAACTCCAACAAGCGTGACGGCAGTTCGTCAGTTCCTAGGTGTAACAGGTTTTTTTTTAGGAAGTTTGTTAACCATTATAGCAGCATTGCACGCCCGCTAACTAACCTTTTGAAGAACGACGTTTCATTTCAGTGGTCCGACGAACAGGAAGCGGCCTTCGCCCAGCTAAAAGAAGCCATCTCCAACGAACCAATTCTCACGTTGTACGATGCCAGCAAAGAACATGAAGAACAAACCGATGCGAGCACATTGGGCCTACTTACACATTGGGTAGTACTTTTTCAGATGGAAGGTAACGAGGTAAAGCCAGTCTTCTACTACAGTTTTCAATGCAGTGACGTAGAAAGTCGGTACTCAAGCCACGAACTGGAGGTCCTGGCCATCGTGGATTCACTCCAGCGATTCAGGATGTACCTCCTTGGCAGCCGCTTCCGAGTCGTGACCGACTGCAACGCAATCGTCACCACGAAAACCAGTTCTACGCTACCACCTCGAGTAGCAAGATGGTGGTTGAAATTGCAGGAGTTTGATTTCGAGTGCACTCAGCGACCGGGATGTAAAATGGCGCACGTGGATGGATTGAGCAGAGCACCATCTTTACCCCCGCACGAACTAGATACGGTGGCAGAAAACGTGTTGCGAGTTCAAGCAATCACCGACGGCGACTGGGTTTTGGCACTACAACTACAAGAGTTAAGGAAGTTAGTAATCCCTCGTTCAGCTAGGTGGGGCCGAGCGAGTCAACAAGACTGTGCTAGCATCTTTAAAGTGCACCACCGTAGATGACCGCGAATGGGATGAGGCACTCCCAAACCTGCAGTGGTGTATCAACTCGCAAAAGAACGCAACCACGAAATACAGTCCAAATGCGTTAGTGTTCAGCTACCACGTACGGGATGTAAGCCAGAATCGTCTCATCCAAGCGCTGGGTGAGGACGGCAGCAACGACGAGAGCCACAGCAACTATCGGCGAAAGGAAGCGGCCGAAAACATCATCAAAGAAAAGGCAAAGTGGAAAGAGCGGTTCGACGCCAAGCACCGCAAGCCCACATCCTACTCCGAAGGCGACCTGGTGGTCCTGGAGCACATCCCCAATGCAACGGGTCAGTCGCACAAGCTGGAGCCCGCGTTCAAAGGGCCAAACATCATAACAAGAGTACTCGACTTTGACCGCTATGTGGTGACCAGAGCGTGTGCGTGATAAGTGTTACATATATACATATATCATAATTTTTACTGGTGCAAATTTCCGTCTCTAAGGAATCGATAGCATCAGCAGACACTCTTGTTTGCTTTGTCAGCATCAGCTGTTGAGCTAAGACCCGTTATCTAACCTATACTGTCATAAAAACTTGCAACAAAACATTTAACTTTTAACATCAAACAGCTGGACCTTTGCCCCCACGGACTATGTACACAAATGCATTAAGGGTATTCATTTAAGCGTATAAGTATGAACATTGCGCAAATTTATCAATTTATCACGTGTGTTAAATGAACTCACTGTTTGTGCAAATGGTGTTTGGCTGTCAAAGAGAAAAAACCAAAATGCCGAGAATCAGTAAAAAAGTAAAGATTGTTGGAGCTGTTTGGAAAAAATTACTGTAACCATTTTGCGTTAATTTCGATTGTACAATACTAAACTTTTATCATAATGTTATAGATCATAGCTAAAGAGGTGTTTGCAGCTCTCAAGAAATCGCTCAAGAAAAATTTTGCATTATTCCTTGAGGGCAAAATAGTAGTGGACAAGTAATTTTGACAGCTAACAGCTGATGCAAATCACAGCAAAATGTCGTTAAATGAAGATTGGTAAGTTTTCACAAAATTTACTATTATTTGATTAATGCATTATTTATATATATTTTTCAGGCATAATATGGTGTCCGTACTAAATACAGCAATATTGGTGGTTTGTGCGGAACAATTAGAATCGGAAGAAAGCAACAAGCAAGCTAAATTCGACATCAGAAAATTTTTTGAGGCGCTTTTGGCGTTTTGGCGCACTTCGCGGTGTATTTTCCGAGTTTTCCATGTCTGAAAATAAGATAATAGATTAAGATAATTGAAAATCTAAAATAAATCAAAAAATTTTGCAAATTTACAACCTAAAATGAACATTTATTGTTTTGCTTACCTCTTTCGCTTGTTATTAGCTGTTGAAAGTCTTCTTCTAGAAGAATATGGATATGTAGTAAGTTTCTACCGAGTTTCATTGATGTGTGATATGTAGTTCTAAAGTTATACACAAATCTGGAGTTGATAAAAAAGTGCCACGCCCCTTATCCTACGCCCATAAAATTTATTAATTCATGTATTGGGCTCGTGTTTAGGCATGTATGCAAAGTTTCAGATCTCTAAGTAGTCGGGAAGTGGGTGAAAAATTGATTACTAGATTTGACGACCCACATACATACCGGATGTGAACCTAATATCTGTGGTCAAAAGCAATAACGACTTAAGTCGACTTAAGACGAAATTGAGTTGACGTTACCACTGTATTCCTGACGTTGATGTGCATATTTTGTTCAAACCCCGGTATCTGTACCCATCTCAGAAAAAAAGTTATTTAAAAAAAACACATGCACTTATGTACATGCACTTATGTGCATTTCAAATTTCGAATTGCATTTTCTCGAAACAGTTGTTTTCGACTTAAGTCGTTATTGCATATGACCACAGATATAAAGCTTATAAAAAGAAGCGGCCCGAGGACTGAACCTTGAGGCACACGACTGCAAGCTGACTTGTATTAAGAGCAATAATTGGCAATATTTACTCTCTGCACTCTGTTCGATAAGTAGCTACTAATAAGATTAACAACAATATGCCAGAGCCCATATTAGTTTTTAACAAAGTAAAGAATGATTTACACTGCTTTCAAATGCTTTAGAGAATTCAATCAAGCAAAGTAGGGTAAGTAGACCTTCATCATAAGGAGATCGAATATTATCAAGTACCTTGAGAGTAACAATTGGCCACCACGAAATCCAGATTAAAATGGGAATACAAAATTGCTTTGTGAAAGAAAATTAGATATCTGGTCAGCCATCATACCTAATATCTTATCCGCGGAGCTCAGATCCAGGATCTTGCTGTGTGCTTGTGATTGTTCATTAAATTTTTCTGCAACGGGGGTTGAATTTACTACCCAATTGCGGATGGTGAAGCCTCCGGCTGCGTGGATACGCCTGCCTGCCTAGTTGCGAGTTTTCCCCCGAAATAACATAGTATCTATGACTTTTAAAGAGAGATTGGCAGCAAAATTAATGTCGAGATCCTTAACGTAAGTAAAGTTTTACAGAATTTTACGCTTTTTTGTATGTCGTTAATATATAAAAAAAGCAAAAGTTGGAAATAGAGCAACAATTGCAAAGGGTGAACTTTGTAAGCTTAAATTGGAGAAAAAGCCTTCAATCTCTTGGCTGGGAGACTGTGAAAAAAGCGTATTTATAATGATATAGAAACAACATTGGAATAATTGAAATGTTTATTGATAACATCATGATAATCGAATCGATCGAATTGTTAAAGAGACAAATCTGCATTCAGTCGAAGTATCTGGCACTTCTATAAATGTTACTTTTAAAGAGATTGAGCAGTATGTATTTAGGAATCGTTCTTTAAAGGAAAACAACAATTAAAACAATAGACCTAAAAAAGCTACACACGCGATTCAAGATGTCCAGTTCGATGGGATTGGTAATTTTCCATCTTACAAAACAACGCAGTCGCGTTGCAAACTTCGTACAAATAGATAAACCACTATAATTTGCACTAAATGTTATATGTACCTATATCTCTTTGTTTTACCTCTAAAAGAAACTGTTTTACTGATTATCATGTAAAATAACACAATTTTATTATATTTTGAAAGACATTGTATGAACAATGTTACGCTTACTGTTTTCTAAATAAAACAAACTTTTATTTCTCTTTCGCAAAAAGTTTCCTTCCTTTTTTTCGTTAATGCACCATGTTGTATTAGTACAAAGTTTTGTAAACTAGATAGAGCGACTAAATTTATACAAAGTACATTTTTTCCTGTAACTTGGCCTCAATATAGTGAGAAACAACTGTTATAAAAATCGAACTGTCTGTACAAGTTTGGCGCATAAAATGTTTAAACAGATTAGTTTTAAAATATCGAAAAGGAGGGCGGAAATTTTCCGAGGAAGGACAATACCTATAAAAGAAGGACTGTCCTCCCTAAAGGAGGACGATTGGTCACCGTATACTAAGTGGATATATTTAGATTTTTATTTCCTGTGCAATGAAAGTTTCATTGCATTCTTATTTTTATTAGAGGGAAAATCCCTTTAACTGAATTTTATTGTTTCCGCCAATTTTCTCTTTCGTTATATGCTCCGCACTAAAAGTAGCATGAAGAGAATAAATAAGTGTAAGCGTATATGATATTTATGTGACAAGACAACGCACATTGCACGATTTCGCCTATCTAGCAGAGTTTAATTCAATAGCTCCTGAACGTATAAAGATATCGGTATGAAAATTGGTACAGACAATGCTGGTCTTTCGGTTGAGAACTGGTATAAATATGTACATGGTCAAGTAGGGTTGCCATAGAAGAGTAATTTTTGAAATAAGGCGAACCACGCCCATTTTTTGGTATGGTATAGAAGACCGAACCCTTAACTTGAATACCAAGTATTATTCTTTTCTGTGTGTAATTACACAAATTACAGCCATTTTACCGAAAAAAATCTGAGGTAGTGGAAATTACATTACAGGCCTATTATGGGCGTGTCCTTCGACCGATTTCGCTAATTTCGCAACTGAAACTTTGCTTAGGTTCACTGCGACTATGTACCAAATTTGGTCCAAATCGGACAACTCCTTCTTTCTCTACTGCGACCACGGTCGGTAAAATCGCGCAATAAGGGTTGTACGCGAAGTGGTCTCATTCAATTTGGGGCAAGTTTGGGGCAGATTTTTTTTTGATACTGAATCCGAAGATATGCCTGCTTAGCCCAGTGATAGTTTTCAGCCTGGATATTGCGAGATTTTTTAGTTTTTTACCATCAAAGTATCATATTTACGTAAAAAATTACTCACCTTTTGATTAGATTTTAATGACCTATCCTAACGACCCAAAAATGAAATGAGAGGAAGGCACTACTTTTTATGAAAGCTTTTATATTGAAGAAAATATTATTTTAAACCGGTTTGCTAAATTCGACGCGGACGAAAAAATAGAGACTCAAAAATTGCGGACAAAAAGTGTCAAAACTGCTGCAGTGCTAATGAAATATTCTGTGTTTGACAGCCGTTATCTCTTTAACCGTTGCTTTTCCACTTTGTTTTGTGCTATTTTCGTAATATTCGATAAATTTGCAATAACATATGTATTCGAAAATCATTTCATTTGGAGACTTTTTGTTTTTGAATTAAACTCTGCTAGATAGGCGAAATCGTGCACTGTGCGACGCTTGGTTTCACTTTATGTTTTAATGAGTGTTTTCATGTAAAGTCGCTACAGGGATGTAATTGAGACTGTCAAGCGGATACACATGTGTTTGCTTGGTTGTAGCGTTTGTGTCCGCCACCAACTTCACATTCTAAGCTAGCTTCCTTTCCATTTTTCCGTGTGGGTTATAAAGTTGTCTAAAAATGGTATGATCCGCAAAATGATTAAAAGTGTGTTATTACAATATGATTTAGCATTAAAGTAGTTTCAAAGTTTGACACGTCTTTTTAGAAATGTTTTTAGTGGATTAATTTATGTAAACTTTAACGAGGTTGTGTTTTGATTTTAGACGAAGAAACGCCGTAATGGAGGTCGTTGCAAGCACAACCGTGGCCATGTGAAGCCAGTGCGTTGCACCAATTGCGCTCGTTGCGTTCCTAAGGACAAGGCAATCAAGAAGTTCGTCATTCGTAACATTGTGGAGGCGGCTGCTGTCAGAGATA
Source organism: Neria commutata (assembly GCA_963457695.1). Taxonomy (NCBI): domain Eukaryota; kingdom Metazoa; phylum Arthropoda; class Insecta; order Diptera; family Micropezidae; genus Neria; species Neria commutata. The sequence goes on from OY735247.1 coordinate 27,849,085, forward strand.
TATCTGAAGCATCCATTTGGGAGTGTAAGCACTAAATGAAATTCGTAATAAAATTGTGTCAATTGTACAATTGTTATCTCTTGCAGCTTATATCCTGCCCAAACTATATGCAAAGTTGCACTATTGCGTCTCCTGCGCTATTCACTCAAAAGTGGTGAGAAATAGATCGAAGGAAGCACGCCGTATTCGTACCCCGCCGGTCAGGACTTTCCCTAAGGATATGGCTCGCCACAATCAAAATAGGAAGTAAAAAAAAACAGTTGTGTGAAGAAAAAATAAATTACTTATCTTTGATGAATGAAATGTATTTGTTAATGAATACAGAGAGTGGTATTGTCGCTTTTGTACGTGAAGAATCGCTGGCAACATGATTAAATCGCTTTCCAGACTAGTTGGTTCACATGAAAAAGTCGTTTTAATTAAGCAGCTTCTTTTTAAAGTGTCCTAGGTAATAAAACCTTCAATTTGTGTGTAATTGGCATATGTTTATCCGCGTATTTTGATGTTTAGAAGAGCGCTTTCCATTCACAGTTAGTAACGCTCCCTATAATTTGTTTTAAAATGTATAAACACGGTTGAGCCCACAAAAATTGCATCTGCAATGTACAAATTTTGAAATCGCCGCAACTTTCCTGTAAAATACCTATGAAAATATATGCACTACAACTCAACATATCGCTGGCAAAATATACAGACCCTAACCAACATTTATGAAATTATACAAAACGTGATCAAAAGAACCCCCCACCCACTAACCAATGATCCTTTCTAAACCAACAAGTGCTCTGCATGTATAGGGGGCATCCCCTGTGTCGGTTTATTTTAAAAAAAATTTTTTTTTAAATATGACGTAGGGAAGAGGGAGTAGAGGTACGTTCGTAAATGCAACCCAGCGGTTGCACTGCAAAGCAACGCGTTCGTAAAAGCAAAATGGCGCAATACTGCCGCGTGCAGCGCGTTCGTTAATGCAACGGCTTGGCACCGCAGTGACAAATTTCTGCAATTTTTGCAGTCATTATAGGTACGTTCGTAAATGCAGTAAATTCGTGCAGTGACAGTAGCAGTGCAGCCAACTTCAGTTGTCACTGCCCGATCAGCTGATTTCGTTTGCAGGTTGGTTGCAGAAACTTTAGTTGCATTAACGAACGCGATTCAGGATGGAAATTTTGGTTAAGGCATTAATTGATAATTGCGAAACTCGAAGTGAGAGTCTTTTAATGAATTTCAATAAAGAAAGGGTAAAACGAGTGAAAGAGAGATGTGTCGTGAAAAACCCTGATCAGACATTGTGAAATCGAAATTTTTTAGAACTGTCGGTTAAAGTGCTGGTTAGCACTTAACCGGACATTGAGAAAACGGCCCTTAGTCCACTGAGCCACCGCGGTGTCAATAAAAGATTATCTTCAAAAAGCGTTATACGGTGCGGACCAGCTTTAGGATACATATTTCGAATCTGCACAGTCTAACGCAACCCTGTGCCAATTAACGTTTAAAGAGGTGTTTGCAGCTCTCAAGAAATCGCTCAAGAAAATTTTGCATTATTCCTTGAGGGCAAAATAGTAGTGGCCAAGTAATTTTGACAGCTAACAGCTGATGCAAATCAAAGCAAAAGTCGTTAAATGAAGATTGGTAAGTTTTCACAAAATTTACTATTATTTGATTAATACATTATTTATATTTACTTTTCAGGCATAATATGGTGTCCGTACTAAATACCGCAATATTGGTGGTTTGTGCGGAACAATTAGAATCGGAAGAAAGCAACAAGCTAGCTAAATTCGACATCAGAAAATTTGTTGAGGCGCTTTTGGCGTTTTGGCGCACTTCGCGGTGTATTTTCCGAGTTTTCCATGTCTGAAAATAAGATAATAGATTAAGATAATTGAAAATCTAAAATAAATCAAAATATTTTGCAAATTTACAACCTAAAATGAACATTTATTGTTTTGCTTACCTCTTTCGCTTGTTATTAGCTGTTGAAAGTCTTCTTCTTGTTAAAGTAATAATGTTTCAAACATTATTCCTTGCCAAAACCTGAGTTACCCTATGCACATTTCCACTGGAAAAAAGTAGTAAATTTCGTAGCAGATTTCTTGAGACCTGCAATAGGGGTCAAGTAATTTTGACGCAAGGAAATTTCTTGAGCATTTTGTTGGCGTTTTTTTATATGGAGTTTTCGCTTTTCTTGAGAGCTGCAAAGACCCCTTTATCAACTGCAACACTCGCGTGAATTTAGCTGCTTTCATTCGTCTTCCTCTTTTCTGAGATTCGTCCACATTTTTACACATTGCATCAATTTTCCATCAATTTCTTCAGACATTACAAATATAGCTCTTTAAGGAAAGAAATAATAACTTGTTAACGCTTCATCATGCTACGATCTGTCAAACGCGCTCAAGTAAATATATAAATAATTCGCCAACACATTTATTGCTTAACCTTTCATCGTTTCACGCAGCAAGTGCTCCTGCTACCCAATTCCCGGCAACTACTTAATCAAGTACGCACCAAAACATCTACTCCGATGAACACAGTTGTCATGTTTGTACCGCAGCAAGAGGTTAGTAGCGCTTTGTAAATTTTTCACATTGAGCCGTGTTGGATCAAAATTTAAGTTTCACAGGCGTGGGTAGTGGAGCGGATGGGACGTTTTCATAGGATCATGGATCCAGGACTTAACCTGTTAGTGCCTGTTATTGACAAAATAAAATATGTGCAAAGTCTCAAAGAAATTGCTATAGACGTTCCCAAGCAAAGCGCAATTACCTCAGATAACGTAACACTGAGTATAGATGGCGTTCTTTACCTCCGGATTATTGATCCCTATCGTGGTAAGACAACCCGTGAACTCTTCTGCCCAAGATGGTGCGTTTCTCATCGCTTTACCCACACTAGCTTCATATGGCGTTGAGGATCCTGAGTTTGCTATTACCCAGCTGGCTCAAACAACTATGCGCTCCGAATTAGGCAAAATGTCTTTGGATAAAATCTTCCGAGAACGAGAATCCTTAAATGTCAGCATTGTAGACTCCATCAATAAGGCTAGTGAAGCATGGGGCATTGCATGTCTACGTTATGAAATCAGAGATATTAGAGTAAGTGATGATATCTTATTAAACTTTTTAATATGCGTCACAAATCCTATCATTTTTATTTCAGCTGCCAACTAGGGTACACGAAGCGATGCAAATGCAAGTCGAAGCTGAGAGAAGGAAACGAGCAGCAATTTTAGAATCAGAAGGTGTACGTGAAGCAGAAATAAATATAGCTGAGGGCAAGCGGCAATCAAGAATACTTGCTTCAGGTAATATAGCATAAGCTCCTTTTTTCGGTAAGAAACTTGCACTTTTATCGAAAAGCTTTTGATTCTAATCGACATTTCTTAAGGCTATATGTATTTAAAATAGATACAATGCTTTGTTGATTATTCCATTACCAAAAGTTTTTTAATTGTAGAGGCTGAACGACAAGAACACATTAATAAGGCGAACGGAGAAGCGGCGGCAATGTTGGCAGTAGCTGATGCACGTGCTCGTGGCATACAAACTCTCGGGCAGTCCTTGAGAAATCACGTAAGTTGAAAGCAACAATTTTGACAGTTTTTTTTAAAATCATTTTAATAACTTACATTATTTTAGGATGGGCAAAGTGCGGCTTCATTGACACTGGCTGAACAATATATTGTTGCTTTCAAGCAGTTGGCGAAAACCAATAACACTCTGATACTGCCATCAAATCCCGGAGATATTTCAACTCTTGTAGCTCAAGCGCTTAGTGTATACAAAACAGTTTCGAATGCTACAATAACTAGTGAAAATATTGCAAGATGTCAGAAGTCGTCGACTCCAGAAAAATTGGAATTAAATCCCGTATCTAAAATGGACATTGAATGAAAAAATAAAAGTAAACATTTCTAAAAGTACATAATTGGGCGATTAAAGAAAACAATTTATTTTCACCTGCGGCTTTAAGGATTTTTAAAATTTTTTGATTTTATTATTTTGAGGCATATACATATGTATATAGTGAAATATTTATAAAATGCTACTTTTTACGTTTAAATGTCTGAATTCTAAAGATTTATCAAGAGTTTTTACTCAGAAAACGCTCTGGGGATGCAATTTCCAAGATTACCACAAAATAAATAAATTAAGCAACGAGCTTTTCGAGATTTTATTCCAAAGATCAACCTAATAAAAGAAAAAATAAGTAAGGAAGCATCAGTTGGGATAGCCCGGCAGAATAATACCCTACACCTAGTAGGGCGTGGGGCGGTAAGCCAATGACAGAAATTAAATTCTGGGTGTATTAGAATTGCCGCCAATTATGTGGGCGGAACACCCCCATTTCTGACAAACTACACGGTATTCCTAATAGGACTTTACATATCGCCGCTTGATTCAATACATACTTGTTGTGTGTCGATTTTTTCACATTTTGAGTTAAGGATGGCATGGGGGGTTCAAAACCCAGCTAAATCGATTGGCGTTCTCAGATTTCTTATATCTCCTACCGTTTTCGAGATATTCAGACTCTATTTTATCGTATGTAGGCTAATTTTCAATTTTTGCGTAAATATCTGTCGTATATGCAAGAAAAGCTAACATACGACAAATTTGTTCGCAAAAGAGGCAGAAAAAAATGTTCATCCATGTTTGTCGTATGTAAGATTTTTTTCGGTAAAATGGTTCTCAATTGACTTTTTATGAACTTAAACGAATGAAATTTGGTATTCAAGCTCAGATGTCAGCTCTACATACCCTATGAAAAACTGGGCGTGGTCCGCCTACTATATAGGCGGTAAACCGAAAATCATCATAACTTCCATAATATATACACAAGAGCGTACATATTTAGTTACTTCATTACTGGTAAGGATGCCTTTTGATTCTCCAAAAATGGGCGTGTTCCGCCCACCATAGAGGCGGTAATTTATATATATGTACCTATAGTTACTGTCGTAAGTCGACCAGAGTATCAATGTTTGGAATATGTAATCTTATTAGGAATATTTTGTACTTTGTCAAAAATGGGCGTGGTTCGCCCACTATGTACACAGTAATACACCCACCATTTCATTTCTTTTCCAGCTCGGGTAGGGTATTATTTAGTCGGTGAAACCCGACTGATGCTTCCTTACGCGATTATAAAAATACTTAATTTAAAAGATTTAATAAGAAATAGCGCTTCAACTTTGTACTATAACAATTTCTGCCTCCGCATTTGACAAACTAATTAAAAAGTTACTAAAGCTATATTTGGGAGAAACATTGCATTGTATATTATATTTGCAGTTTAAAAAAAAAAAAAAATTTCGAAAAAATTTTTGCTAGTATACATACGACACATTTTGATGGTAGGCGAACTAATTTGTTCAGAATGGTAGATAAGACAATATAATACTGAATTCATTTGGCTATATCTTCCTAAATATCGAAAAGTCGATCTTTTGGAATAAACAGTATTAATAACAAGGTTTCACTCTACCAAATACTCGATTTTCAGAAAAATCAACCGTGCCAAAAAAAAATGGGAGTACTTCAAACTTAAAACTGCATTTCCCAAAAAGTGAAAAAGTCGACATACGACAAGTATTGAATCAAGCGGCGATATGTATATGCCAAATTACGCCCATTTTTGACAACCTAAAAGTATACTACATAGGACCATATACATATGTATACAAAATATTCATACTTTGGCAAATGTACAGCACAAATTATCGGTATATGTATTTAATTTACGACTTATAAATGTAGCGGGCGTACCACGCCCATTTTTCGGCCGATCCATCAACTTGAATACCGAATATCATTCCTCTAAAGAGGTAATTAGATAAATTTATGACATTTGTACGAAAAAAAATTCGAGGAATGTTGACTTTTATAGGCCCATTGGGCGTAGACCATCTAATAATTTTTTGGGCCGACCAAAAACCCTCTAAAAATGAAAAAAAAAGTATTTCTACAAATATTTCTTAACATTTTATAGTGAAAATATGTTCAGGCTATGAAGACCTAACATCACGGTAAATTGCAGGTTCCTACGTTCCAATATGCACATAAAATTTGTAAAGTATTTTTTTCGGCATGGAACGCATTATTGTATCTTACATTACTTTTATGGGAAACGTTGTTTCTCTTCACGAGTGTTACGAGAAAGATTCTGAAACGAATTATGCTCCTTATGCGAGGATTTTACTGAATGGTAAAGTTTCAAAGTAGGAGCCTGTATGTAACCAATAAATATATTTTTTTTCAACAGAATCCATGATTCTTACATGATATGCATAATTTTTATTTAATTATATTTTTTTTATATCCATTGGATGGGAAGGGGGTAGTAGCTAATAAAATGTTTGTGCGGTAAAAATGAATTTATGTGTTGCACTGTTGTGCAATGAAATAATCCCAAAATGCTCAGTAAAATTTATAAATAAGGACTAGAGGCTGAAATGTGACTTTTACAAAATAAAATCAAAAGAAATTAATACTAAAAGCTATACGAATATTCTAACAAAAGTTTAGAACATTACTTACTCGTTCTTAAGAAATTCAATGTGAACCTTTGTCCTGCTTCTAATGACATACAAAAGTAAATCTGTAGTATAGAAAAAAGTTTGGTGTGCTAGCTATGCTGTTTGTAAGCAAAAGTTGCATATTCGGATTTTTGTCAAATATAAATTAAAATAAAATGACAGAATAACAAGGCGATTTGTAAATTTAAAATAGGATTTGTATGAACCTATCAATATTATAACGACTTACATACAATCATACTTTAATAGAATATTAATAAAACCAACAACATGACCTGAACCTTTGTTAAATTTCGGCCCTGTATCAAAGATGCATCTACCGGTAAGTACCGCAGATTAACAACTCAGAGCAAAACAAATTGCATATTTCGTTCATTTAAGTTTAATTTTTAAGTTCCACTAAAGGTCACTAGATCACTGCATTACGTAAAAATTAAGCAATACTTGGTATTAGGAGGAAGCTGCTTTTATACATTACATGAAATCAACGGTAAATAATTATATTGTGTAAAGCTAAACTTAATATAACCGAGTTTGGATGAAGTAACCGCCACAGAGCCCGTGGGAAGTGGAGTTCCCGGTCCGGTTTCCAACACTTCCCGATTCTGGTCAGGCATTACTTTATCCACGACATGTTTAGCTATAAGCCCATCGGCACCCAGATAGAACACAGAAAATCCATCATACCATGCTTCTTGCTGATCGAACAGTTCTTTTATCTCCCACAACTTGTACTTCCAAAAATTGAAAATCACCTTTAAACCAGATATACCACGCACCCTCCATCTGACTTTCACCGTGAAGTCCTCCGGATGTTTCGTTATTTTGAGTACATCGAATTTAACATATGCGTATTTCAGGTGACCAACAGTGCGGAGTAATGCAACCTGCTTTACATAATGATAAAGGCCAACCGTATGCTTGCCGCTGATGTTATTTTGAAAAACTAGGTTAGGATTGTAAATAGAATAATCTAGTGGCTGCACAAACAGTTTAGGGAGAGTTTCTTGTAGCACTAGGTAAACACGTTCCAAGTCTTCAATTTGAGGCTGTTTCTGTTGAGGACCTTTGTTAGTTAGATGAAGATTGTCTATATGAAGACGACGTACGCCCAGCAACTGCGTATCACTTCGCTGGAGTTGTCCATGGGAAAGCCTGATCGCAATTGTTGGCAATAACGGATTGGGACCTAAACGTGTATGCCGGCTCATATTTTTTTGGTTTTTCAGCATCGTCCCGATGCCCAAAGTAGCTGCTATATCATATGGCTGAGAATAACAGACCGGAGCAAGTTTACTGACGCGTATTTGACGCAATACTCTCGACAAGCCCATCGAGGAAACTCCAGACTGGAAAATGTTACAATATATTAATTTATTTCAGGAAACCAAATTCTCAAAATTTACCGTCTAGACTCTAGAGGTTATGACTACCAAAGATGTTACCGAAATATCTAGCAGAGGTGAGCGTGAATTAATCGATAATAATATCAGAAGTTTCAAAACAAATTTTTACAGCTGTATACCCAGTATAAAAGTTTTGTTTATAAATTAATTAATTACAAGTAAAACTTTACGTTTTTAAAAACTGAAATACTGTCGATTTAAAGCACCTCCTATTTAAATCTGTTTTTTTATCATTCGGTAGTGAGTTGTAAAGTTTAGCAACACTTAAAAACTACATCCCTGGTATCAATAATTCGTACTCATGGAAAAGATTTTTTGAATCTTTTGATATGATGTCGAAATAAATATTTTTACTTACTTAGTTGGTCAGAACAACCCGTTACCGTGTTACGACCTGACGTACGGCTTCTCTCCAAGAGCTCCTATAATTCGCGCGCCTTCCCCCAGTTGGAAATTCCAAGTTTTGCCAGTGCCTCCTCTACTTGGTTTTTTCATCGGTGGCATGGCCTCCCATGGGCGCCGTCTCTGTTCTCCAACTGCCGCCTCGAATAACTACTTCACTGGAGCTACTTCGTCCATACGCGCCTGATTCATGGCCGATACATTATACATTTTTTTTATTATTCTATTATGTTTTATTAACATTTTTTATTGATTGGTTCAAAATATACTATTTTTAATTAGATATTTATTTCATATTTTTATAGTAGTTCTAATTATTTAGGTTGTGATTTAATTTCCTATGGATTATTTTATTAAGATTTTCAATTTGTACTCTAGTATTAATAGCAATGTTTTTCCAATATTATTTTTTTCTTTCAGTTTAAACTTTTAGAAGAATGAGCTTATTCATATTTTATTTATTTTTTGAATGAAATTTGGTTCCGTCTTTATTATACCCTACACTTATGGTAATCGGGTATACTAACTTTGTGCGAAAGTTGTAACGCATTAAAGGAGCCGTTCTAGGTATAGACATATGTACATACATACATAAGTATATATAAATGATGAGAATCACTTTCTGTCTTGATTGCCGGGTGTCCGTCTGTTTGACAGTCCGTGGTCGCAAAAAGAAGCAGCTGTCCGAATTTGGTACACAGTGAGACAGCTTAACTTCCGAGATTATCCAAATCGGTCGAAGGACACGCCCACAATGAGCCTACAAGTCCACCTACCTCGGAATTTCTCCCTTAAAATGGCTTAATTTTGTTTAATTGCTCATTTAAAAAAATTATATTTGGTATTCAAGCTAAGATGTGGGCCCTCTACGTCGTACGAAAATGGGCGTGGTCCGGCCACTGTATAGACGGCAAAAATTGTTCGATAAGATGGCTCTCAATTAAGTAATAACGAGTTAAAACTAATGAAATTTGGTACTCAATTCACCATATTCACTTTCAAATGTAACAAGTAAGGAAGCATCAGTCAGGTTTCACCGACAGAGTAATACCCTATACCAAGTAACCGAGTGGGTGGACCACGCCCATTTTTGACAAACTAATAGATATTTCTAACAGGACTGTTTATAGCAAATATTGATACTCTGGAGGGTCTACAACAGAAATTATCGGTATATATAATTTACCGCCTTCATGGTGGGCGGACCACGCCCATTTTTTATATAGCATGTAGGGCTAATATTCGAACTTAAGAACCAAATTTCATTCTTTTAAATTCATAAATAGTTAATTGAGAGCCATATTACTAGACATATTTTGTCGGCTATATAGTGGGCGGACCACGTCCATATTTTTCTATGTCCTAGAGGGCCCACACCTCACCTTAAATACCAAAAATCATTGCAATAAATGAGTAATTAAACAAATGAAAGCCATTTTACTGAAAAAATTCCGAGGTATTGGGACTTACATGCCCATTGTAGGCGTGTCCTTCAATCGATTTGACTAATTTTAACACTTTACCTAACCCGAGGTTCACTGTGACTGTGTACCAAATTTGGTTCAAATCCTTCTTTCTCTTTTTTCCGAACACGCAGACAGGCGAATAGACTGACAGACGGACAACCGGAAATAAACACAGAAAGTGATTCTGAACATTTCTTAAACTTATCTCTACCTAGGACGGCTCCTTTAATGCGTTACAATTTTCGCACAAAGATATTATACCCTATTACCTACACCTATGGTGGTGTAGGGTATAAAAATGTAAATGTAAGCATGCATTTTATTTAACGGATAGGTAAAAAAATAAATAAATGGAGCAACAGCCCGTATGGGCTTAGGCCCAGCTTTCTCGGATTAACTTGTGTGTGCTCATTATATTTTAGCACAAATTAACGGAACCTACAATTAACCGTGTCCAAACGGATTGGGAAGCTTTTTATGGCAAAATACTGTCGGAGAATTGCCAATTCACTTGTAAACTGAGCCACCACGGCGCACCGATAAGTAGTATACACCAATACCTCACTTTGCGACGGTAATTGGTTCCCAAAAAATTCGTTGGAAGCAAAGCGTCGCAATTCGAATTTGATGGAAGTGTGCTAAAATATTGAAGATGCATACGTTCCAATGCTAAATCCAAAGGTTATTTGATCAAAACCAAAGCAATTTCCAGTTTCTAATAAATTTATTTATTTATACAGAAAATTAAATCTTAAGAATTTTACGATGCGATGTGAAATGACGCAAATTTATTCGCCAATTATGTTCGACGCAAAGTGAATCGTTCTAAACTGAAACGTCGCAAAGCGAGGTATTAGTGTACCTTTAATTAAGTTTTTTACATTGAAAAACTGTTTTTTTTATATAGATTTTATTAATAATATGAAAAACAGATAACATTAACAAATCAGAGATAAATTTGAAATTCAAATTAATTCATTGTAAGATTTCAATGTTTATTTCGAGAAAAAATTGACCCATTATGTGTTGATTTACAGTTCAACGAACCCAAACGGTATAATTTCTATAAGCTAGATTCCACCTGAGTATTGCCTAAAATATGTTTGTTATAAAGGAAATTAAGTTGTTCAAGGAAAATAAATGTCAAAACAGTGTGAGGAGCCAATCTGCAGTAATATGGAGTGAAACCTTTCCACAACGCTAGGAATCCTTCTTGCTTAGCCACTTGGACAAGAACATCAATGGTTCCACGGTATTGAGGTTTTCCGTCTGTGATGCTCATATTTTGAATTCTGAAAAAATATCAAACAATATAAATTAACGTCTATATCCAAAGCTGCCCATAGAACACCAGCTCTTTGCAATTTTTTATTGTTGAGTTCGCCGCAAATAATTTACATGTGTAAATTAAAAGAAGAAACATTATTACATTTAAACAAAACTGTTCAAGAAAGCAGTAAGTGAGATTATTCCTATTGTTGGTCATAAAAAGATTATATTGCTTCCACTGACAAATATCTTGACGATTAAGGTTCCGTCAGACGATGCGAGGAAAGTGCTCGCAGTGAGCAGTCACACGGTGCAAAGACGGTACCTTTAGTTAACTTTCATATGTGTGTACATGGCGAATATCAGAGCCGAGCGTAATCACACATGAACTTTAACTACTTTGAATTTTGATTTAAATTTTTTTAAATTCAATTCTCATTTACTGATTTCGTTGAAAAATAATCTTAATTAATTTGTAGGTAGTGAATGGGTTGAATAGAAAACTGATTTAAATAAATTTTAACTGAAAAGTAAATTTATTTGAATTAAGCCAATTCTTATCATAAATTGATTTATCTATATTCCTCCACATTTCTAATGAATTGAGTCTAATCTCTCCACAATTCCATTGTTTGGCGTAGTTTTGCCAACAAATGCCGTTGTCAACATTTCCTGAGCCACAAAGCTTTAAAGCTTATTTCAACAAAAATATTTATTGTTAACTTGCAATATGTATGTATATGAGGGATATGACTAAGTGTTTTATAATTTGTTATAAGACAAATAGTAATACAAATATTTTTTTACTAGTAAATCCGTTTTTATGGTTCGTATTGAAAAATATTCATATTGCACGCAGGCAGGGGAGAAGAGGGCAGCTGTCCCCTAGAGATATGAAATATTATATATTACACAAGAAATGCAAATCTGACTCGTTTAGACTGACTATATTAGGAATAATAAGACGCAAATATGAGAATTACAGTGGCAAGATTTATGAGGTTCATATGTAAATTCTGTTTTTAGATACGTTCTAGACAAAACCGTGGTAAAAGAACCATGTAAAAAAAGTCATGAAGTACATACATACAAAGAAAAAGAAGGGATTAGTTCCATATCCTCCAACCCTGTAAATGATACGGTTAATAAAAATAATTTTCTTTAAAATGTCCATCAAATAGCTCTTTTAAATCGTGCTAAATCGAATGAAATCGTAAAAATGGGATACATTTTTTTTTCTAGACCGTGCTAAATCAAAACCGTATAAAAACAGAATTGGGTGTAATAGATACGAAATCATATTTTTTTCCATTTAACGTTGTTTGGATTTTACGCCCGAAGTGCCCAAAAGATTCTATATTTTCTTCCTTTAAAATACATGCTTTGCGGCAGATGCGTCAAAAATTCATATTTTAATGCTGTGCGTGGGCAGTGCAGAAATTTCAATGTGAAATTGAACAACAAACATGGCGGTTCGCTGATTTCATAGGAAATTGCAGAAATAAGGCCCATGTATTTTTTATGAAATACGTTTTATCAAATGTGAAAAAAGTGGTCCACACGTGCATCAAGTTTCAGAAGAAGAGTTCCATGAAGTGCAAAACTTTACTCTAGCCGCTGGGTTAGCAAACTGCAAATAATACGCATTTGAGGATCAAAACATATGCAATAACAATTATTACATTGTTTTATCTAATTTTTATGATTCCTCAAAAACTTAACTAAGCAACTTAATTGTAATTGCTGAATTATGTTAGCACACCGTTTTTTGAGTTTGTTCAAGATATCCTTTCCGCAAAGCGTTTAACGCCTCGTGCTAACGCCTAAAGTATTGTATTACTAGCTGTTACCCGCGGGTTCCACACCGCGCTTTTATAAATATACGTAATGTGAATGATGCTCTGATTGAATGTTGCTGTATTTAATTGTATTTAATTTAATAGAAGTGCCAGTCTGTCTTTTTCTTGGTTTTTGTTGTTTTCTGTTGAACAGCAGCGCTTCTCCTTGCTGATGCTTGTGATGTCTATATACTTGTAGAGGAAGTCATAAATGTAGGTCCTTACAGAACTATCGGTGTATGTAGATTACTCCTTTGGTGGAAGGCCAAAATTAAAGTCAAGACTCCTGGACCACCCCTTTTTTACGGTACATACATTTAAGGCAGGAGTGGCCAACCCGCGGCCCGCCTTGAACATTTTTTCAGTCCAATCTTCCCGTCATTTCCTCTAATTTTCCATATGTGCGGCCCGCGAGATCATTTGGGTTGGCCGACCCTGATTTAAGGTGTGCCACGCCACCTTGTCCCATGACCCTAAATCTATATATGTATATAAAACTCAAAATTATGTAAAAATGTTTACATGTAGGTATGTATGACTAAATACTAACAATAAAATTTTTAATGTTGTATGACTTGTAGTTCTAAAGACATACCAAATCGAAGATTTAAGTTGTATGAGTGATGCCTCGCCCCGTTGTCCCATGCCCCTAATTTTTTTAGCAATTTAGCAAAAGGGCACGCTGTTAATTCTAACAAAACAGAATTTTAATGTTCTATGACTTGTAGTTCTAAAGATATACCAAATAAAAGATTTAAGTTGTATGAGGGATGCCACGCCTCGTCTCCAATGCCCATTCCATTTTCCCAGTTGAAGAATACGGAGTTTCATTTATGTATGATGTATAGTTCTAAAGTAATACCCAAATATGGAGTTGATTGAAAAGTGCCACGCCCCTGTCCTATGCCCATAAAATTGTATCAGTGGGACGACTCATCCAAGAGGTGCATGCATACGGAATTTCAATACTGCGCGACTATTAGTTCCAAAGCTATTCGATATCAATGATTTGGTTTGTACGGGTGGTACCACGCCCCTTGTCCAATGCCCGTCCCATTTTCCCAGTTCAATGATACGGATATGTAATATGTTTCTACCGAGTTTAATTGATGTATGAAATATATTTCTAAAGTTATACCCGTATAGGATTTGATTAAAGTTCCACCCCCTTGCCCTACGCCCAGTCGACCAGTGGGACGACTCATACAAGAGGTGCCTGTGTACGGAATTTCAATGCTGCGCGACTTGTACTTTCAAAGATATGCCATATCATAGAATTAAGTTATATGAGGGGCGTAGGATAAGGGGGCGTGGCACCCCCCATACAAACAAAATTTTTTATCAGTGGACAAGTGGGCGCGGCACCGCCCATACAAACAAAATCGTTTATATAGAATAGCTTTGGAACTAAAGGTCGTGCAGCATTGAAATTCCGTATACAGGCCCCTCTTGGATGCTTCGTCCCACTGGTAAAATTTTATGGGCGTAGGACAGGGGGCGTGGCACTTTTCAAGCAATTACACACTTGGGCTTCAGTTTATAAATACAGCCTTGGATTGGTCAGTCGAGACATTGTCCTTCAGCGAAGAACCGTTGGACCGTTGCAAAGAATATCCGAAACGCATAGATCGTATGAGAGATTGTCAGAACGCAGATGGTGCATGGACCGTGTGGTGCATTGAATCGAAAATCACCATGCATGGTTGATGAAAAATGCACAAAAATATCCATGGTCCTATGGTCATTAGTAGCTGAAACAACAACGGGGTCAGATGGATATTCAGTTTATCGACTACGTTCAAAGGACAATAATGGCCGGACAATCGTAGTGAAAGTGACATTTCATCGTCACGAGTCGAAAGATTGAGATCGAAAACGAGTTCGTTGTTAAATATTTGTGCAAAGTGAGATGAGATTTGAGATTTTTCAAAATTACAATATTAAATGTGTTTAGGGCCGCATATAAAAGCTTGGCGGGCCGCATCGTTACTTCAGACAAACATTGTCAGTGATTCCCCGTGGGACTGCTGCAGATGAGCCCAATGTTGCGGGCAAAACGGAGTTATGCCGGATCGAGCTAGTTACTGCATAAAAAACATTACTTAATTTTTCATTTCAAATTCATTTAAATCAATTTTCGATTCTATTCATTTCTTCTAATGTATTTTTCCTGGAATAACATTCAGGGGATGTGGCCTATACGTGCAAAGCACTTGTTGATTTGAAAAGGATTATACATAGGTTAGTGAGATAGAAGAAATTGGAGTAAATATTCTCACAAATTAATTGTATTACGCCCAGGTCTGACAATTATGTCAGATTTAAAACATGATACCATAGAATACGTCATGTTCGGCATGACGTACTAAGCTGACGACTGACTTTAACATGCTTTTTTAAGGAGGACGATTCAATTGTCACGCCTATATGTGTCAGATTCTTTGATTATTATATGTATATTTGATCACCTCATGCAGGCCAACG
Source organism: Neria commutata (assembly GCA_963457695.1). Taxonomy (NCBI): domain Eukaryota; kingdom Metazoa; phylum Arthropoda; class Insecta; order Diptera; family Micropezidae; genus Neria; species Neria commutata. Next base: position 27,864,488 of record OY735247.1, read on the forward strand.
CGAAAATTCATATGTTGACATGGTGAACTTGAGGTATTCTATGGATAGTTGTCTACATATACTATTGCACCATGATTTAGGCATTTTTATTTCTCCGTAGTACCCGTTGATATTATAACTATTGCAAGCGTACTCACCTAGTTTTCGCAATGTCAACAGGCATAGATGCAGCAGTTGTTATAAACCCAGATATCATACTGGCTAAAAAGTGCAATTTTATTCCTTCCTGAAGATGCCAATTGCTCAAAAAGTAACTTTTTGCTTGGGAATATGACGATAACTGCGCCATATTAACTACCATCGCTCGTCCAACAGTCGGAATACACCCGCGCCAAAGTGCACCTACACCCTCCTCTCTTACAATTCTAAATAAAGCATTTGGGGTGCTCGTATAATTTCTCCTTTCATTCAATGGCAGACGTCCGTCAGCTGTCATACGAATCAAAGCAACTTCAGCTGGGGTACCAACGACGGCGCCACACGCTCCTGCGACAACGCCCATGCCCATCCTTATTATGAGTGTTGGCTCAGCAGAATATTTGCTAAAATGAAATGAGATCGTAGATTATCTGTCCGTCTATGTAGAAATGTTTACCTCGGCTTTCGTAGCAATTTATATTAAAATGAAATGTGAATTACTGCATCAACAAGAAAATGATCACACAAGATAAATTGATATACTTTGGACATAGCATGATCTATTGATGAGTGTATGATCAAATGAATATGAAAATATTTCAAATGAATAATTATTTTTATCTAGCATTACCATTTATAGGAATCATTTAGGTATGTATAAACACCTAGTCTTGTTGTTGTATAAGTAGCCTGACGCAATATAGCAGCTCCAATACCCTTGTAAACAGCTAATGGCCCCTCATTTGTTACAACTTTTCTTAAGCAGTCCAGAGAATTGTTATACTCTTTTGCTGCATTGCCCATTCCCGATATTTGCATACGAGTTTTGACCAAATCTAATGGTTGCACGATACATGTTGCTCCAATTCTAAAAAAGAGAATATGTACATACATTATAATATTGGATTTCATACGGTAATTTTAAAAATTAAATAAATGCTGAAATATCAGTTAAAATTTATAGAACTCACAATCTCGCACCCTAACACCCTAACCACCAGGCAATGAAAGAAAGTCTTTATTTTATAATATTTTAAAATTGCGCGTGAAAGTGTATTTATGTATTGCAATCCTGTGCAACTGGCAACCTGGTCGTCAGGTCGTAACCCGGTAACGGATTGTTCTGACCACCTAAGTAATTGAGTAAGTAATTTGGGTATCTTTGGAACTACAGAAGAAAATAGTCTGATAAGTAATTATATTTTCTAAATATTTTTAAAGACGTGGGGCAGCGTAGCAAAGAAATATTAGCCCAATTCACAATCTTGTGCAAATGGTCTGGGATTTTTGCAATTGACAGTTTTGTAGCAAACTACTGTCAAAACTACTGTAGTTTTGCTACGAAACTGTCAATTGCAAAAATCCCAGACCATTTGCACAAGATTGTGAATTGGGCTATTAATACATAAAATAACTTTTTAAAAATAAGCGTTTGTTCATTTATTTTGACAAATTTTGAACACATGAGCGCCCCAAGCTTATATGGATAGTAAAAAACAGGTGACTTGGAAACAATTTATTTTCTACTTTTTAGTACATTAAATGAATAAAAGCTTATTTTTAAAAAGTTTTTTTTAATGAAATATTATTTTCTACATTTTAGTCTCCGATAAATTTCACATAAAGATTAATCCTCCAATCGAACCGGTGTTATTTTTGGTTGATTGTTCAGAGAAATCTTTGAGAATCGTATTTACATACATACATATGACGCGCACAGAGCAAAAACGCTTCGAGTGTCAATTTTCGTCTCATTGCGCACATGCGCTGTGCAGGTATAAAAGTCGTTTTTGCTCTGGGCGCGTCATATGTAGATGGTGATAAGATTTTTTGCTCTCCTTTAAATCAAACACTAGCGTGTTTATGCGCTTCTTTTTGTAAAATTTAAAAATTTTTCCAATATACTTGCTAATTTAAATGAGTGTATATACTAAAATCGCTAAAATCATGGTTTAAAACAATAATTTTAATGTTTTTATGATTGTATCATGTATTTTCATCGTGTTTACGCATGTATGCAAAGTCTCAGATCTCCAAGCAGTCGCGAAGTGGGTAAAACATTGATTACTAGTTTCCACTACAAACTAACTAACTATTATAGTGGATCTAGAATCCTATATTCCTAACTATCTTCTTTAAAATTTTAGGTGAATTGGTTGTAAAGGTATAGCTCAAACCGTTAAAAAAGACTTCCCTTTCCAACGATCACCTTGGATCTTCTAGCTAAAAATCTGGGTTAGTAGGTATTTACTCAAACATTACAGGAAAATTTCAGCTTTTTTCGATAGTCTCATAGTTGCAGAAAAATAATTTAATTTTATACACTCTACTTTTATAAGGCAAATCGGATGAAGCGCATAAGAAAAAACTTTACTTTTTTCAGAATATGTGCACAACATATTGACAACATTTTGACCTATGTATACATATATGTATGTAAATATGTTTATCATGAAAACTCTTTGAGATATCCAAACCTAATAGACCCTATCTGCAATGTTCCACATTTCACTTGCGATCGGAATTGGAGTTGTATTCAATTTTCATTGCGATCGATTTCAATCTGGATCGGAAGTGAAATGTGGAATATGTACATAAGTATGGCTCCTTTCTCGATGGGCAAAAATAGCACGCTTCAAAGATTTAGAATAAAAAACAGTTCAAAGGTGTAACGTCCCTATAAGCAATTCAGTAGTCGACTACGAAAATAACGCACTTATAGTTGACTTTTCAATAGTCGACCACGAAAATAACACACTTATAGGTGACTTGTAAGACCTAACTATAAGCTAACTACAATGTAGTGCAGAACTGCCCCAAAATCAAAGCGAGCTGTTTGCTTTCTTCTTTTTTGTTATTTGCTTTTTTTGAATATTTTTCATTTATTTATGTGCATTGTAAAATTGGAAAATCAAAGCGAGCTGTTTGTTTTCTTTGTTTTTGTTTTAAATCTTTTGCATTGGAAAATTTAAATAAGTTGCTCAGGAGGAAATGAAAAGATTTATCAAAAACCAAATATTTTTGCCAAATTATGGAAATATGATGATATATTATGTTAAACAGGCTACGATTCTACAGCATATTTTAATAAAGCGTATTATTAGCTTATCAACTAATAGTTTAGTTGAATAACTTCATATGAAATTAGTTAGCTATAACTAAAAAATTAGCTAACTTTATGCTAACTTCTTAACAACTAACTTTTAGCTAACTTCAAAGTAACCGACTTTAAGTTAGTTGAAAAGTCATCCAGGGGTCATCGGGACTGACTACTGCCTAGGACATCACAATGTCAAATAAAATTATATAAAAAAAAACTTTTTAAAAATAAGCTTTAATGTACTAAAAAGTAGAAAATAAGTTGTTTCCAAGTCACCTGTATCTTACTATCCCTAAAAGCTTGGGGCGCTCATGTGTTCAATATTTGTCAAACAGTTACCACAATATTTTATTTAAATAACTAGCTGTTACCCGCGGGTTTCACCCCGCGCTCTTATAAAAGTACGTAATGTGAAGAGGTGCTTGCATACGGAACTTCAATACTGCGCGACTTTTAGTTCCAAAGCTATTCGATATCAATGATTTGGTTTGTACGGGTGGTTCCACGCCTCTTATCCAATGCCCGTCCCATTTTCCCAGTTCAAGGATACGGATATGGTGTCAGTTCTTGCCGAGTTTCGTTTATGTATGATGTATAGTTCTAAAGTAATACCCAAATGTGAAGTTGATTGAAAAGTGCCACGCCCCTGTCCTACGCCCATAAAATTTTACCAGTGGGACGACACATCCAAGAGGCGACTGCATACGAAATTTCAATGCTGCACGACCTTTAGTTCCAAGGCTAATCGAGATCAAAAATTTTGTTTGTATGGGGGGTGCCACGCCCCCTTATTCAGTGCCCCCTTATTTTCTCAGTAGAAGGATATGGATATGTAGTAAGTTCCTATCGAGTTTCATTGATGTGTGATGTGTAGTTCTAAAGTTATACACGAATCTGTAGTTGATAAAATAGTGCCACGCCCCTTATCCTACGCCCATAAAATTTTACCAGTGGGACGACACATCCAAGAGGCGACTGCATACGAAATTTCAATGCTGCACGACCTTTAGTTCCAAGGCTAATCGAGATCAAAAATTTTGTTTGTATGGGGGGTGCCACGCCCCCTTATTCAGTGCCCCCTTATTTTCTCAGTAGAAGGATATGGATATGTAGTAAGTTCCTACCGAGTTTCATTGATGTGTGATGTGTAGTTCTAAAGTTATACACAAATCTGGAGTTGATAAAAAAGTGCCACGCCCCTTATCCTACGCCCATAAAATTTTACCAGTGGGACGACACATCCAAGAGGCGACTGCATACGAAATTTCAATGCTGCACGACCTTTGGTTCCAAAGCTAATCGAGATCAAAAATTTTGTTTGTATGGGGGGTGCCACGCCCCCTTATCCTACGCCCATAAAATTTTACCAGTGGGACGACACATCCAAGAGGCGACTGCATACGAAATTTCAATGCTGCACGACCTTTAGTTCCAAAGCTAATCGAGATCAAAAATTTTGTTTGTATGGGGGTGCCACGCCCCCTTATCCTACGCCCATAAAATTTTACCAGTGGGACGACACATCCAAGAGGCGACTGCATACGGAATTTCAATGCTACACGACTTTTAGTTCCAAAGCTATTCGATGTAAACAATTTGGTTTATATGGGCGGTGCCACGCCCTCTTGATGTATCAAAATTTTTTATAGCCTATAACCATCCTTGGAACATCTATAGTCTATGTGCCAAATTTGGTTATGATCGATCAAGCGGTTTGGAACGCAACTCCGAACATACATACATACATACATACATACATACATACATACATACATACATACATACATTTTTGATTTTTATATATATAGATTTTTTGCAAATAGATTCTAGTAATGAAAGATATTTTGAATATGGATATTGAGCGCACAAGCTTTTATTAATAGTAAGATACAGGTGACTTGGAAACAACTTATTTTCTACTTTTTAGTACATTAAAGCTTATTTTTAAAAAGTTTTTATAAGCTTTATATTAGGTTCACATCCGGTATGTATGTCGTCAAATCTAGTAATCAATTTTTCACCCACTTCCCGACTACTTAGAGATCTGAAACTTTGCATACATGCCTAATCTAGAGCCCAATACATGAATCAATAAATTTTATGGGCGTAGGATAAGGGGCTTGGCACTTTTTTATAAACTCCAGATTTGTGTATAACTTAAGAACTACACATCGCACATCAATGAAACTCGGTAGGAACTTACTACATATCCCTATCCTTCTACTGAGAAAATAAGGGGAGCACTGGATAAGGGGGCGTGGCACCCCCATACAAACAAAATTTTTGATCTCGATTAGCTTTGGAACTAAATGTCGTGCAGCATTGAAATTTCGTATGCAGTCGCCTCTTGGATGTGTTGTCCCACTGGTAAAATTTTATGGGCGTAGGATGAAAGGGCGTGGCACCCCCCATACAAACAAAATTTTTGATCTCGATTAGCTTTGGAACTAAAGGTCGTGCAGCATTGAAATTTCGTATGCAGTCGCCTCTTGGATGTGTTGTCCCACTGGTAAAATTTTATGGGCGTAGGATGAGGGGGCGTGGCACCCCCCATACAAACAAAATTTTTGATCTCGATTAGCTTTGGAACTAAAGGTCGTGCAGCATTGAAATTTCGTATGCAGTCGCCTCTTGGATGTGTTGTCCCACTGGTAAAATTTTATGGGCGTAGGATGAAAGGGCGTGGCACCCCTCATACAAACAAAATTTTTGATCTCGATTAGCTTTGGAACTAAAGGTCGTGCAGCATTGAAATTTCGTATGCAGTCGCCTCTTGGATGTGTTGTCCCACTGGTAAAATTTTATGGGCGTAGGATGAGGGGGCGTGGCACCCCCCATACAAACAAAATTTTTGATCTCGATTAGCTTTGGAACTAAAGGTCGTGCAGCATTGAAATTTCGTATGCAGTCGCCTCTTGGATGTGTTGTCCCACTGGTAAAATTTTATGGGCGTAGGATGAGGGGGCGTGGCACCCTCCATACAAACAAAATTTTTGATCTCGATTAGCTTTGGAACTAAAGGTCGTGCAGTATTGAAATTTCGTATGCAGTCGCCTCTTGGATGTGTTGTCCCACTGGTAAAATTGTATGGGCGTAGGATAAGGGGGCGTGGCACCCCCCATACAAACAAAATTTTTGATCTCGATTAGCTTTGGAACTAAAGGTCGTGCAGCATTGAAATTTCGTATGCAGTCGCCTCTTGGATGTGTCGTCCCACTGGTAAAATTTTATGGGCGTAGGATAAGGGGCGTGTGTATAACTTTAGAACTACAAATCACACATCAATGAAACTCGGTAGGAACTTACTACATATCCATATCCTTCTACTGAGAAAATAAGGCGGGCACTGGATAAGGGGGCGTGGCACCGCCCATACAAACAAAATCGTTTATATAGAATAGCTTTGGAACTAAAGGTCGTGCAGCATTGAAATTTCGTATGCAGTCGCCTCTTGGATGTGTCGTTCCACTGGAAAAATTTATGGGCGTAGGACAAGGGGCGTGGCACTTTTCAAGCAACTACACACTTGGGCTTCAGTTTATAATTATAGGTACACCACACATCAATGAAAAACGATAGGAACTTACTTGCCGCGCCCTGCTGGCAAAATAGCAACAACTCACCGCGTCACAAATATGCCACGAATATTAGGGTCGATCACAGCCGTATTATTTGTTAAATTGAGGATATGACGATAGGAGACACTGTGAATACCCTAAATATTGTGTACTGCTCTGCAAGTTTTAAATTCTTTTTGTGAAAAATTTCAGAGCTCTAAAATTGAATTTATGGAAGACTAAAAAGTAGAAAATAAAATTATATAAAAAAAAACTTTTTAAAAATAAGCTTTAATTTATTTAATGTACTAAAAAGTAGAAAATAAATGGTTTTTAAGTCACCTGTATCTTACTATCAATAAAAGCTTGTGTGCTCAATATCCATATTCAAAATATCTTTCATTACTAGAATCTATTTGCAAAAAATTATTTAAATAAAATATTGTGGTAACTGTTTGACAAATATTGAACACATGAGCGCCCCAAGCTTTTATTGATAGTAAGATACAGGTGACTTAAAAACCATTTATTTTCTACTTTTTAGTACATTAAATAAATTAAAGCTTATTTTTAAAAAGTTTTTTTTTATATAATTTTATTTTTTATATAATTTTATTTTCTACTTTTTAGTCTTCCATAAATTCAATTTTAGAGCTCTGAAATTTTTCGCAAAAAGAATTTTAAACTTGCAGAGCAGTACACAATATTTAGGGTATTCACAGTGTTTCCTATCGCCATATGTCATATCCTCAATTTAACAAATAATACGGCAGTGATCGACCCTAATATTCGTGGCATATTTGTGATGCGGTGAGTTGTTGCTATTTTGCCAGCAGGGCGCGGCAAGTAAGTTCCTATCGTTTTTCATTCATGTGTGGTGTACCTATAATTATAAACTGAAGCCCAAGTGTGTAGTTGCTTGAAAAGTGCCACGCCCCTTGTCCTACGCCCATACCAGTGGGACGACACATCCAAGAGGCGACTGCATACGAAATTTCAATGCTGCACGACCTTTAGTTCCAAAGCTAATCGAGATCAAAAATTTGGTTTGTATGGGCGGTGCCACGCCCCCTTATCCAGTTCACGCCTTATTTTCTCAGTAGAAGGATATGGATATGTAGTAAGTTCCTACCGAGTTTCATTGATGTGTGATGTGTAGTTCTAAAGTTATACACGAATCTGGAGTTGATAAAAAAGTGCCACGCCCCTTATCCTACGCCTATACAATTTTACCAGTGGGACGACACATCCAAGAGGCGACTGCATACGAAATTTCAATGCTGCACGACCTTTAGTTCCAAAGCTAATCGAGATCAAAAATTTGGTTTGTATGGGCGGTGCCACGCCCCCTTATCCAGTTCACGCCTTATTTTCTCAGTAGAAGGATATGGATATGTAGTAAGTTCCTACCGAGTTTCATTGATGTGTGATGTGTAGTTCTAAAGTTATACACGAATCTGGAGTTGATAAAAAAGTGCCACGCCCCTTATCCTACGCCTATACAATTTTACCACTGGGACGACACATCCAAGAGGCGACTGCATACGAAATTTCAATGCTGCACGACCTTTAGCTCCAAAGCTAATCGAGATCAAAAATTTTGTTTGTATGGGGGGTGCCACGCCCCTTATCCAGAGCCCCTTATTTTCTCAGTAGAAGGATATGGATATGTAGTAAGTTCCTACCGAGTTTCATTGATGTGTGATGTGTAGTTCTAAAGTTATACACAAATCTGGAGTTTATAAAAAAGTGCCACGCCCCTTATCCTACGCCCATAAAATTTATTGATTCATGTATTGGGCTCTAGGTTAGGCATGTATGCAAAGTTTCAGATCTCTAAGTAGTCGGGAAGTGGGTGAAAAATTGATTACTAGATTTGACGACATACTGACATACCGCCAGAAAGTGAAGTTAATATAAAGCTTATAAAAAGTCAGTAGTCTCCATTGAAAGTAGTCGACGAATAGTCAACTATGGTTGCAAAGTAGTTAGCTTATAGCGCACTAAGGGCCAGTTTCACAGTGGATGTTTAAATCTAATTTGCGAATTGAGTTTAAATCTAGTTTAACTTTTCTTGAGTTTCACAGTGCATTTGTTTAAATACGGAATAATGAATGGCAACTTCGAATATTTGACAATTGAAGGTTGACACAACTTGCCAAAAACATATGCTCAATTGTTCAATTATGGAGGCAGCGCGAGCTAAAAATTTTTCGTCGGCCGAAAGAAGTGAATTATTGGATATTGTGCAAAGAATCCACAGTTTATATTATTTATAATACTACGGGATCATTTATATGTGCTATACCATGCAGTTTTATGTTTAATTTGATCTCTTATAAATTGCAATATTGTCGACGCAGCTTGTTTGCACATCCGAAATCAGCTGTTTATTTGTTTTCGATTGCAACTCTGTGCCGTACTTAAATATCCACAGTCGGCTATTTAAATCGTATTTAACTTCCAACTGTGAAACTGAAATTCCCTATTTAAACTGCAATCAGAGTTTAAATATCCACTGTGAAACTGGCCCTAAAAGTTAGTTGAGTTGCCGGTAGGGGTCCTATTAGGTGCAAGGCCACAAACTCGCATTCACTTTTATATGTATAGATTTCTTTAATCAATGCAATAACGAAAAGATGTCAAAACTGACATTGTGTGGAAAACCGGCTGATAATAATCGCAAGACCTTCATGTGTGTGTTGCGTGTTAATTTGGTGTATGTATTATGTTAAAACATACCACAATACACTTTTGTCTACCCATCTACACGTTCTTTAAAACTACGTTTCTATTTGTTTGACTTATTACCATCAGATACAACACTTTTTTGCACCGAATAAATTAATTAACATAGCAAACAATAAAGAGCATCACAAAACGATTGTCGGGGTCAGCTGACAATATACAGTAGTACTGCTGACCAACACAATATATGTACAGTAAAAATTCGTTTGACCTGCGTAAATTTCGACTTAATAATACAAATAAATTTTCTTCTTACCCAGAAAGTCCACCAATTAAAAATTTTATTGATTTAGGTGTTTGCTTTTTAGCTTCCATCGCAAAATTTCTTTAAATTTCGAAAAATGCAATACCTGGATTTATGCAATATTTTGGAATGTGAAAAGTTGGCCTTAAATGAATACAGACTGGAATCGCAACACAGGGAGGTTAATAAATATTCAAATCATAAATTCAGATGATTAAACATCAATAGTTATAATGCTGGCGCCGCACACTGGGTCGTTTGGCCGAATCACGTGGCAAAAATGGCAAAAATAAATTTTTTTGTGGAAACATTTAGCAAAACGATTATATGTATTGGATAGTGAATTGATTGTACTTTAAGAAAGTGAAAATTTCAACTTATTTGCATAAGTAGTTTGGTTTGTAGAGCTGGTCAAAGTTGACTGATTTTTCAACCAACAAAAAAACGAAATTCGGGAAAAAAAATTTCCATGTTTGAGGTAAAAAAACTGTGATACGACTGCACAAAAATTAAATTTTTAAAATAGAATTAAATAAATTCATCAATTTCAACAAACCAAAATATCCAAAAAAAATTTTGGTTTTTTTTTTTTTATAAATGTCATTTTTAATAACTTCTTTTTTACCATTGATTTAAAACTTTGTGTTGAGTTTAAAAAAACTTCAAATTTCTTCAGTGTATGCTTACCAGGAGACTAATTATTGACTATATCTAAGAATATATCCAAAGAACTGGCTGCTTGTTTTTGCATGTTTTTGAGTCAAAGCGATTTTTATCGAGAGGTCTATAGATCAGCCATGTCCGTCCGCCTGCATTTCACGACTATTGAACCTTAAATTTCAAGCTAGAAAGTTGAAATTTGGTATACGACTTCCATTCGTGTCGTTATAGTTAGCAATTACAACTTTTTTGAATCAGCCTCTTGCCACGTCCACTTTTTTTTAATTAAATTTTTTCGGGTTTTTATATGAAAATTTGAAAAAACGATCTTATTCAAATATGAAAGCAATCCAAATTACTAAAATACTTTCATATTAATCTTAGAACACGCCGACTTTCCTGATTTTCTTTAAAAAATATGATTTTTCGGTTTTTTTGGCTGCTGGAGCGTCACGAATATTGGTATTTTGTTAAAAAAAAATTTTAATAATGTAATTATTAAGAAAAAAGGAAAGTTTCTATCAAATAAATTATTAAAATTTTTATTAAAATATTTTTAAAAGTTCGTGAACTAATTTATCCCTATTGAATTTTTTGACATTTCGTAAATAATCAATATTTTCTACGATCTTAAAAACTCCACTTCTCCACATTATATGTTAGCCATATGACACCCTGTATATATTTTTGCCATTATAAATGCAAAATCTTTCTAAAATTTAAATATTTCCGCATAATTTGTTGTATTAAATGTGCGATTTATTCTACCTGCATAAAGGCGCACTTTAACAACAGATTCCGTCGCACCCTGTATATCCACACAAACAAATTTTGGTGTCATTAAAGCTATGACAATTTTCTGTAGAAAGTTCAAAAGTTATGATTTTTGCAACGTGAGAAGACAAATCGAGCCACTGTGGCCGTACTAGTCAGACTTAAGGCTCAGTTAGTGATGACGTATCGTATTTATTCGTATCGTAAATGTCTGAGAGAGACCTATTTCGATTAGAATTTCGTCATTTCGAATTATTACGTCAAAAGCGAACGCATGTATAGAGCTAGGGTAAAGTAGGATTTGTCTGCTATACGAATATATACGATACGTCATTACTTACTAAGGCTTACGGAATTTACAGTATTAAGTCAGAATTTACTTGAAAGTGTTCTAGCACTCGAAAAAACAGTGAATATGTACATAGTTTATACGAGAGAGAAACTGCGCTTCTCTCTTTGGTCAGATAAATTTATAATGGCAAATGTTTAAAAGTACGGGCTGTTCTCAAATAGCAAGCATAAATTAAAAGTGGGAAAAATAGTTATGTATTAGTAAATATATATTTTGCTTTCCTCTGGTTTAAACGTTATAAAGAAATATTCTTACCGATAAGAATTCATGCTTATTCCAACAACCTTTTATTTATTAAGCTATTAATATTCTTAGCAGATTAGGGTCACAAATTTGTAAACAAAATTTATATGATGCGTTCCCGTATTATCTACAGTCTTCTCTCTCTGAGAACTTATTTCTTGTTTGAAAGCAGGGTAGGAAATCCCCGTGCTTTCGTACTGATTTGGGTACATTTTAATTTTTTGGGTACGCGTTTTATTTCCCAGAGTACGTTTTATCATTTAGGTACGCTTTTCATTTCTCAGAGTACGTGGAGATATCATCACTGTGGGGCGAATACGAGGAGGGAACGAATCTGAGCACGCGAACGACGAGACATAAGCAGCTAGTAAGGAATACGAACTGGGAGGTACGAAAAATTGTTGGTACCTTCGTACTCGATTTCCCATACAAAACTCCATAGAAAATATGATACAAGAGTACGAAAATTTTGGTACCCGTACTGTTATTGTTTACATTTCAGAATGAGCCAAATATCATTTTTATTTGAAAATGAACGATTTTTGTGGAATTTGAAATGCATTTGCTTTTAGACGACTAAAACTAATAAAACTGCATAAAGTGTTGCAGATGTCAACTTGTGCCCTTACATTTCCATGCAATAAAAACCAAAAGGAATTTCAAAGTTAAATCTTTATTGATAAAAATATTTAATTCACATATCTTTAGTTATGCATTTGTAGTGACCAGATTTTACATAATAAATAAGCAAAGAGATGTGCATGACATTACTTTAATAACAAATTATATGCGCTTGAAATAATTGCGCCAACAGCACAACTTTGCGTTAATATTTACTGCATATTGCAGAATTTTCACATAAAATAAAAGGCACACACAAAAAATATAGATATATAACTCCACTTCCCCGGAATTTGATGGCATGACACTTTCCGAGTGTTTAATTATGTTAAAACGTACCATTTCGTACCCGATAGAAAAATTTTGGCTGCGCGCGGCACGAGATTTTGTTCTTCGACTGCAAGATTCTGCATGCTGCATGAAACACTAGTTGTTTCTGTTTAGCATATGAATAGCCATGCCTCCAAATACCTTATCTCATTTTCTCTCATGTGAACATGGTACCCATTAACATTTTTGACAAATTGCAGCTTCTGGAAGGGCTGTAATTCAAGGTACTGCCAGTAAAGAAGAATGTGGGAAAGTGGAATGAATGAAAGTGCAGGGTTGTTAAAACTGTGGTAGTAAACTTAAATAAAATTATATTAAAAAAACTTTTTAAAAATAAGCTTTAATTTATTTAATGTACTAAAAAGTAGAAAATAAATTGTTTCGAAGTCACCAGTATCTTACTATCAATAAAAGCTTGGGCGCTCATGTATTCAATATTTGTCAACCAGTTACCACAATATATTATTTAAATTATGTTTTGCAAATAGATTCTAGTAATGAAAGATATTTTGAATATGGATATTGAGCGCACAAGCTTTTATTAATAGTAAGATAGAGGTGACTTGGAAACAACTTATTTTCTACTTTTTAGTACATTAAAGCTTATTTTAAAAAAGTTTTTTTTTATATAATTTTATTTTCTACTTTTTAGTCTTCCATAAATTCAATTTTAGAGCTCTGAAATTTTTCGCAAAAAGAATTTAAAACTTGCAGAGCAGTACACAATATTTAGGGTATTCACAGTGTCTCCTATCGTCATATCCTCAATTTAACAAATAATACGGCTGTGATCGACCCTAATATTCGTGGCGCGATGAGTTGTTGTTGTTTTGCCTGCAAGGTGCGGTGAGTAAGTTCCTATCGTTCATCATTGATGTGTGGTGTACCTATAATTATAAACTGAAGCCCAAGTGTGTAGTTGCTTGAAAAGTGCCACGCCCCCTGTCCTACGCCCATAAAATTTTACCAGTAGGACGAAGCATCCAAGAGGGGCCTGTATACGAAATTTCAATGCTGCAAGACCTTTAGTTCCAAAGCTATTCTATATAAACGATTTTGTTTGTATGGGCGGTGCCACGCCCACTTATCTAGTGTCCGCCTTATTTTCTCAGTAGAAGGATATGGATATGTAGTAAGTTCCTACCGAGTTTCATTGATGTGTGATGTGTAGTTCTAAAGTTATACACAAATCTGGAGTTGATAAAAAAAAGTGCCACGCCCCTTATCCTACACCAATAAAATTTTACCAGTGGGACGACACATCCAAGAGGCGACTGCATACGAAATTTCAATGCTGCACGACCTTTAGTTCCAAAGCTAATCGAGATCAAAAATTTGGTTTGTATGGGCGGTGCCACGCCCCCTTATCCAGTGCCCCCTTATTTTCTCAGTAGAAGGATATGGATATTTAGTAAGTTCCTACCGAGTTTCATTGATGTGTGATGTGTAGTTCTAAAGATATACACAAATCTGGAGTTGATAAAAAAGTGCCACGCCCCTTATCCTACGCCCATAAAATTTTACCAGTGGAACGACACATCCAAGAGGCGACTGCATACGAAATTTCAATGCTGCACGACCTTTAGTTCCAAAGCTAATCGAGATCAAAAATTCTGTTTGTATGGGGGTGCCACGCCCCCTTATCCTACGCCCAGAAAATTTTACCAGTGGGACGACACATCCAAGAGGCGACTGCATACGAAATTTCAATGCTGCACGACCTTTAGTTCCAAAGCTAATCGAGATCAAAAATTTTTTTTGTATGGGGTGCCACGCCCCCTTATCCAGTGCCCCTTATTTTCTCAGTAGAAGGATATGGATATGTAGTAAGTTCCTACCGAGTATCATTGATGTGTGATGTGTAGTTCTAAAGTTATACACAAATCTGGAGTTGATAAAAAAGTGCCACGCCCCTTATCCTACGCCCATAAAATTTATTGATTCATGTATTGGGCTCGTGTTTAGGCATGTATGCAAAGTTTCAGATTTCTAAGTAGTCAGGAAGTGGGTGAAAAATTGATTACTAGATTTGACGACATACATACCGGATATGAACCTAATATAAAGCTTATAAAATGAATAATGGGGACGAAATATTATTCAGTGGCAATGGTTCTAAACGTTGTAATTTGGTATATTGTGTTGTAGCCTATAACGAGGAAGGAACCACTTTGTTCTCAGAGGGACCTCTTTTTTTTTGCTCATTTAACCGAACTCATCCCTATCCAAAAAAAAATGTATTCTGAAGGTACGAAATTTATTGAAAAAGTACCTTTTTTTTTAAAATGAGGTACGTTTTTATTTTGGCCCAGCCCAACCCTGTTTGAAAGTGTTAAGCTTCACATTCGACTTTTGCTTCGCTTTGCTTCAGAATTTCGCTTTGACAGATAAGTTCAATACATGCTTTTATATGAGCCTTGCTAAATAGAACGCGAGGAGCGAAGCGAAGCAATGCGAAGCAAAATGTTGGGCAACTCTCAACTTTTTTGCGCTTTGACAATCAGTTGTTGAAATTTTGTGTGATATTTTTCATTTTCTCGTGCGCTTGCAGTTGATTTCATTTTCTCGTGCGTTTGCGTTTTCAATTAAGACACTCGCGAATTTCAAACATTAGTAGCATAACTACTACTACTGCAATTATATCAGTAAAATCCAAAGTTAAAGCGTTCATTGTAGCAAACCTTCTACTTTTCACGCTTTGTTGTTGAATCTCGAACTGTCAAGCAAAGCGAGGAAAGTCGAATGTGAACGAGGCTTTATTTATTTTATTCCGGAAAGTACGGGAACGGACCTAATGATTGCAAGAATAATGGCCGAGTTCTAAAGGCCGAGTTCTAATGGTGCGTGCGTGCGCCGAATTGCGCCACATTGCGCTGACAGCTAAGTTGAACTAGTGCAAACATATGAAGAGAGTGCCAATGTGCGGCGCGCTGAGCGCATGGCGCAGAAAGTTGACCAACTTTCAACTTTTGCTGCACTCTTTTGCGCTGACAGCTCATCTACAGCTCTCATACACACTTTGTGGTTGCCATCAGTGTGTAATAAAAGTGTGGTAGCTGAATATATTTTTATGTTGTACTTATTTCAATCAATATTAGGTTTAAACGGTATATACACATTATTAAAAGTTAATATAGCTATAAACTTGGGACGAAATATGTTCTGTAAACTATTTAAGAATGTTTACTGCTCAAGTTGTAAATTGCCAAAGTGGGGTGACTCTTTTTGGAGCGCACGCATTCCGTGCATTGGAACAGCTCAAGTGCGCTTCATTTTTTCGCTTACGCACTGGCGCAATGTGGCGCACGCACGCACCATTAGAACTCGGCCATAATTTATGTTCATAAAATATTTAAATACACACATTCATACATATTAATTGGTGTGCAATGAAGAAAATAACAGACACGATGCATGCATGGGCGTACGCAGGGTTCCTTGTAGGAAGAGCAAAAACGTTTGCAAGGAAATATATCAATAGCGGGGTTTAGACGGTCCTACATGTCGCCCAATATGTAGGACAAGCCGCGATTTTGGATCGTGTATACGCAAGAAACAACCGCTTGTCACACATATGGGATGGTTTTCAAAATTTTTTGATATTTCTTCTCGCTTGTCAAACCATCCAACCTGTGTAAACACATGTTGGTCAATCCTAGTGTATTTTGGCACTTGGAGAAATTGTCCGTGCTGTTAACATGATCACGGACAGTAAGAATTTCATTGAGCTGCAGCCTGCAGTTGGTTCTTACTTTGAAATTTACATTAATTACAAAAACTTTAGGTTGTATAAAATTAAATGAATAAAAATTGGCTTTAAAATTTTAATGGTATAGCATTTATGTCATTTTGCATCACTCTGAAAATGAATGTTATAGACTTCACGCCAGCGAACGTGTTAAGATGGCATTCGATGCAAAAAAAGATTAGCTAAATAATTTTTCTTAAACTTGGAAAATTACGGGCGGAGTTCATAAAAATAGAAACGCACAAAATAAAGTGTACGAAGAAGTAATAGAAATTGAGTCGAATACCAACACAGAAACTTTGTAGAAAATATAAGCGATCTTCGTTCATGCTATCGACGAGAGCTGAAAACGCACATTCTTTTATACAGATGCGCTTCCTTTTTGTTTTATTAGTCTTTTCTTTCTCTTCTGTTTCAAAAGTCTCATCTGCCGACGGTAAAATTGCGTTACACCATGTTGGACGACATGTAGGACCATGGAAACCTGGCTAATAGAACAATATTAATCGAACGCTTTAAGTCCAAGGCAGACAAGCGCGACATTGTCGCAGCGACAAAATATGCCATATTTCGAACATGCTTAGAGCGGAGTTCCAATGGTGCGTGCGGGCGTTTCATTGCGTCAAATTTTTGACAGCTAAGTAGAACTAATACAAACATTTGAAGAGAGTGGCAATGAGAATTACGTTTAACGCAAAAAGTAGACAAACTTTCAACTTTTGCGTTAGCGCATTCCGCAATCGAACGCACGCACGAACCATTGAAACTCCGCTTCTATTTGGATTTCTATCGCGATGAAATCGCAGCCGGCTGCGTTTTTACTAGGACTTGAGTCAAGAAAAGCATGCTAATGTTTTCGATACGGAGAAACTAAATGAAAGTGTGCGTAAACATAACATTTTTTTTTATATGACTGAGATTTTATCGCTCCCAAATTTGGCCTGTTTGCGCAGGGCTTTATGTGTCTCCATACATACTCGATTGCAAATATTATCGAAATTGTATTCACAACATGTAAGCTGTAAACTGTGTTGGGTTGAAGAAGAATTGCGAATTAGCAAAAACATTTCTTTATAATGGCTCAAAGCGACACAGTTCAGCTAAATACGTTTCGCAGCTATGTGACAGTGTTAGGTGATCCTGCGGCAAAGGAAGAATTGAAACTAAAGGCCGCACAGGAGCTCAGTGAACACTTCGAAGTAATCATTCAAAGTTCTTCCTACACCTCATTCTTGGAACACTGCCTGAAGGTGTTTATGCGAATACTACATGATGGTGATCCTCAGTTTATACAGGAAAACACAACTCAACATGTAAGTTTTCTACTTTTGCTAAGTCTAACCTATGAAATACATAATTCAGTTAATTGGAGGTGAGTGCTGACCGCTGACCGTGTTTGTTTATGGCATACAAGTGGGGCCACCTGTCGTGTGTGCCTGTATACACGACAGCTAGTAAAACAATTAGCAACAATAAAAGGCAAAGCAAAGTAAAAAATAAAAAAAAGTTGAAGCCTGTGGGATTCGATCCCATGACCTGCCGAGTGCAAGCGCGCGGCTCTACCTACCGGTTTACACAGGGCACTGATTGCTTTCCTCTAAAGTCGTAGAAGAAAGAAAGTGAACATCAGGCAGACACTTTTTAGTCACTCTGCGTTTTATATATAAGATCCCACCCACCTCGCAATAAGGAATGAAAAAAAAATATTGTGGATTATATACATATAATAGCTTGCCCAGAGATCGGATTTTGGATCATTGGCTTCAAAGGTTGATTACACTTATGGACTGAGCTATGAATTAAACTGGTTCTTTAGACAAAACACTCAAAGTTTTGGTTTTGATTGAAATTATTTTATATTCATGCATCAGTTACAATGCGGTACCGGGTTACGGCCCGCCGCAGAGCTTTTCTACAAGCGCTTCTGCTACGCGCGCGCTTTCTCCAATTGGAGTGTAGCCACTGCCTCCTCAAGTTGGTCCTTTCATAAACCTCTCCATCCATACTGCAACTGCTGCATCGAACACATTCTTCGCTGGAACCTCTTGATTTATACCCACAAAATGTCCTAGCCATGGTTTTAATTATACTTTATATCTTCTTCTAGATTCGCAAGCTTATACTTGAAATGATACATCGTTTACCAATAAGTGAAAGTTTACGGCAACATGTGAAACCTATTATTACATTGATGCTACGGATTTTAAGGCTTGACAACGAAGAGAATGTCTTAGTCTGTCTAAGGATTATTATAGAACTACATAAACATTTTCGGCCATCATTTAACCCAGAGGTAAGTTGAAAGAATTCATTATTACGTATAGTCAATTGGTTTTAAAGTTTGCTCATTTTTTACAGATACAACATTTTTTAACATTTGTGAAGGAGATTTACACAAATTTACCTAATCACATGACGAAAATCTTTGAGCCAATTCAGCAGTTGCGCGTGAAAGATTTGAAGGAGTTAAACATCGATCATTTATTATCCGAAACCTATGCATCTAGAGCTATACATGTGGAAAATTCGGCTGATTCTGTCGGTGTTACACATGTGGTAAGTTCAGAACAATTTTGTGACTTAAGAGAGTAGCTCTTTTATCTCGACATTTAAAGAAAAAATGTTTGCTTAATATTTATAAACTAAAATTTATTTTCAGTATAATCTTTTACCCAAAGGAACTTTATCGCTGCGAGTTTTGCAAGAGCTTCCCATTATTGTCGTTCTAATGTATCAAATTTACAAAAATGCTGTTCACCAGGAGGTGTCTGAGTTTGTACCACTGATAATGACAACTATCAACTTGCAGCCATCAGCGATACAAAGGTTTGATTGAGTTTTAGATCCCTCTTTAATATTTTATCCGTGATGCGTGCAGTCACTGGATCAAATCCCTGCCGACCCATACTACTAAAAAAAGATACTTAATTTCCTTGTGTGCGGCGCTATCTCTCACCATGAAGTTGCAACTCTCCAAGAGTATACTTTGCTTTGAAAAAAAAGCTCCTCACAAAAAAAGGTTTCCGTTCGGACACATGTGTAGGTCCCGTTAACTTGTGTTTAGGATAGAACGCGCACACACAAGTTAATGCGAGTAAGCTAGGCCTAAACTTCATTCTACGGGCTGTTGCGCCAATTGTTTATTTATTGTTTATATCATACGTTACACGTTTGTTTTTACTAGGAACTCACCACTTTTCAACAAGGAAATGTTTGTTGATTTTATGGGTGCTCAGATAAAAACTCTCTCATTTTTAGCCTACATAGTGCGAATATTTCAGGTAATTTAATAAAAGTTTTTTCTATTTACTTAGAGAATTTCTTTCCAATTTCGAAATTTATTTTATAGGACGCTGTATTAACTCATTCAGCATCTGTGATAAGTGGCATGCTTAATCTAATGCAACTGTGCCCAAAAGAAGCTGCTCATTTAAGAAAGGAATTACTAATTGCTGCGCGTCATATTTTCGCTACAGAATTAAGACAAAGTGTGTATATTTCAAAATATTTTTATAAAAAGGTTTACCAATTTTGGTTTTATATATTTTCACTTTCAGAATTCGTCCCGTCAATTGAAAAATTCTATGATGAAGATATTCTAATAGGCAAAGGAGTTACTTTGGAATCAATTCGTCCGCTCGCATATTCAACATTAGCGGACCTTACTCATCATGTGCGACAAAGTCTGAGTTTAGATGTGCTCGAGAAAGCAGTTAATTTGTTTTCCAAAAATGTACACGACGAATCTCTTGCGACTGGCATTCAAACCATGTCTTGTAAACTATTGCTTAATTTGGTCGATTGTATACGTCAGCATAGTGAAGTGGATCCTGTAAAGTCGCGAAATATCTTGACAACTTTGCTTAAAGTGTTTGCATCAAAGTTTAAAACTATTGCAAAAATACAGTTACCTTTGGTTTTACAAAAGTGGTAAGTTTTTTTCCGATATATGTACACGATTCCGCTGTATTATAGTATATAATATTGCATCCATTCCTTTTTTATAGGAAAGGAAATGCATCTACGCCTGGCACTAATTCATCGACGGCGTCTAATGTATTTTCTATTAACGGAGTGGAATATAAGGAAGCAGGCGTGGTAAATATAAATAAAAATATTTATTTTAACCGTTAGCCCTAACTGTATTATTCTATTTGAAGGAAAATTTGACTACAGACCAAACAACAAAATCTCAACCACCGGGAAATCAATGGTTATATTCTGTAAACGTATCTGAATATCGTAGTTTGGTGAAAACTCTTGTAGGCGGTGTTAAAACGACAACGTGGGGTTTCGTCAGTTGCAAGGTAATCGGTTATATGTGCAATACAAATTTGTTGAAATAAATATGGTTATTTTATTACTACCTTTCAGCCGATCAATCCAGAAATAACGAAAACAAATCAAGAGAAACTATTTCACCCGCATGAATTGAGCATTTATATTGATTTAGTATATTGGGCATTAGAAGCATTGGATATATATACAATAAATTCTCCTAATACAGCTCAACAAAGGCAATCTGGACCTATACCTAGAAGTAAAGAAGAGAAGGAGGTTTTAGAGCACTTCAGTGGGATCGTAAGCATATAATTTATTAACTCATTAATAAAACTTTGACTATTTTCTATTTCAAGTTCCTGATGATGCATTCGCAAAACTTCCAAGAAGTTTTCGACACCACCATTGATTTTATGGTAGAAAGAATTTATAAAAATCCATCACTGCAAGTAGTTGCAAACTCTTTTCTAGCCAACCCCTCGACATCTCCACTATTTGCCACCGTGCTTGTAGAGTATCTATTGGGCAAAATGGATGAAATGGGTTCCAATTTAGATCGCTCTAATTTGTACTTGCGTCTGTTCAAATTAGTCTTTGGCAGTGTTAGTTTGTTCCCTGTGGAAAACGAGCAAATGCTACGTCCACATCTGCATAATATTGTCAACCGTTCGATGGAATTGGCACTGACTGCGGAGGAACCTTACAACTACTTCTTGCTGCTACGCGCTTTGTTTCGCTCAATAGGTGGTGGAAGTCATGATTTATTGTATCAGGAATTCCTGCCACTATTACCGAATTTATTGGAAGGACTCAACCGTTTACAAAGTGGATTTCACAAACAACACATGAAAGATCTTTTTGTTGAATTGTGTTTGACAGTGCCGGTCAGATTGTCATCACTCTTACCATACCTACCAATGTTAATGGACCCTTTAGTGTCTGCGCTAAATGGATCACCAACTCTGATTAGTCAGGTATTGTTTACTTTTCGGTTATTGATAGTTTTTGTAAATTATTTTAGTTTTCATTTATATTTATAAACAAAATCGTTATTACAGGGCCTAAGAACCTTGGAGCTTTGTGTTGATAATTTGCAACCAGATTTTCTTTATGACCATATCCAACCGGTTCGTGCATCTCTAATGCAAGCACTTTGGAAAACATTACGAAATCAAGACAGTGCGGCACTTGTTGCTTTTCGTGTGTTGGGCAAGTTTGGCGGCGGTAACCGAAAAATGATGACTGAACCGCAAACACTACAATACATCGACAGTGAGACACAGCCCACTGCAATTATAACACATTTCCAGGACCACGAGAAGCCTATAAATTTCCCCGTCGACAAAACTATCGATATCGCATTTGTCGCGTTAAGCTCGAACACCACAGATTCTTTTTATAGACGTCAAAGCTGGGAAGTAATACGCTGCTTTTTGGCTGCGTCCATCAGCATTGATGACGAAAAGCACACGTTGCAAAAGCTTTTCATGCATCCCAGTTTTATTGACAGTAATATAGTGAATTGGTCTGTGGTGCAGAATAAGTTTGAAGAAGTGCAAGCGAGGAAAACGCATCAAACGGCTATAACTGGCATGTTGGTGGCGTCTGCCACAAAAGATTTGCGTGAAGCCGTTTTCCCCGTCATGGTAGCTGTGGTGCGACATTACACCATGGTAGCCATAGTACAACAAGCCGGACCGTTTCCATACAAAAACTTTCACAGCGCCAATGGTATCGACCCGATGGTGTTAATTGATGCTTTAGCAATTTGTATGGGCCACGAAGAAAAGGAGTTATGCAAACCGGGCATGCTATGCATGGGCTTGATTCTTGAAACTGCTACTATTATTGTGGGTAGTAAGGATAGGGCTTGTAGACTGCCGCTAATACAGTATCTCGCGGAGAAGATGACTGCCTTGTGCTATGATCGGCCGTGGTACGCAAAAGTTGGCGGCTGCAAGGCTATACAGTTCCTTTTCCAGCATATGTCGCTGAGGTCACTCTATCAGCACTTGTTTGCCTTTCTGAAAGCTTTTCTGTTTGTTTTGATGGATTTGGAAGGTGAAGTGTCTAGTGGCGTTATCGACATTGCCAAAAACTATATGAAAACAATGTTGGAAATATGCATAACTCCACTGGAGAATGACATCAAAAACGAGGAGCTTATCTCTATACAAACGAAGGCCGCATATGAAGTAATACATGAACTCGTGCGCCAGGTGACTAGTCCGAATACTTTGGTGCGTGAGGAATCGATGGCTTCATTAAAGAACATTGCGTTGCTGCAAAAACGTACAATCTCTGAGATTATGGATCCACACAAAGAAGTTCTTGCTGATATAATTCCGCCTAAAAAGCACTTGCTGCGCCACCAGCCAGCTAATGCTCAGATAGGTCTAATGGATGGCAACACATTTTGCACAACGCTGGAGCCAAGACTTTTTACAATAAGTACGCTTTAAGCTCAATATATACTTTTTTTATATTTTTAAATAATGTATTTTAAATAATATTTTAGATCTTAACAATAGCTATCATAAGCTTTTTTTTCACGAGCTGCTCACGCTTAGTGAAGCAGAAGATTCTACACTGACGAAGCTGGATTGCTATAAAAACGTTACAAACTTGGTGCCCTTGCGAAAAAGCGCGCTACGTGCTTTGGCCGCATGCAACTATATCACCGATAGTCAATACAAAGACAAAATAATTAATATTCTCTTTAAAGTGATGGAAAACAACAAACCAGAATTACAGGAGGCCGCTTTTAAATGCATGAAACAATTCATTTCCGGCATTCAAATAGATAAAGAAAAGGTATTATAACAATTTTAAATATCGAAATTGTCATGAGGAAGATTTGAACTTTTACATCACAATTTATAAATCTTATTTATAAACAATTTATAAAGATTTTAAAACTATTTTAAAGTTGTTTCTGTAAAAACACTTGAAATATTATATGCACTTTAAGAATTTCGCTGTAAATCTTTTTAACATTTTTTGTATTAATTCCTTTTGTTCTAATGGTACACGAATTTAAAAAATCTTTGTGTTGCAGATTCAAGCCGGCATGCGTCCACTGCTGCTAACATTAGGCGATTACAGAAACTTATCCTTGACAGCGACAAAAAGACTGTCATATTTTACGCAACTATTTCCACAAATGTTCAATGAAAAACTAAGCGAACAAATTCTTCAACATTGCCAGAAAATACTGGAAATATCCGTTTCCACATATAAATCAACTAATCAAGGTGGTAATTTCTTTGCGGTTGCCAAAGGCGGAGAGTATGAACAGAAGGTCGTAACGCTTATAGAAATTTTTCATCAAATAACTGCCGCCTCTCCGAAGTATATTGAAAGCCTTTGCCAGTTGGTATTGCAAACAGAGAAAAGCCTTATGATAGAGTCCTCCAGCCCATATCGAGAGCCGCTCATCAAATTTTTATTACGGTTTCCCAACGAAACTGTAGACCTTTTCTTGTCACCGTCAATTATTATAAACCCGCAATGGAATCGATTCTTTATTTATTTATTGAAGAGCAAACACGGCCAACTCTTTCGTACAGTAGTTGAAACGCAAAAGTGCAGTGTAATCATCAAACTCATAAATTGCAAGCACATTCCGAGCGCACAAACCAACGAGTCGCAAAAGTACGAGGCGCAGCATCAAACTGTGCTAATATTGTACACACTGATGAAACTTAACGATCAATGGATACCGACGCAAGCGGATACTGTGGCAGCTCTAAAGCGTATGTGGCAGACGAGCCTGTACAAGACCTGCAAAGAAAACATTGCCTGTGATATGTGGCACCTCGTCGGCGAGATTTTGCTTTCGTATTTCTCCCACAACACGAACGAAATAGATTTGCTATTCCAGCTGCTGCGTGCGCTCTGTTTACATTTCATACCAGATTTCCACTTTCTGCGAGATTTTTTACAAAATACTGTGGCGCAGAGCTATACGGTGTATTGGAAGCGAAATGCCTTTTTCCATTTCGTCGAGAACTTCAACAATCCATCACTGTCAGAAGAACTAAAGGCGAAAATCATTACAGCTGTTCTCATTCCATGCTTTGTGGTCAGTTTCGAGAAGGGCGAGGGTAACAAGCTGATCGGAGCACCTCCAGCACCCTATCACGAGGATGAAAATAATGTAGTTTCAGTATTTATCAGCAAAATTTTCGACCCGGACAAGCCCTTTGCAAATGACGATGCGGTGCGAATTGCGCTATTACAATTTGCATGTCTGCTGGTGGAGAGAGCCTCTCAGCATATACACGACGGCGATGCGAATAACAAACGGCAAGGAAATAAGCTGCGCCGTTTAATGACGTTCGCTTGGCCTTGTCTGTTAAGTAAAAATTCAGTGGACCCCACAGCGCGCTATCATGGCCATCTGCTGCTCGCCCATATAATTGCACGTTTGGCTATACACAAGAAAATTGTACTGCAAGTGTTCCATTCCCTGCTGAAAGGACATGCTCTGGAAGCGCGTCCTGTGGTGCGTCAAGCTTTAGACGTGTTGACGCCCGCAATGCCGCTACGGATGGAAGATGGCAATACCATGCTAACGCATTGGACTAAAAAAATTATTGTTGAAGAAGGACATGCCATGCAACAACTATTTCATATACTGCTTTTGATTGTGCGACACTTTAAGGTAAGCTTTTGATTTTACTATATTTTTAGTTATTTATTCGCTTCCCGCTTCCGTTTCGGTGTTTTACGTTCACTTTTTGTTGAAATTCTTATTGCTACCAGCGACCTTTTATATTACTTGCTGCATAGCTTCAGAGAGCCTCGTTCTCGTCCACCTCCACGCTGCCAGTACCTACTTTCTTATCAATCCTAAGCCTAAAAGTATGCCATGTATTCGGTAATTGCTCAATGCCTTATAAAATCGACTTATTACGAAGTTAATGCTTTCACAAAAAATATAATTTTGATTTACAACTTTTTTACTTATCAGCCGCTGAGAGTAATGTCTTACTATATAATCATAAACTATTTCAGGTATATTTTCCTGTGCGCCATCAGTTGGTTCAACATTTGATCAACTTTATGCAGCGACTTGGGTTTCCCCCAAATGCTTCGTTTGAACATAGAAAACTTGCTGTAGACCTTGCAGAAGTTATTATCAAATGGGAATTACAACGCATCAAAGAAGACGAAAGAGACACCAAAGTTGATGAAACCGACGTGGAGGAAGAAGTGAAAGACAAAAGTGTTGTTAGTTCAATTAAACGTTCAGCAGAGGATACAAACGAACAGCGGAAAAAAGTGTTTGTAGCTGAAACTATCCGCCACCAAATCAATCAAAGTAGGTTGCAAGATTTGTAGAATTCGTATGGGAAAATATTTTAATATTTTAATTTTCGTTAGGCGACGCGTTCCATTCAATAGAAAAAGTGCACTGCGACACTGTTTTGAACTTTCTTATTCGCCTTGCTTGCCAAGTAAATGATGTACAACCTGGTGTAGTCTCTCCCGGAGAAGGCCTATCACGCAGGTAATTTTTGTTTATTGTTTATTTGAATTTTTATATATGCATTTTTATTTCCTTTTTTTATTGCAGATGCATAATTTTACTTAAGATGGCTATGCGCCCCGAAGTTTGGCCACAACCTTTCGAATTGAAATTAAATTGGCTCGATAAAGTTTTTTCCACAATTGAAGCTCCTAATTCAAATTTAAGCAATATATGCACGGGCTTGGAATTTTTGACATTCTTGATGACAATTTTAAAGCCGGAACAGCTACTCATAATTTTACGACCCATTCAAAAGGGCCTCTCAGCCTGTGTGATTTATCAGAACACACGTATTGTCCGTCTCATGCATGTCTTCTTTACACGTTTGATGGCTATATTTCCACCAGATTCTCATCACAAACACGAAGACTTGGACGTTCTTTATGGCACCGTCAGCAAAATGATTGTAGACAATTTGACGTTTTACGAGAAAAATCAACAGCCGAATCCTTCGGGTCTTTTCGGTGCACTAATGATACTCAAAGCGTGTTGTATCAACAATCCCAGCTACATAGATCGTGTAATGCTGCAATTTATACGCGTGCTTAATCGACTGACCAAGGATCACCTCAACACGCAGAATAATAACAATTCTAATAATCAAGGAATTACACCTGCTGTAGAGGGCAATCATTTGGCGTTGGATCTGTTGGTGCTGTCGTTGGATTTGATCAAAAGTCGCATTATCATAATGGGTGTAGAAGTACGCAAGCTTTTCATTGGCAGCATTTTAGTAAGTCTGATCGAAAAGAGCCTAGAGGTAAAAATAATAAAATGTATTGTGCGCATGCTGGATGACTGGATACGGACAAAAGAAGTAAACCCGGCCATGCAAGTGCCCTCGATACGTGAGAAATCCGTGCTACTAGTAAAACTTATGCAGTATGTAGAGAAGAGATTCTCCGAGGAATCTGAATTGAATATATTATTCCTTGAAATGGTCAACTACATATATCGCAATGAATATCTCAAACAAACCGAGTTGACGGCGAAATTGGAAGGCGCCTACCTCACAGGCTTGCGTTGTCAGTATCCGCAAATACGCACTAAGTTTTTTGAAATACTCGACGCTTCTATGCGCCGTCGACTCCACGACCGCTTTTTATACATCATTTGCTCGCAAGCCTGGGACTCCATTGGCACGCACTACTGGATAAAGCAATGTATCGAATTGCTGATACTCACCGCAAACACCATGACACAGATACAAAACTCAAATGAAATGCACAAAATTCCAAGTATTACGTCGGTTATAAATCTGGCCGACAGTCAAGATAAAAGCACCTTTGTAATCTACACAGCCTCGCAGAGCGAATGCTTCGACACACTGCAGAATGTCGGCGACGATAAGGAGGATGTATTTGACATTGATATGAATGCGGACTTGGGCATAACATCGCGGGAAGACAACGAACGCATTCTGCCGACGCGTCAAGAGAAGCTCATGAAAATGATCAATAGGCAGATTGAGTTCTTGGAGGCAAATCGAAATATACGCACCGAACAGTTTCTCGTTGCCATGTCCCAGCTATGCCACATGAATGTGAGTCTAGCTGAAAGTGTTTGGCTGTCATTCTTCCCGCGAGTGTGGAGTATATTCGACGATAATCAGCAGCATACAATAGCCCGTGAAATTGTGCCATTCCTCTCATCAGGCACGAACGTCATACAAAAAGACTGTTGTCCAAGCGCTCTGAATACATTCGTGGAAGCTTTGACGCAGTGCAAACCGTCGATTTACATTCCGCCCAATTTGATGACATACTTGGGCAAGGCGCACAATTTGTGGCATCGCATGACTTTGGTGCTAGAAGAAATGTCTTTAAGTCATGTGCATAAGAGGGGCATCTTCCAGGAGGGCCACGAAATGGATCACAATGACGGCGACGCAAGTATAAAAAAAAGCAATGTTTTCGATTCGTTGTCGCAAATGTACGCTGCCATGTACGAAGAAGACCTGTGGGCAGGCCTGTGGCTGAAGTATGCGCAGTTTCCCGAAACCAATATAGCAATCGCCTATGAGCAGATGGGCTTCTTCGAGGAAGCTCAGGGTGCTTACGATTTGGCCATGTCCAAGTTCAAGCAAGATCTCACGAATGGTCTGGCCAGCGTCGAGGTCAACAGCGAACTATTGCTGTGGGAAAATCATTGGATACGCTGTGCGAAGGAACTCAACCAGTGGGATATTCTGCTAGATTACGCGCAGACTAATAAAGAGCGAAATATGTTGTTGATATTGGAGAGCGCGTGGCGTGTGCCCGATTGGAATCTGATGAAAAACGCTCTAACAAAAACTGAGCAATCCTTGGCCAAGCAGCATGGCTACAAGGTTAATCTCTATAAAGGCTTCCTAGCCATACTCGGCGAAGATAGGCAATTATCGAATGTGGAACGCTATGTAGAAATCGCCTCCGGCCTGTCCATGCGCGAATGGCGTAGACTACCACATATCGTTTCGCATATACATCTGCAATATCTGCAGGCGGCGCAGCAAATAATGGAACTGCACGAGGCAAGTCAAATACATCAGGGGCTGTTACAATCCCGCAGCTCCTCGCTGCACGACATGAAAGCTATTGTCAAAACGTGGCGGAATCGGCTGCCAGTTATCGCCGATGACTTGTCCCATTGGAGCGACATTTTCACATGGCGACAACATCATTATCAGATCATCACACAACACTTGGAGCAGCAGTCCGATCAGGGCAACATAATGCTCGGCGTGCACGCCTCAGCGCAGGCAATAATTTATTTTGGTAAAATAGCGAGGAAGCACAATCTAACAGGCGTGTGCCAGGAAACCTTATCACGCATATACACTATACCATCGGTGCCGATAGTGGATTGTTTTCAGGTAAGCTATCAAACGATAATTTTGTTGATACAACTGTATAATAAAGGGTGTTTGCTATTTTAGAAAATACGCCAACAAGTAAAATGCTATTTACAAATGGCTTCGTCCGTTGGTAGAAACGAGCTCAACGAAGCTCTCGAAGCTATTGAATCTACCAATTTGAAATACTTCACCGCAGAAATGAACGCCGAGTTTTATGCTCTGAAGGGCTTATTGCTAGCGCAAATTGGACGCTCTGATGAAGCGGGCAAGGCGTTCAGTGCAGCGGTGCAATTGCATGACGGGCTTACAAAGGCTTGGGCGATGTGGGGTGACTACATGGAGCAAATGTTCTTGCGTGACAAGCATTTGGTGCTCGGCGTTAGTGCATTGACTTGCTACTTGCACGCGTGTCGTCATCAAAACGAGAGCAGAACACGCAAATATATAGCGAAGATTTTATGGCTGCTATCGTATGATAATTCAAGTTCTACGTTAATGAATACTTTGGAGAAGTATGTGATCGGTGTGCCGCCGTCGTATTGGCTGCCGTGGATACCGCAATTGCTCTGTTGCTTGGTGCAATACGAGGGCAATGTGATACTTAACCTCTTGAGTCATGTGAGTAAATGCAGAGGAATTGCAAAATATTTTATTGTTTAATTATTGTTTTTGAAGTTTTCGTAATTTTCATGTACATTTGTAAATGCTCAACTTGTTCAACATTTCACTTTTGATCGGAGTCGTTTTGAGTACAAATGCGTTTTCAATTTCGACATGACAAATGTGGAACATGGCTGATACCAAAGAGTATGCAATATTTAAATTACGAGTCTCATACAAACAAACTTTTTCTTTAGCGTAACGACCCACTCTCAGGCTTTTTCACTATTCTCCTGAGTTCTTATAAAGCGCTTTCGAATACAATGCAACAGTTTCTCTCAAATATTACTACCCACTGTGCATTATACAGTTCTTATATATATACAATTATGGATACATATTATTTTACACTCTTATTTTAGTTATTGATTGTAAAAAAATTTTATATGGGCCACATCTGCAGGTGCACATTTTTCGTTTCCCTGCACCATTCAGCCACCATTCGGCACGTAATCAATACACCTTGGCTTGGGAAATGTTTGCGATTAGTTTTCGAACTCTCACCAAGAACTTTTCCATCATGGTAGAAACTAGACTGATATAGTTCTCTGGATCATTGACCCTACTTAAGTCCCTAAGAAGGAAGTTCGTTAGGGCAAGTGACAGCCAGTGTGCCATTTCTGTATGCATAGCATTGTCAACCAGGCAATATGTTGTCGTGTCAATCAGGTCCGTAGGTCCGTTTGATTGATCGTTTTCAGAAAGACTGAAATTAGTGCAATCCGTTTACAATTTTCGTGGTTCGGCAGGTCCGCCGTCAGCACAAATCAGCACAATTTTAATGAGTCTCCAATAGTCCATAATACGTGGCTCTAAGGGCCATTTATTTCGCTCAATTTTATATCCTCTTTCATACTTCCAGCCCGAAGCGGAATGTTCATATGCGCGTTTTAACCATTTTTTTTTATATATCGCATTTACTTGATTAATTTACTAATTATAAATATTTAATTCTTTAGGTGGGCCGCTTATATCCACAAGCTGTATATTTCCCGATACGAACTCTGTATTTAACTTTGAAAATAGAACAGCGCGAAAAACATAAATCTGCCGAACAGGCTACTACAGCAGGCAAGCCGGTAAGTTTTTCAACGTTTCTCGAAATAAAAAGAAAAGGTGGAAAATTAGTAATAAAGTCAAACGTGAAAAAAGCAATTTAAATGTTTTGCAGTACTATATTGGTGTTATTATCCACTCAAATTTTTTGAACTTCCCGGATACACGGGCTTTCTGAAACCAGGGTAATCTTAAGCTCTAGTGTACCCTGCTGAAGTTTCATTTAACTATACAAACAACATTTAATAAAATACATTTTCAGGTTGTGGAAGCTCATGCGACAACAACGCAGGGCGCTTTAGCCTCAGCTTCGGTGAATCCAATCAAAGCAACTCCATCGATGTGGCGATGTTCCAAAGTTATGCATGTGCAACGAGAAATACATCCGACGATACTCAGTTCCCTCGAGGGTATTGTCGATCAAATGGTCTGGTTCAGAGAAAGCTGGACGGAAGAAGTTCTGCGGCAGTTGCGACAGGGATTGATCAAATGCTATGCGATTGCGTTCGAAAACAAAAGCACTGTGAACGATGCCACGATAACACCGCACACACTTCATTTTATGAAGAAATTGGGTTCAACTTTCGGCATTGGCATCGAAAATATACCCTCCGGACCTGTAAGCAATCCATCTTCGATCTCAACTTCGGCCGCTTCAGAGTCGCTGGCCCGCAGAGCACAGGCTACATACCAAGATCCTGTCTTCCAAAAGATGAAGGAGCAATTTACGAATGATTTTGATTTCTCAAAGCCGGGTGCAATGAAACTTCATAATCTCATATCTAAACTGAAGACGTGGATTAAAGTGTTAGAGAGCAAAGTTAAAAAGCTGCCAACGTCATTTCTCATTGAGGACAAATGCAGATTCCTGTCGAACTTTAGTCAGAAGACAGCGGAAGTCGAACTGCCTGGTGAATTGCTTATACCATCTTCCACGCATTACCACATCAGAATCGCGCGATTCATGCCGCGCGTAGAAATTGTGCAAAAGAATAACACTGCAGCTCGGCGGCTCTATATCAGAGGCACAAATGGCAAAATTTATCCCTACTTAGTGGTAATTGAAACTGGTCTGGGCGATGCCCGACGCGAGGAGCGTGTGCTGCAGCTGATGCGTATGTTGAACTATTACTTGGAGAAGCAAAAGGAAACAGCGAAGCGTTTCCTAAACATGACTGTGCCGCGCGTTGTGCCAATTTCACCGCAAATGCGTTTGGCCGAGGACAATCCTGCCAGTGTTTCATTGCGAGAAATATATAAAAACTGCTGTGCCAATCTGAAAATGGATCACGATTTGCCCATAGTAAATTATTACGAAAGACTTTCTGAGGTGCAGACCAGAGGCACACAGACAACACACACAGTGCTGCGGGATATTTTCTGCGAAGTTCAATCGACTATGGTGCCTAAAACATTGCTGAAAAATTGGGCACTTCGAAGTTTTCTTTCTGCCACCGATTTCTGGCAATTCAGAAAAATGGTAAATATTCAAATGAACAATGTTTTTATCTAGATTTAGCTATCTTTTTAAAATGAGGTTATGTGCTCAAATTAGGAAACTAAGTTTCTCTTCACAATCAAAGCATTAGCACGGAACGTCTTTGTCCCAATATATATGGAAATATCTTCGTATTTTTCCCCCCACACAGAATGTTTTGCTTGGCAAATTTTGTTTCTTTGTCTTTGATGCTGTTACTGTAAATAAAACCGCAACTTTCCGTTTTTATACCCTACACCTATGATAATGATATAATAACACTGTGCAAAAATCGTAACGCATTCAAGAAGCCGTACTAGGTATAGACATGCATACATATGTACATATATAGAAATGATAGGAATCACTTTCTGTTTTGATTTCCGACTGTTCGTCTGTCTATCTGACGGTTCGTGGTCGCAAGAGAGAAAAAAGCAGTTGTCCGATTAGATCAAATTGGTACAGATTTACAGTGAACCTTAACTTAGTTGAAGTTCCGATATTATCCAAATCGGTCGAAGGACACGCCCACAATGGGCCTACAAGTCCACCTACCTCGGAATTTCTCCGGTAATGGTTTAAATTTGTTTAATTACTCATTTATAGAAATTATATTTGGTATTCAAGCTAAGATGTGGGCCCTCTACGTCGTACGAAAAAATAGGCGTGGTTCGCATTTGTAGGCGGTAATTTTTATAATTTCATTTCTTTCAGTCGATTATCAGCCATGTCTAAATTGGGAAAATATATAAAAAATTTTCTGTCAAATTTTAACCGAATTATTCGTCAGAAAATAAAATCTGTGGTCAAAAGCAATAACGACTTAAGTCGACTTAAGACGAAATTGAGTTGACGTTACCACTGTATTCCTGACGTTGATGCGCATATTTTGTTCAAACCCCGGTATCTGTACCCATCTCAGAAAAAAAGTTATTTAAAAAAAACACATGCACTTATGTACATGCACTTTCAAATTTCGAATTGCATTTTCTCGAAACAGTTGTTTTCGACTTAAGTCGTTATTGCATATGACCACAGAAATTATTCTAGATTTCTTCTAACAGCTTTCTTTTTGTAATTTCTTACAGTTAACATTGCAATTGGCCTTGGCATTTCTGTGTGAGCATGCTCTACATTTGACGCGCCTTAACGCTGATATGATGTACCTTCATCAAGACTCCGGGCTAATGAATATTTCATACTTCAAATTCGATGTCAACGATGAAATAGATGAAATGGAATCGGGTAGACCAGTGCCCTTCCGCCTTACGCCCAACATTGCAGAGTTTCTAACAAACATTGGAATAATTGGCCCACTGTCTGCGGCTATTGTGGCGACGGCGCGTTGTTTCGTCCAGCCCAACTACAAACTTTGCTCCATCTTGAAAGCCATACTTCGAGATGAGATCATTGAATTGCACAAGAAACGCATGAGGGACAATAAACTCTTGGAGACAGCAGAGGATGGTACCTCGGACACGAAAACAATAGAAACCACCATACATTTGGTAGAAAAGGCAGTCTCTGCCATAATGATACGGCTTAATAGTATATCTTACTTTGACAACATAGAGTCTAAAAAAGTCTCGCTTTTAATACAAGCAGCAACAAATCCCGATAATTTATGTCGCATGGATCCAGCCTGGCATCCATGGCTATAAAGTTTTAAAAAATTCTCAAATATGAAATAAACATTTTTAATCAAAAGTTCGCTGTCTGATTCTCATTTTTATTACATATAGGAATAACGCTATTAGGGAGGCTGCTTAAAGTTCCGAAATAAAAAGAAAAAAAATTTTTTATAACCCAGAACTAAATGCGAGGTAATTCAAGCGTAGAAAATAAATTTAAACCGAAAATACAATTTAATAATAGGGAATGCCTCTGCAGTCCGACGTATACGGAATTTCTCGTAATTTTTGGTTTTATTAAATAAAGAAAATAAAAGAAAGCATAGCTTAAATATCTCATTTATGACTACGTTGATTGGATAGAAATGCTAAATGCCCTTTGGGGCATCGATTTGCATAGTGTCCTTTATTGCCACATTTATAACAGGTGATTTCCTCCAACGGTTTTGACACTTTCTTCACATTTGTATTAAACTGGCCAAAACTTTCATCGGGTTCATCTTTTCCATTCAGAGTGTCTTTGAAATGTTGCGTTTGGTTATGCATGTAAGGTTTATGGTAGCCCATAGGTTTGAAATTGTTTTCATTTTCATTTCCTGGCTCTTGATTCTTTCGACATACCGATGCTTTATGCCCCACTTCGCCGCATATGTGACATGTAGGCACTTTTTTAAGCATCTGTTCTTTAGATATATCAGAAATCGGTGGCAGTTCGAAACGTGGATGCATATATTTACAATTCCAGCCATTTACGCAAAATCCAGCCAAATAATTAATACACAATACTCGCCGCACATGTCGATGACGGCAATGCGGACCATGTCTGCAAAAGCCACGGTCATACCACGGACAATCTCTGATTTTGCTCTCCGGGTCTATGTGGAGGAAAGGGCATTCTTTATTGTGGCAGGCATTAAATCGCGAGTAAAAGTAGCACTCGGGCATCTTTTTCATATCGTACTCATGCAGGAATTCACACTGATCTCCCTTTTTGCAGAGGCCTCTTAGCCAATGTTTGCATACGATTGTTCTGTCGCCACGTATGTGTCGAAATGGGCAAGCTGATCCTTGATCACATTCTGAACCGCTCTTGGAATTTAGGAACTGACATACAGCAGCCATAGATTCTAAAAATACAAAAAAGTATAGGAACATTTAATTAGAATTACCTCCTTCTCGCGTCGGGTAAAATTTACATTCGGCACCATTTTTCGATGAAGACTCTGATCGAAAGACGTGGCCTCAATTGCAACCATTTCGTTGCAGAAGCAGCAAGAAAGTGCACTAGTTTTCAGACAAATCGAATTTATTGTATACAACTCAAAACAAGACAGGTATATTCAGAAAATTTCGGGTTCGATCAATACTTACTGTCCATGCCATAGAACGGTAAAGCAACTGCTCCAATTTGTTCTATAAGATCCTTTTCGATTTTAAAATTTAAGTTGTTAACACTTCCTAGCACAATATCCATGATTTCTTCTAAAAATTATCAAACATTTACGAATTTTTAAAAAACACAGGAAGCAGAACAGCTCCGCACACATTACAGGGTTGGGCTGGGCCAAAATAAAAACGTAGCCCATTCTTTAAAAAAAGTACCTTTTCCATAAATTTCGTACTTAGATAATAAAAAGCTTTTCGAAGAGGAATGAGGGCCAGTTTCACAGTGGATGTTTAAATCTAATTTGCAAATTGAGTTTAAATCTAGTTTAACTTTCCTTGGGTTTCACAGTGTATTTATTTAAATACGGAATAATGAATGGCAACTTCGAATATTTGACAGTTGAAGGTTGGCCCAACTTGCTAAAAACATATGTTCGATTGCTGAATTGTGGAGGCAGCAACATTTTCGTTGAGTAAAATAAGTGAATTGTTGGATATTGTGCAAAGTATGCACAGTTTATATTATTTATGTGCTACTGTGTTATTTATATGTGCTATTCCATGCAGTTTTATGCTTAATTTGAATCTTATAAATTCCACGCAGCTTGCTTGCACATCCGAAATAAGCTGTTCATAAATTCAACTCTGTGTCGTACTTAAATATCCACAATCGGCCATTTAAATTGTATTTAACTTCCAACTGTGAAACTGAAATTCCCTATTTAAACTACAATCAGAGTTTAAATATCCACTGTGAAACTGGCCCTTATTCTGGTTTTAGGGTACACCGAAGAGAAGTTGGTGCTGTACAAGACGAGGAACATGATTACAGCAACCACTGTCACAATAATATTGTCAGACGAATATTAATTCATAAGTAACTACTACATTTTTGCCCGCTCAATACAACCTTACACTTTTAATCATTCCACTTTTCCACCACTTTCACTTCCAAAAAATCGAGCGGAAGAGCTACCATGTTCACGTTAGAGAAAAAGAGATAACCTCCTTATTTTATAAATCCCATAGCCTCACTTCAACGTGCGTGCGTACCATTGCGGAATTGCGTAAACGTAAAAACTTGAAACGCACTTGAGCTGTTCCAATGTACAGAATGCGTAAGTTCCAAAGAGAGTCACCACTCATTGGCACTCTCTTCATATGTGTAATAATATCAAGTGTACCAGATAGCTTGACGTACCCCAGCTTGTCAAAAAATATTTAGATTTTTCTTTTCTCCTTCTTCGTTATATGTTATATGCCGAGACATTAGTACAAAAAAGTTACTCAACATTTTTACATACCAAACAATTTTTATTTTCAGTAATGAACCAGCACGTGTGTTACATTTTTTATAACAAATAGCGTTTATAAACCAATTGCTAATATTTTAATATTTTATAAGCTTTATATTAGGTTCACAGACGGTATGTGGGTCGTCAAATCTAGTAATCAATTTTTCACCCACTTCCCGACTACTTAGAGATCTGAAACTTTGCATACATGCGTAAACACGCTGACAATACATGAATCAATAAATTTTATGGGCGTAGGATAAGGGGCGTGGCACTTTTTTATTAACTCCAGATTTGCGTATAACTTTAGAACTACACATCACACATCAATGAAACTCGGTAAGAACTTACTACATATCCATATCCTTCTACTAAGAAAATAAGGCGGGCACTGGATAAGGGGGCGTGGCACCGCCCATAAAAACAAAATTTTGATCTCGATTAACTTTGGAACTAAAGGTCGTGCAGCATTGAAATTTCGTATGCAGTCGCCTCTTGGATGTGTCGTCCCACTGGTAAAATTTTATGGGCGTAGGATAAGGGGCGTGGCACTTTTTTATCAACTCCAGATTTGTGTATAACTTAAGAACTACACATCACACATCAATGAAACTCGGTAGGAACTTACTACATATCCATATCCTTCTACTAAGAAAATAAGGCGGGCACTGGATAAGGGGGCGTGGCACCCCCCATACAAACAAAATTTTTGATCTCGATTACCTTTGGAACTAAAGGTCGTGCAGCATTGAAATTTCGTATGCAGTCGCCTCTTGGATGTGTCGTCCCACTGGTAAAATTTTATGGGCGTAGGATAAGGGGTGTGGCACTTTTTTATCAACTCCAGATTTGTGTATAACTTTAGAACTACACATCACACATCAATGAAACTCGGTAGGAACTTACTACATATCCATATCCTTCTACTGAGAAAATAAGGCGGACACTGGATAAGGGGGCGTGGCACCGCCCATACAAACCAAATTTTTGATCTCGATTAGCTTTGGAACTAAAGGTCGTGCAGCATTGAAATACCGTATACAGGCCCCTCTTGGATGCTTCGTCCCGCTGGTAAAATTTTAGGGGCTTAGGACAGGGGCATGGCACTTTTCAAACAACTACACACTTGGGCTTCAGTTTATAATTATAGGTACACCACACATCAATGAAAAACGACAGGAACTTACTCGCCGCGCCTTGCAACCAAAACAACAACAACTCATCGCGCCACAAATATGCCACGAATATTAGGGTCGATCACAGCCGTATTATTTGTTAAATTGAGGATATGACGATAGGAGACATTGTGAATACCCTAAATATTGTGTACTGCTCTGCAAGTTTTAAATTCTTTTTGCGAAAAATTTCAGAGCTCTAAAATTGAATTTATGGAAGACTAAAAAGTAGAAAATAAAATTATATAAAAAAAAACTTTTTAAAAATAAGCTTTAATTTATTTAATGTATTAAAAAGTAGAAAATAAATTGTTTCCAAGTCACCTGTATCTTACTATTAATAAATTAGAGAGTCAACTCGCCAAAACCAAGTCTCGATGCCACCGCCATTCCGATATAGTTGAGGTAAGTTATAAAACAAACGGTGAATATTTTTTTAAATTATATATTATTAATTTTTAAATTTTATTCAATTACAGATCCTGCCGCACAGATGGACTCCACAAAATTTCGTTTTCTTTTTAATTCATTAAAACAGATTTCTTTTTTATATTATACACCAGTGATGCCCATGCCCTATACTCTCGGTGCTCATTTGTTTTTGTAAAAACTCTTGGGTATAGGCTGCGATTTCTTCACACAGACACAGCTCTTCGCACTAAGGGCGGTGTTACGTAGGCGGTCTGGTCACGGTCACGTGTTGTTGTTGTTTCCCATGTGAAATGGAAAAATGAGAGCGAAACCGAAAGAGCGTTATTTGACCATTTGGGATCATGAGAGACCCGGCTGTCGATGCCAAATCACCAAATCTGCGTTGTAAATGAAGCTGATGCAAATCAAAGCAAAATGTCGTTAAATGAAGATTGGTAAGTTTTTACAAAATTTACTATTATTTGATTAATGCATTATTTATATATATTTTTCAGGCATAATATGGTGTCCACACTAAAAACCGCAATTTTGGTGTTTTGTGCGGAACAATTTGAAGCGGAAGAGAGGGACAAGCAAGCTAAAACCAAAAGATATTGGGTTTGCCCCTACCTAAAAGTGCAATGATAAAGGAAGGTTCGTGACGGACTTTGAAAACTTAAAATGAGACCCTTCGCTCTTCATCGAAAACTTCCACATGCCACCGGAAGTTTTCGAAGAAGTGTACATCATGCTGGAGCCACACTTGCTTCGGAAGCGGAACACCAGGCCAAAAGATTTCATACCTGAAAAGGCAAAATTGGCAATAGTTATTGAGTATGTATAGTGGTTTTATATTTGAAAGCAAAAGTAAAATCATGTGCTTTTTCAGGTACCTACTTGGCTTCAGGAGACCTGCAACGTCACATTGCGTCTTGCTATAGAATTAGAAAAGTTCATTTTTAATGTTTTGCTTACCTCTTTCGCCCGTTAATATCCGTTGAATGTCTTCTTCTTGTTAAAGTAATAATGTTTCAAACATTATTCCAGAGACAGTGAATAATAGAGATTCGCCGAACGCTGTGTTTGCTTTTTTCGCCGCGCAGAGATCAGCGGGTGCGAGCACAATGTGACGTCACATATACGTGTGAGCTTGCATGTATGCGTAAGCACGAGCTTGCGAACGGCAAGCCGAAAAACAACAAACGACAGGCTAGCATTCGGCACAGACTATATCCAGACGTCCAACTGTCCGTCCAGGGAACAAAAATTTCCATTTTTTTTTAAAAATCCTCACACAAATAGCGTACGTGTGATTCGCAATGCATTTTGTTTTTGTAATTCCTTACAGAGTTGCATTCACAAAAATTCCTTTGTTTACATTTCGGACCAACAACTGTCAAACCACAAAAATTTGTTCGCAGTGGGTTAGGAATTCGACACAGCGGATAGCGCTTACTTTACAGCTGACTGCACATACTTTACAGCTGATCGGCATTTTATGGAGATACAAATAAATTGCACGACACGGCTATCGACTACTGACGCCTTCGAGTACTCGGTTCCCACGCGACAAAATCAACAAAATAAAATATTTGATGAACACACAAAATATCAGCACATATATTCAAACGGAAATAAGAATCAAATTGTTACAATTATGTAAGTTTAGACGAATACTGATGGAATACTTATATCAAAAAAGCCGAATACTTGGATACCCGTAACCAAATATGGATAAACTCTATCTTATTTTTGTGAATGTAGTGGTGATTTTTTAGCGCTAGTTTGAGAGTTGGATATCTGGTAGTAATCTGTGCATTCGGTCAGTGAATCACAGACTATATCCAGACGTCCAACTGTCCGTCCAGGGAACAAAAATTTCCATTTTTTTTTAAATCCTCACACAAATAGCGTACGTGTGATTCGCAATGCATTTTGTTTTTGTAATTCCTTACAGAGTTGCATTCACAAAAATTCCTTTGTTTACATTTCGGACCAACAACTGTCAAACCTAAAAAATTTGTTCGCAGTGGGTTGGGAATTTGATACAGCGGATAGCTCTTATCTTGCAACTGACGCTCCTATCTTACAATTGATAGGGCATACAAATAAATTGCACGACACGGCTATCGACTACAGATGTTTTCGAGTACCTGGTTCCCACGCGACAAAAGCAACAAAATAAAATATTTAATGTACACAAAAAATATATCAGCACATATATTCAAACTGAAATAACAATCAAATTGTTTCAATAATATAAGTTTGGTCTAATACTGATGGAATACCGATATCAGAAGAACCGAATACCTGGGTACCCGTAACCAGATATGGAAAAAGTCTATCGTGTATTTTGTCATTGTGTTGGTGATTTTTTAGCGCTAGTGTGAGAGTTGGGTATCTGGTAGTATTCTGTGCAGAGAATGCCGCAGCGTAAGGTTGTGCGAATGCTATGCTCCTCGCCTTTACGCGTTGTTGTTGCTATGAGATAGCAAAGAATTTTTTTTCATATTTCAGTCTGCCTGTCTGGCTGGCTGGCTTGGATTTCATTTGAATATGTACATATGTATTCTTTTTTGAATGATACATGCATGCATACATATTTCAGACTGTCTGTCTGGCTGGCTGACTGGCTTGGATTTCCTTTGAATTGCCTTTGCACACTTGAAGGGAATCGAAGCAGCGCCGCGACTGCTGCGTAGAAATATGTATTCTTTTTGAATGGTACATATGTATGTATGTATGAGCATTACATTTTCACACTTTTGCAGAAAGTTAGCTTGTAGCAAATTTGCTTTTCATATGTAAATTATTTTACTTGGATTTCCACTTGCTCTTTGTTTCCACTTTAGGCGCATTTTCGTACTCCTTATTGTATATGATTTTTATGAAAATCTAACTAAAATTGCTTTTTGACATTTCCCTAGTTGGATTTTCACTTGCTCTTTGCTTCCATAGTTTTTGGCGCTTAAAATCCTTATTAAAAATTCCACTTGCCATAGTTGTTGTTAGTAGATTTAGGGGAAAAAGTTCGTTATAAAATTTGTAATTTGGCGCAAATGAAGTGGCTGTCACTTCTGCCTTTTCTTAGCGAGCGCAAAGTTTATTTCTACTCGATTAAGAAAATTTTGCGTGACACAGCATTTTTATCGAAAAACAATTTAATCTAAAAACAATTACAAAAAGATGGCTATTAATCCGCGTTCTGCAATATACGGTTCGTGCATCATTAAAGGCTGCTTGGGAAGGGAGCACCCAAAAGACTCCATCACCACCTTCAAAATGCCCTGCAAAGAAGAACTGTTAACTATAATACTAATAGACATTTTGCAATTTCCACACCAGCTTTATAGATTATTGTTTGTTTTGGAAGTTTTTTATTATTTTATGTACAAATGCACACTTTTTTTCCTCGTAATCATGCGCAAGACAACAACAAAGTCTGCGTTGAAGATAACTGTCGCAAAAGCGTACCAACAAAGCTTAAGAAAGTGTTGTTGCTTTGCGCTCGGGTATTGGCATTGTTTGTGTTTTTCGTACTGCTTAGGGCGGTGTTACGCAGAGGATCAAAAAAATCGTGACAAATGTATTTTTATGCTCTTTTCTCTCATGATTTCACTATTTGCCACACTGTTTACAAACTCCATTGGAGCCTCTTCACTTTTTTCTCTTAACTTTAACAAAAAATTCTTGGAATAACTAATTTTAGAGTATTTTTTCTTTCGACCCCAAATCATTTTAAATTTACACAGCAGATCTCGCCCAACCAATAGGGATATAGAAATGTCTTCATCAGGAATAATTAAAAATTAATGAATTACAGCAATATTTCCAATTTTCACTTGACATAAGGCCATTCCATAAGACTTCAACACAACATTGCCTATTCCCTTTAACTTGGTTTGCTTCAACTCCCTGCCTTTGAAATTTGGCACAATGGACCTCCTAATAAAACTTCTCGGACTATCCGAATCGAGAAGAGCAGACAGACTTCTGAAAGCAGTGTGTTTGCTTCTTTGGACAGGGAAAGCAACACTCACCATTTGAATTGCGTTAATCGGGTCTATCAATCTTGACTCCTCCTCGGTCATCGGTACTCCCGTATCGTACTTAAACTCTCCCTCAACGGCTGCAACAAGTTGCCTCTTCATCGGGCACACTTGGTGGTAATGGCCCATCTGGCCACATTTGAAACACGATCCAGGCAACCCGCAGTGCGGGCCATCAGCTGGGACCGCAGTATTTCCAACCGGACGGCCTGAAGTAGTCCTGACAGTAGCAGCAGACGTAGTGGCGTTCTCCGAAGGACTGTCGGGGAGTGGCCAATGGTACGACACTCGGAAGGTACACTCTGCGCTCGGCCAGTAGACACCGCTGGTTTCGGGCGCAATTTCTCGTATCGCACCAGTTGCGACTTAAGTTGTATCAGAGTTGTAGCCTGATATAGTACGGCAATGTACGGCGATTTATCGTTGAGGCCCACTATAATGGCGTCTACCAATTCACGCTCCTAAATATTAACTCTCTCCGCCAACATCTTCATCTCCACTACGTACCGTTGAATGCTTTCGTCGGGCATCAGTTTACGGTTTCTTATTTTCTCGTAAGCTTCCAAAGCCGAAGTGTGGTGTCCAAAATCCTGCAATATGGCGTGCTTCAGTTCATCATACGAGGACGGGGCAAGATTCCTGGCGAACAACTTAGCTGTCCCTACCAGCAAACGACGAGCGCACATCAGCTTATTACTGCCCCTACACCGACACAACTCTAACGCATCTTCCAAGTCAATGAACCAATTCTGCATGTCGCCTGAATCATCTCCACTGAATTTACTAACCAGCGCATCAATGGTGGTCATGTCCACCGGTCCCTCAGGCTGAAGCTGTGGTGTTTGAAGCGCCTCCACATCACGACGCAGTAGCAATACTTCATTCTGTCGACGCAAACATGCAATTTCGTCGGCAGCATCAGTGGGGACAGCAGTGACGGCGGGTGCTTCGGTGGCCACAGATGCAGCGGAGACCGCAGTGACAGAGGGTGCT
Source organism: Neria commutata (assembly GCA_963457695.1). Taxonomy (NCBI): domain Eukaryota; kingdom Metazoa; phylum Arthropoda; class Insecta; order Diptera; family Micropezidae; genus Neria; species Neria commutata. The sequence goes on from OY735247.1 coordinate 27,907,789, forward strand.
TCGGTGGCCGCCGGTACAGCGGAGACAGGAGTGATGGAGGGTGCTTCTTTACGGATATTCCTTCGTTGTGACATTTCAATTAATTTTGACTCGAATTTATGTTGGTGGTGATCCCACTTCTGATGGATGAAAACCGATTTTTATTAAAGTATGTCTTATCACGTTCGCTGTCAAAATCCAAGAGGCCGGATGTAGCCATTCACAATTGGCATGTCGCCATAATACACCGCGTTGCCAATCACCAAAAGGGCGAAGCATTGCCATACCGAAAGTATTATTGAAATTTAGAGAGATTACAATACTCAGATTTTAAGAAAAAGCCACTCAACTTTTATTTTTTTCCTTGTTGCGGTTGTTAATTTTTCGCTCGCGGAAGAGTTACCGCGAGGAGTGCTACCCTGTCAAACTCAGAAAAGGACAGTCGATGGAAAGGTAAGGTAAGGAAGCAATGGCAAAAAATAATTTTTGCCACATATTGTTTAACATACCACATAAAGGGTCTCCTTAATGAAAGCCCTGTCATGAAAAAAGAAACGAAACGAAGAAAGCTTTAATTTCTTCACGGTGGCTCGGTAGTCTAAACTTAAAACAAGAAATTGTATAAAAACTTTTATGGAAAGATGATGTATGCAATAAAGGAATGCAAAACTTTTATTTTACAATTCTGTCTGTTGTGAAATTTTTTAGAAATGGGAAAAAGCAATGTTAGGTATGACAGCTTGAAATTAAATAAATTTCATCGATGGAGAAGATTGAGTGGGCAGAGTAGGTATATGGGGTCTTGCATGAGAAACTTGTATATGAGAATTTATTCTTCGGTCCGCCATGAAGCTCAACTAGGCACAACCAAAAACTGTCAAAATAGGAAAGCCACATACTACTGTAGGAAAACGGAAGGTAATAGGGAGAAAGTATTTAGCCAGAAGATTAATTGAAGAAAACAAACGAGCTTAGCAGAGAGCGGGCCTGAATAGTCAGGGTGTTCTTGACCGGACACTGTAGCGTAATGAAAGATATGACTACAATGGGTATAGTACAGGATGGCATGTGTCGAATTTTGAACGATAATGAAAAAACAGAAACCATCATTGTTCAGTGTGATGGGCTAGTAAGTATCAAGCTTCCTTACCTATTTAATATACATATATCTATAGCCACAGGATATTGTGGTCCTGTAAATAAATGGAGAACTGTCACAATAGGCTTCTCAGGTCACGATGGCTAGGAGACTAAATCCCTACTCCAAATACAATTTAAAATTAAGTAAAATGAGAAGGACTTCGACCATACCAGCTCAGTAGTCGAGTTATGTGATATTTCAAAATTTTTAAGACTTTTGGTGATTTACATATGTTATTTCATCTTATTTTTTTTTAAACAATTGCAATTTCTTAAATTATTTGTATTTTCGAGGTATTTTTGCTGTAGTAATGAATGGGTTAAATGTGGAAAATTATGAATATGTAACGACAAAAAAGTATGTAGTAAAAAAGTATCGACATTCTTCAATCTCTAAGTAATATTGGTTTTGTGTTTATTTGGTACACATGCTGGGGTCTTGGAATTTATATACATTTTACCTCGGGTATGGCTGAAGTTTTAGCAAAAAAGACGAGATCTGGAAAATCTCAAGGTTGGGAAGAGGCTGGTGGTGAATTCTATCAGGAGAGCTATAGTGCCGATTGGGATGGATTTCCAAAGGATACTTTTGCAATAAGGACTTTGCTGCCATCGAAACAAACACGCTTTGGTAAGATTTTTTCCCATTAGTTTTTTTATGTTCGCTATGGAAATGTGTTGTTAATGATTGGTAAATCCAATAACTATGTAGGGCACGTGGGCACGTTGCCGCTCTAGCTCTTTGGATGAGTGCTCGATCCCCCTGCCTAACTTCGTTTCTTTGCGAGCGCCGCCATCTCTCGTGAGGTAGTTGACAATTTGCCATGATAAAAAAACATCACAACAAGGAAGCTTAAAGTTTCCTGTTCGGTCGCGGCTATATAATGAATAAATAGGTCTTGTTTATTTGTGCTAAAATATAATACGCACACAAATTGCACGGGCGGTTGCGCCAGATATTTATTTATACGTATACATATGTATTAAAATCAAGATTCGCAGTTTTATAAACAGCCTACACCAATCGTGATTTTTATATTTTTAGGTGAGCCGAAGGTCTCCTACATTTGTAAAAAAGTGATTTATAATTTTTTTCGTTAATTAATATTTATTTATTTATTGATTTAATAACATTCGAATTAATTCTAACATAATTATATAAAAAAAACACTAACTGCAGAGGTTATCGGCCTGATAATAATTAATAATAATAATATTTATAGGTACATCTGTGTGAAAAACGATAATGCTTATTTAAAATATATTCATAAAAAGCGCATTGATATTCCCATGCCATATACAACTAATGCAACATACAACCTAAATAAGACTAATATACATATGTACATACGTTTTTAGCTACTTGCAGGGACAACCCCACTGGCCCCCATGAATTGAAGAATGCTAAATATTGGCAATCTTTTGCGTCAACCACACAAAAACATAGCAAGCATAATGAGATTCAGTTCTCAACGCTTCCAGACTTGTCGCAAGTTCACACCGACGAAGAGCGTATATGGGAGGAAATGCTTCAAATTAAGCTACTGCCTGTGCCAATGCAGCAGAAAAAATTTTTGAAAACTAACTTACAGGTACAATCTTTCGAGTTTTACATATATGTACATACATACATGTTGTGCTTTGTTCAAAAATCGTATCCTTATTTATTGCTGTATTTTTAGAGTGCAACGAAGCTACGCCTTCAGGGTTTTAATGAATTGAAATGGAAGCAACGCAAAGCTTTACAAAAAATTGGCGTTAAGTGGTCCGAACTTATTACCAAATTAAAGCTCTGGCAATCTTCACTGAAGCAAATAGAAGGACACTTCGGTACTGGAGTAGTGGCATACTTTCTTTTTTTGCGTTGGCTATTCTTTCTGAATTGCTTGACATTTTTTCTCATATTAATATTTACAATTTTACCAAATTTACTCATACAAGATTCCATTAAGAATGCCACGTGCGGCCACGACGTAGTCACGAATTCGTCGAAATGTACGGAGGAACAAAATGTAGAGCCTCAAATCTTCTTAAAAATTCTGCAAGTAGCTCAAGGCTCTGGAACTATGCAATCTTCTCTAATGTTTTATGGTTCATATTCGAATAAGATAATCGGAGAATCACATAAACCGGCCAATGAAGTCAATGATTCAAAGTACACATTTTATTATGATCTGCCGCTGGCCTATGTCTTCGTTACAGTTGCCTGTTTCTCGATAAGCCTATTGGCTATTGTCAGAGCGGCCGCGCGAGAATTCAAGCATCGATTGGTCGAAGGCAACTGGCAATCTTATCAGTACTGTAATCTAATTTTCGGCGGCTGGGATTACTGCATACACAACGAGAAGTCAGCCAATATGAAGCATAACGCAGTGCATACTGAAATCAAGTGTTTGCTGCAACTCAAGCGCATCATACTGGAGCGCAGTACGCGCTCAAAAAATCATATGTATAAGTTAATCGTAACGAGAATACTAGTCAATATAGTTGTACTCGCCATTCTGCTGCTATCAGCGTACTTTATTTACTTCCTATTCAATATCAGTTTGCGGCATCAGAATATTTTCCAAAATCACCTACCCACTGCACATGAACAGCACAATCTGAATGAGACACAAACGGATGTGTATGTCGTTGACATCGAAGACTTCAGACAGATTATTTTAAGATTTTTTGCTGATTTTGTGCCTTACATCGCTATAGTGTGTCTTAATTTATTTCTACCAACCACATTCAATTATCTGTGCAAGTTCGAGAAATATTCTCCCTTGTTTGAGGTTAAAATAAGTCTTTTCCGGACTGTCTTCTTGCGGCTAGCTTCGCTTGCCATACTTCTGAGCCGCTTCTATTGCATCGTCATACCGCAATCCAGCAAATTAAACAGGTGCTGGGAAACCTTTGTTGGACAACAGTTCTATAAGCTCGTTGTTACCGATTTCGTCATACATCTGCTTGTCACATTTTGCATAAATCTGCCGCGAGCGATTTTCGCGCGCAAAATCGACAGCAATTTCGTAAAGTTTGTCGGAGAGCAAGAATTCGAATTGCCCAAACACGTGCTGGACATTGTTTACATACAGACCATATGCTGGCTCGGCAGCTTCTACACACCCGTCTTGCCCGCGCTTGTAGCAGTCATTATATTCTTTATGTTTTATATTAAGAAATTTCAATGTTTGGTGAATTCTACACCTTCGAAAATCCTGTATGGCGCGTCTAGATCAAAGTCCATGTTCATGTTTATTTTATTGGTATCGTATTTTGTTGCCGCGGTACCTATCACGTACGCTATTGCTGAACTCGTACCCTCTTTTACGTGTGGGCCGTTCAAAGGGCTGCACTCTGTGTGGGATTCTGCGCTATCTGCGTTTGCTAAAATGCCCATGCTTGTGCAAAACATTATCTTTTTCTTTGGCACCGCCGGTTTCGCCATACCTTGCTTCATAATTTTGTCGCTGCTGCTTTACTACTTCTATGCGATTTCTGATGCCAATAAAAACATGGTGAGTGTGCTCAAGAATCAGCTTGTGCTCGAGGGTCACGATAAACAGTTCTTGCTTAACCGTCTCAGTGTGTTTTTGAAGCAACATCAAGATGTTCAAGACAAGGGCAAACACATCAAATAAACCAAAAAGATTCAACTTGAGCAGAGAATACATGAAGAAACTTAGTTGAACTACAGCTTTCCCTTATAAAAAGTATTAGCTTTTGTTTATGCATATTAATAAATACTTTAATTCACGTCTATATGGAGTGTGCGTTTTTCTTTAATGAAGTAGGATTGCGCATTTTTGTTTCGTTTTTACTAAAACAATAAATATGAGGAAATCGGGGCGTTATTGTAAAATGCATTCATAAAAACAAAAAAATACGTTCCGGTTATTATAAGGCTTATATTAAGATATGTATGTGTATTAAAAATATTACATATTTATTATCTTAATGCTATTTTTAAACGCACCATCTAGAAAAAAATTGAAGTTGAAGCTTCAGTCTTTCACACAGCACGCTCGACAGAACCTTGTATGCGATGACAGTAAGTCGCATATCTTTAGAACAGAACAGGGCACACCAAGATTCCAACCGCTGGGCGTGCTTTCATCAGCCATATTCTGCAGAGAGGCTGGCACATGCGCCCTACCGGCACATCGCCGCCAGTCTTGAACAACTCTGCAGAGGTCGTCAGCACCCACTGCTTTGTTATTCTCGAGTCGCTGGGTTGCGACCTTGTCCTCGGTAAAGCTAGTTAATGGTATATCAACATCATCGTCGTTGATTGGTCGCAACGGGTATCTGCATCTGTTGGCAGAATTGGTGGCATCGCCTGCTAATAAGCTGAAGAAGTCCTCCCTGCATAACCTTAGTATCAGTAACTTTACCCTGTCCTAAAACCTATGCCATGGAATTTCAAAGAAAGTTTAAAGAAATTTCAGTTATTTTAAGCTTAAGATTTTAAAAAGGCGCCGCAGGCCCTGGCAGCTAGTGCTCCTTTCTATTAGTAAAATGCATTCTAATTTTTCTTATATGTTCTCGCAACCGTATAGGGGTATTCATTTAAACGCGCAAATGCCTGATAACGTGACAAATTTATCACCTGATTAACGAACTGTCAAATTTTGTATGAAAGCTCATTTGCACAAATGTGATAAATTTGCCCAATGATTTCGCTGTGCAAACGATGTTTGTAAACTTAGACGGCAACGAATGGAACCCTGCTTAGCTATGATCTTTAACATTATGATAATTGGTTCGTATTGAACAATCAAAATAAACGCAAAAGGGTTACAGTAATTTTTTCCAAACAGCTCCAACATCAATCTTTACTTTTTCACTGATTCTCGGCATTTTAGTTTTTTCTTTTTGACAGCCAAACACCATTTGCACAAACACTTTGCCAAGCGCGTTCATTTAACACACTTGATGAATTGAAGCAATGTGCAGATTTATCTGCTTAAATGAATACACTTTATAATTTTGTTCAAACACTTCAATTTATTTAGGTAAATACTTTACAAAGCGCAGCTCATGACTAAGCCATATAGCAAATGATAACAGTAGTAAGGATCCGGATTGATGTGCAGTAGCAAGTGGGACTGGTACGTAGGTTAGTAGCGTAGAAATGCCTAAAACAGCTTGGGTCCATGCCATTACTGTAGCTGCGTTAATAGCCCAGTATGCTCTTTTGGGTAGACAAGTGCGTCTCGACAGAAACCAAAGGAACGAAGTTAAAGCCAACGTCGAAATGCCCAAAATGCGATGATCAAATTGTACTGTTGTTGGGTTCTCCGTAAAATTCTTGATTATAGGCTGAAACTTTAAAATATCTCCAGGTACCCAATCATCGCCCATTTTCGGAAATGAATTATACACCAAACCAGCATCGAGACCAGCAACAAATGCTCCAGAAATCGCTGTAAAAAATACCAAACCCTTTGTAAGGTGTGCCATGTTTCTATAGCGTGAAGCACCCAATGATGCAATACTGAGTTTCTGTGCAGGCAACAGCTTTGATAAAGATGTTGATAGGAAGAAAGCATAAAGTATGAAAGCGAACGACAAGTGAGAGGCTAGACGATACTGCGATACTCTAGGCACATCGTTTACATCGTGGAATCGATCCTCCAGACCAGATTTAACCATGTACCAACCCATTAGCCCTTGTAAGCCTATAAGCGTACCCATCAGCAGAACATATTTCTTCGTTTTGCTACAGAAATAGTTTTTTTTCCAAAAGTATACAGCAGGAATTAGGAAAACCGCTCCAATTGCTCGGCCCCACATTCTATGCATGTATTCCATCAAAAAAATAAATTTGAATTCATCTAAAGTGATGTCCTTGTTTTTCCTGAAAATAAAAAAATACAAATTTCTTTTAAATACCTATAATGCTATCTTGCATAAATAAAGAACTTACAACTTGAACTCCGGATACTGTTGATATTTCTCAAACTCCTCCTGCCATTCTGACAGTTTTCTAGGCATCTTTTCGCCCAAAAACTTCCATGTTACCATAGATAATCCTGACTCAGTCAGTCGTGTTACCCCACCTAGCAGTCATATTTACACATTATCTTCAATTAAAACTTATATAAGAAACAGTGCAAGGATCTGTGAATTTCATTACCTAGGGCTACTGCGACATACACCATTGCACCACATCCCAGTAACCATTTACCCACGAGCCGGTCCGATTTTTCATTTTGTGTAAATCCTCGTACTTGATACCGCTCAAATTGCCTTGGCCGTAGAAATACCTGCATAAATATAGAGCGTTTTCAAAAATAAGGCAAAGCAAAAACCTTTACCTTAATCTCTCTTGCATTTAATGAACAATTTTGTCGTAGAAAGTTGCTCTTTTTAACAACATTCAAGAGTATACAGGACTTCACGGGCCTCAAAAAATGCAGCATTTTGCAAGAATAAATAATAATGCTGTAACATCTGAAATATGACGTTTCGACACACACAAAGAAGAAGCACTGGACCGGTGGGAGTGCTGCCATATTTAAAATAAAAATCCACTGTACGGCCAGAAACACAAATGTAACATTCAGGAGATTCTAAATTCAACGTCAATTAATCTAAGTTTACAGATGGAAAATCTCAGAATTTTTAAAAAAGCAAAGAATGTGAATAAAAAAACCTTCACGTGCTTTGAAAAAAGAGAAGAAGACGAGTACAAATGGCCGAGTTCTAATGGTGCGTGCGTGCGCTACATTGCGCTCAAAATTTTTGACAGCTAAGTTGAACTAGTGGAAACATATGAAGAGAGTGCCAATGAGCGACGCGCTGAGCGCAGAGCGCAGAAAGTTGACCAACTTTCAACTTTTGCTGCAGAGATTTTGCGCTGACAGCTCATCTACAGCATAGTGTAATAATATCAAGTGAACCAGATAGCTTGAAGTACCCTAGCTTGTCAAAATTTTTTTTATTTTTCTTTTCTCCTTCTTCGTTATATGTCTTAACCCATCCGAGACATTAGTACAAAAAAGTTACTCAACATTTTTACGTGCCAAACAATTTTTATTTTCAGTAATGAACCAGCACGTGTGTTACATATTTTATAACAAATAGCGTTTATAAACCAATTGTTAATCTTTTTTTATCTCGTTAAGACCTCCTGAACTTCGCATTGTCCCAAAGAAATTTTCTAATACATCTTGATTTAGTCTATTAGTCAAATCTTAGGACATACCAAACTTTTCTTGCAGATATTTATACAGCAAATTTATGGAGGTATTCGTTATTACCACAAGAGTTGGCCATTGATGTTTTTTCTTTTTACTTTTTTCTTCAAACGCAAACTCAAACTGAAAACGGGTTAATATTTTTGACATCGCAACTGACAAGTAAGGGTACGAGAATAGAATGTCATTGCTATCTGGTTCACTTGATATTATTACACTATGGTTCAACTTAGCTGTCAAAAATTTTCACCGCAATGTAGCGCACGCACGCACGCATCATTAGAACTCGGCCATAAATCCTTTCTCGTACTGGAAATTTTGCGTTAATTTTTGACACATGCCCCAACAACATCAATTATAAAGAAACGGAATTTGTCAAAGAAAACTTTGTTTGTACACGAGTGGGAAAATAACAAAAGAAAAGAAAGAAAAATGTCTACAGAATATTTTTATTATTTTATTTTATATTTTTCATGTTAAAGTATACTCTTGGAGACTTGCGATCTTCCTGGCGAGAGATGACACCGCGTGCAAAGAAACAAAATTCTTTTGAACTAGATGGGACCAATTGAGCCATGGCAGCGCCAAGTATTTTAAGTTTGTGTAAATATCATATGGGATATCATTTGAAAGGAAGATTTCTAAACAAATTTTCTAAAAAAGTATAGGTGAATTATTAGGTGTTGCTCAAAATGTACGAAGAACACGTTCCCTCCTGGTCATTTGATTAAAAGCTAAAATTTCGATATATAAGGTACGTTCGTAAATGCAACCCACCGGTTGCACTGCAAAGCAACGCGTTCGTAAAAGCAAAATGGCGCAATACTACTGCGTGCAACGCGTTCGTTAATGCAACGGCTTGTACTTTCGGGATCGATGTGTTTTTCTTTTTCAGCTAGGTTAGCACGACACATCTCTCTTTCACTCGTTTTACCCTTTCTTTATTGAAATTCATTAAAAGACTCTCACTTCGAGTTTCACAATTATCAATTAATGCCTTAACCAAAATTTCCATCCTGAATCGCGTTCGTTAATGCAACAAAAGTTTCTGCAACCAACCTGCACGAATTTACTGCATTTACGAACGTACCTATTATCAGGGTTAGTGGGTATATGTCATAGATTACAGGAAAACGACGGTCTTTAGTTGGCTGAAAATAAAATTTTTTTTTCTTTTTGAAACTACTCCTACTAATAAGAAAAACTCTTTCCTCAGTCTGTCTCAATGTTATTGAAATTTAACGTGGATAACATTTCCATTTTAGTATAATGTAACGACTTTAAGAACGTTTTCTCTTTCACTACCACAAACCAAAGCTACAAAGATATTTTTGGGATTTGAACAGCGTATGTTCGCGCAAGTAGATGTCCACTTAATATTTAAACTTGGTCGATCGACTGTTTGAAGATCATGTTCTGGTAATGAACCTTTATTGCACGAGCCCGATTTGCTTTCATTTTTTTTATGGTAATCCAGGGGATTTAATCCTGCTACTGCGGCGCCTTTGAAACATACTTTGCACACGCTATTATTTTTCCTGGTCCCATATTTGTTTTATTTCACACTATTCAAAAACAATTGAAGTTAATTCAAATCAACAATTAATTTTCTTATCAACTCTTCAAGTTTACAAACATCAATAGCAAAATTTCTTATGCCTTCAGAAAGTTTATCAGTAGCCATTGCATCCTCGTTTAGCATCCAACGGAATAAAGGCTCATTCATATCGATTTTTGTAATGTCCATTTCCTTCGATTTCTTTTCATCCAGTTGTTGAATAAGTTCTTCATTATCATTTTCCAGCTCGCTTAATAATTTTGGACTGATGGTAAGTAAATCACATCCAACTAATGATTTCACTTCACCAGTGTTTCTAAATGAAGCTCCCATCACTAGGGTCTTGTAATCGAATTTTTTAAAGTAATTATATATACTAGTAACCGATATTACACCAGGATCTTTAAATGGTTCGAAGCTCTTTGTTTCAGTATTGGCTACAAACCAATCTAAAATACGGCCGACAAATGGCGAGATTAAGGTTACGCCTGCTTCGGCGCAAGCAACTGCTTGGGCAAATGAAAAAATTAATGTCAAATTGCAGTGTACTTTATACTTTTCTTCAAGAATTTTCGCAGCCTGTATTCCCTCCCAAGATGCGGCAAGTTTTATAAGAATGCGATCGCGCTTGATGCCCATGCTCTCATAGAGTTCGATTAACTTCAAAGCTTTTTGTACACTTTTTGAACAGTCGAAGGACAAACGAGCATCTATTTCTGTAGAAACTCTGCCCGGAACTATTTTTAAAATCTCACATCCAAATGAGACACATAAGTAGTCCATGGCCTCAGAAACTTTCTCTTCAGTGGAACTAAAAACAAGAAGAATAAAATTTCAGAATGTACATTACGTAATTTTCTATTCGCAAATGACAGATATAGAAAAGAAAGTTATGTTGAATATTCAAATATTTTAGCTTTCTTACCTTCCTTTCGAAATTCCATATTTGACAGCTTTATTAACGATATGTTCATAACGTTTCATCTTAGCTGCCGCAAGAATCAATGATGGGTTTGTAGTAGCATCTGTGGGCTTATACAACTGAATACCTGAAGATGGAAAAATTTATATTCGTTAAAAAATTGTTTTTCTATATAGGCAAGGAAGACTCTCGGAGAGTTTATAATTCGTTGCGATTGTGCCAAATTAACGAACAAGATGTAATAATTTCTTATATTCCTAACATTTAATTGAGTCTGCCTGATCTTGAACCTGACACCCTCATACCAGAGGCCGCACATAACGCGCCGCAGTGGATGTGTGCTCGCTCTATGATGCGAAGAGACCCAGGTTGAATTCGTTGCTGAGTCGTATTTATATATATATAATATTGCTTCAAGAGCCCGTGTAAACGAAGCTTAGACAGAGCTTTCTTGCATTAACATGAGTCTGCACGTTCTTGCTTTTAGCACAAGTTAAGGACCTAAAAATTTGTTATATGTATAACCCAGTCCGAACGAAATTTATAATCGTTAGCAAAATGCACAAAGGCCCTAACCAACATTGTTTCCGAAACAGGTTTTTTTAAAAGTTTCTGATAGCTTATATTAAAATATACCTCCTCACAAGATATTAGAGTCTTAAAAGATGACGATTTTATAGCAAATACAGAAAAGCCCTATCTATGTACATACATGCAATGAAATACTATAATGTTTTTTGCTTTTCCTGTAAAATTTCAGAAATGTTGGTTAGGGCCTTTGTGAATTTTGCCAGGAAAATATATAAGTTGAGGAGAAATGCATCGATGCTGGAGTGCAGAAACAATAAGCGTGTTTAAGTTTATACTTTCTATGCTCGGTCGGAATTTTTGACTAATTGGTGTTGTACGTACATAAGCATGTATGCATATATTTATGTATGTATTCAGCCGTGAGGAATGAAATATAAAGACTGATTATTTTACAGTGTAATAATTATACATATAAATGAATATCACCGCAAGCCGCAAGTGTGCACATACATATATACATATGACATTGCACATAAATCAATGACATTGTGCGGTCAACAAACACGTAGCATTCATTTTACCGCTGGATTTAAATTGTGGAAATCACTAGATTAGCAGTTAGAGATTATTGTTGACCTGATTCTAAAATCTACAATTAAATGCAAAAACAAAAGGGAAAGGTGACCTCAAATCAAAATCTTATTTAAGAGAAAATATTAAAGGCTCGAAAATTGAATCGCACACATCGGCCTCAAACTTTCTCTTAAAGCTTACCTTCAAAATCTCCTGTGTCGGCTACGATAACCGTATATTGTTTTAATTGCTCCAAGGAGGACATGTTCTGTTTTTTTGATGTGATTTCAAAAGTCATTGCCAACGACGCACTAACAACTCCGGTACTAACTACAGCAGAGGAAACTAATCGCCTGATCAAAAGCGTGGAATCTTGCAAGAAAAGCTTGCATGTGTGGGTTTATTCACCACCAGACTAACTTTTATTCACCTCAAATGTGTGTGAAACAGAGAGGCTGCCACTATTATTGCAGCTTGAAAATATCAGAAATTTGTAGATCCGACATATTTGATGTTTATACTCCGATCTCCTCGATTACATTTTATTTTCCAAAAGAGGACATGGTCCTCCTTCCCCAAGACATAATTCCAATATACGAGGAACTGAGAAACATTTATTTAAACTATGCAACAGTTCATGAAATTATCAAAGAAATTATACAATTTCTTTGCTTTCGCTCGTTGCTTTTCAGCTTTCCGTTCTGAAGCTCGTGCTTAGTCCGCTTTTACACGATGCGACTCGGCCCCAGCGATTTTTTCGCATTCCGCTTTGAAATCGCGCATAGCTTTTACACGATGCGACTCGCTCCACTCCACATATTGACACTAGAGTCTGCAGCTGGTTTTATTTCTGTAATTTGTAAACATTTAAAGCACTTATTCCACTCTTTGCTCATTTTTTTCTTTATATTTACTTTTATGCGTAAAGTTCTGTAAATTTTTCAGTGTATTTGCAATACGTATTCACTCGATTTCAAGTTTTAATTTACAGTCGACAGCGCGAAGCGCGAAAACGAATAAAGAGGAACGTCAGAAAATCAGAAAATCGCAGCACAATCGCTGCCCGAGCGATTTTGCGCGTTCCCCTGTCGTTTCACCCCTCTTTCCTACATTCTTCCGTGTCTCCGGGGCCGAGTCGCATCGTGTAAAAGCGGACTTACATGCAAGCATTACCTATAAAGCTCTACTTTTCTACTTTCATCAGTGACCAGTTATCATAGCGACAGAAGCACACGCACAGGACTAAAGTTCTCTGAAGCACTATGAATCGACCGAGCTATTTCTGTTCGCGCACTTTATTTGGATTTGTAATTCTCGTTTTCTTTTTCGACGAGTCGAAAGTAGAATGCTTCTGATTCTACTGATTAACATTTTAATTTTATTTTTTCATTTAGATTTAACTATACATACTTCGTCCACTGAGCCACCGCAGCGCATATTTTTTTAAGAATGCTGTGTCCAATTATTTAAACCGAGTGCTTAGTCCCAGGGCGACGCTCCGCGGACACGTATTCATACGTCAACAAGCCTACGTGTAAGGAATAATTTCAATTCCAGCTTGAAAGCGAAAATACAATATGTCCCAGGCACATGTGACAACAGGCATTGCGATTGGCTGATTTCATAGAAAATTGAACCAAATTATATTAGAATTTTTTATTGAAAATATATGAAATATAAAATCCCTTTAATAGAGGAGGAGGGTAATGTTTTGACGAAAAATTCTTATTTGACACAACGTCAAGAAATGCACGCATATGTTTAAACTTCTTCCCCGCGTGAGAATAATTAGGTAGGAGTTTGACTACACGTGATTTGGTCGTTGCAAATTGTTTTTCTTAAATTAAGAAATTCTCTGTAAGAGTGAAAAGTTTGATATAAGGAAGTTATCCCCTCGTTGGAGTCAATCGCTTCGTCGAATTGCATTTTCCGTTTATTGAAACGGAAACGCTAGCAGCTCGGGAAAATTGAAAAATCTGTGTTGACATGTTACCTCTTATGAAGCGAGTAAAATCAAAACATAAGTGGCAAAAGAAATGCTCGGGCAGCGCTCGCTTAACATCGACTGTCATTTTGTCATTTTGGACAAATGCTTCTGCAATGACTCCATATTTCACTTTGCTATCCTCTGAAGATATTCTAAAATTGTTTTTAACGCAATCCGCTTAAAATCACGCCTATTCGCACAATTTTTCACAAATTCCAACCCTCAATCGGAAAATACAATAGCCCAATTCACAATCTTGTGCAAATGGTCTGGGATTTTTGCAATTGCACATTTTGTAGCATAATTTTGCTCTACACTAACAAAATATACAGGGATGCAATTGTGCAATCGTTGCAGTTGCAATCTGACCGCAGATACAGAAAATTAAAAAATAAATGCAAATCAGCAAAAATTGAAATAAAGGGAATAAAGCGGCGCATAAAAAGAGAAAAGCCAAACAAAAAGTGAACTGAGCATGACGTTGGTGAAAAAAATTGCTATTGAGTGAATTTTTGAACAGAAATTTGTCTTACATCCGTTAAATAAAATTTCTTCAGCAGCTTGGTCTATCAAAGAGTCAACTAATTGTTCTTTAAAACTTGCTTTATACATAGCTCTTATAGAAGTCAACAATTTAAGTAGAAAATAATTTCAGTTTTTGTGAATCAGCTGTTTTTGTGGCAATCAGCTGTGAGCTTTGTGTTTTGCTAAAAGTGATGCCAGCTAAATGTAAAAACACTGTTCACAATTGACGGCAAATGTTTGCTATTGAGCACATTTGCAATCTTAAATGCACAAGATTGTTAATTGGGCTAATATTTTGTTAACCAACTTTTTCCTTCACATCATTGTCCATTAGCGGGGTTTAGACGGTCCTACATGTCGTCCAACATGGCTTGACGACAATAATAACTGTAAACGCACCGCTGCGACAACACGGTCCCACATGTCGTACAACATCACTTTCTTCAAGTTGGCAAGCGAGACCCACGCATAAAGCCAACGCATTTTAGTTTCTTTAAAAGCGCTACATTCACTTTTTTTTGTGCGTTTATATTTTCATGAATTCCGCCCTTAATTTTCCAAGTTTCAGGAAAATTATTTAATTTATCTCTTTGAAAAGAATGTTGCCACACAAAAAATTCATTGAAAATTGAAATAGAATTAATGCTTTTCCTATGCAAGAGGTAATATGGCAACACTGATTAAAACAAGCGAATATTTATTGGAAATACAGTCCACCTGCGCTTTCGTTTGCTTTTAATTTGTACACATCGTACATTTTACACAACACTAAACACATTGAGTCAATTATTTCGTCGTTTGAATTCATTTTTCACGATATATTTTGCTTGTGATCTTTGTTGCAGAAAAGTGTTGCCAGTGACCTTCGATTTTAGTTCAACAAAAGAAGTGGATTGTTTTTGCCGAAATTAGTTAAAAAACGTAGTACACAATGTAGAGATATAACAATTATGATAATTCTGTGCCATAAATTTAATAAAGAATGTAAAATTTCATCTCAGAAGAAAATAGACAGTGTGTTTCTTTTGTGCACAAAACTATACGGCAGCACTAGCAAAAAGAAAACACTGACAGCTGTAATCCGTTTAGCTTGTAGAGTAACTGGGCAAATTGCTATCCGACACGATTGAATCCGACACGGCTGGACTAAATAGACCATTACTGTCCGTGATCATGTTAACAGCACGGACAATTTTTAAAAGTGCCAAAATACACTAGGCTTGACCAACATGTGTTTACACAGGTTGGATGGTTTGACAAGCCAGCAGAAAAATCAAAACATTTTGAAAACCATCCCACATGTGTGACAAGCGGTTGTTCCTTGCGTATACACGATCCAACATTTCCGCTTGTCCTACATGTTGGACGACATCTAAACCCCGCTATTGGAGACGCCCTACGTCTCGACTAGAGAGAATTTCTGCTCTAGCATTCGTGTTCGGACATAAGTGTCCAGTGGAGACAGCCTTGCTAACCCAAATGTGTCAAAAGAAATGTTCGGGCAGCACTCGGTGACTCGTTTGAAAAGAATTTCTTGTCTGCTATTCATTTTAAGAAATATGTAGCATAAAAGATTATTTGCCATTTTGTGAGTTTGACAACAATCCTCGCGGCAACACTTCCGCGAGTGAAAATTTAAGAGGCCCATCCAGGAAACTTTTTTGGCCACACCAGTTTTATAATTTATAGCACCAAAATTTGCATAGATTAACATCCCAGGGTTAACCTTCCTTTATAGTCACCGGCTTTTAAAATTTTAAAAGGTGTTTGCGATTAATAGAAAAGCGCTTTCCGAACCCTCTCTCAAAATTTGACAGATGGAAACGTTTTTCACAGCATTGATTAATTTTACTTTGCACATATTTGGTAAGTTACACAAAATTTTTTAGCCGAAATGCTGTAATGGCAATTTATAAATAATCGTGACTTATAATTTTAACAAACAGGTTCAGAAGTTTATTAGTTGATTCTAAAAGTCAGGTTTATATACTGATCGTGGAGATAAGACGCGACGACGCGACGATGTCTGTACACTACAAATTCAAGAGTACTCTGGATTTTGACACAATTACTTTTGACGGGCTACACATATCGGTAGGCGATCTCAAAAGTGCAATTGTACATCAAAAGCGTTTGGGTAAAATTACAGATTTCGATCTGCAGATTACAAATGCGCAAACGAAAGAAGGTATGAAAACAAAGACGACTTACAAATACATATTCGATATAATTTGTTTGTTTTGCAGAATATAATGATGACTCCTATTTGATTCCTAAGAACACATCACTTGTTATAGCGCGTATTCCCTTAGCGCAGCAGCCAAAAAGGGCATGGGATCCACAGCCGGAAAAACCAGTTCAGTCACGCAGCAACTTCAAGCCAGATGGCGCCTCGCTGGACCTTTCAAAAATGAAAGGAAGTGAGGAAGAGAAGATTCGGGCAATGATGCTTCAAAGTACTGCTGACTACGATCCTAAAAGGTTAGCTTTCAACCAAATCATATACATATGTATTTTGCTTTAAAAAGTCGCCTTATGAATATCTTAAAATCGATGCTTCCAAGATTACCCAGGTAACCACGGAAACACTAATTGGTCACAGTTGGACAGTTGATACCATATTAGCACCAAATGTTTGTCGGTTGATAGTCTGTACGAATTTCGCTTTTCGTAAAATCATTAACGCTGACTGAAATAAAATTAATAATGTGCATGAATGGCGCCGCAGTGGCTTAGTGGATAAGTGCTTGGTCTCTGATGTGCGAGGTCGCTGGTTTGACACCTAGCAGGCTCATTCCATCTAAATGAAAGAGAATTTGTATGCAAATTGTTTCTTTCCACGGTGCCGTGCCACCTCACGAAGAATTGGCAACTCTCCCGTTAGGATTTGAGGTCTGCATGAATGCATTTGAAAGAGCGATCAAGACATTCATTCGAGTTTGAATCATTTACTCTCATGTGCACTTGGTGGTGAATAGACACATACAAATGAACAGTGGAAGAGGGCGCAAAACAATAGAGTAAGCTGTAAAAGCAAGCACCTTACAAGCATACTGTCCACTGCTGCAGTGTTTTTGGTAAACAGAGTGCAATGCAGTGAGTGCACCGAGTATTTAAGGTGTTATACGCAATTAAGAGGCCGCACTTGTTAAAGAATTTTTGATGGAAAGACGTTTTAGTATTAATTATAAATTATATGCATATTGTGGTTATTTTAAACATTATTTGCCGAAGAAAAGACTCTTTCGGACGAGGCACTACTAGCCGGCATCGCCAAAATTCTCCAGTTTACCATTAACTTATCTCACTATACTTTACCGTTACTTTGCTTCCTTTGCTTTGATTGGTTTGATAGTAACAACTGAAGAAATACTATAACAAATACTGCTCTTACTCTCTTTGAAAATAACGGCACGAGTCCGAATTTGTTTTGCTGATGAGAGGTTTTAAGGAGTGAGATCGAAAAAATCGGATAACTTCGAAAGACCACTGCTTTGAAACACTTCATCTGAATGAAAAATACTGAAACAGTAGGCTTTGCGTTGGAGAAATTCTGATGAAATATAATCACATGTTTTATGACTTGTGAACTATCAGTTGTCATGGCATCGGAAGTGGAAAAACGCGATTTAGTTGTTCGATTATTTCGAGAAAATCCGCAGTGGAGCCAGAAAACAATTGCAAATAAGGCAAAAGTTGCACAAAACACTGTCTCGATGATTCTTAAAAAATTAAATACAGACAACAGTAAATGTGGTTCTGGAAGGAAATGCGGTTTCATGTCTCCACAAAAGGCGAAGAAAGTCGTTGCTCTCTTAGAGAAGAATCCAGCGTTGTCTAATCGAAAATTGGCGGAAAAAGCGAGTTGCAGTGAGTTTTTAGCTCGTAAAATTAAAAAAGATGCGGGCTTTTAAAGTTGGAGACAGATTTTTTCCAAAAATTCGATTGCTGTGTTATGGACGATGAAACATACGTGTTGTCTAAATTTTCTCAATTGCCTGGTCAAGAGCTTTACACCGCAAAGGAACGAGGAGAAGTTGAGGAAAGACTTAAGACAAAACAAAAGTCCAAGTTCCCGAAGAAGTTTCTGGTATGGCAATCGATTTGTAGTTGTGGGCTAAGGAGTAAAAGTTTCGTAACAAGTGGCACTGTTAACGCCGAAATTTATGTGAAGGAGTGCCTCCAGAAGAGATTGCTGCCCTTCATTAGAAAGCACAATGTATCTACTTTCTTTTGGCCTGATCTAGCCTCCTTCCACTATAGTAAAGTAACCCTTAAATGGTTCGAAGACCAAAACATCAAATTGGTACCAAAAATCGCCAACCCACCAAATTGCCCAGAACTTCGGCCTATCGAGAGATATTGGGCTCCAGTGAAAAGAACATTAAAGGCAACAAACAAAGAAGCTAAATCCATGCAAGATTTTAGAAATAAGTGGAATGCTGCCGCCAAGAGAGTCTCAGAAATGACAGTAAAGGCGCTAATGGCAGGCATACCGGAAAAGCTGTCCGAATTCTGTAAAAATTTCGATCTCACTCCTTAAGAGTATTTCACCCATTTAAAAGATTCACTGGTGTGCCGAGTGCAATGAAGTACTGTACAGTAGTGCACAGGCAAACCAAATGCTTTCGTGCAGACCTCTAGTTTGGATACGACTATAGAATAAATTTATAGGTGCCGTTGATTTGTGCTAAAATTGAGCGAGCATACACAAGTTAATGCGAGACTTTGGGCCTATGTGCCAGTTACACAGGCTGTTACACCAACTATTTATATATTTTTTAATGTGAATGAAGATTTCCTAGTTCTTTTTACAGTTTTTTTTATATGAATTTTTATTCTTCAATTTTAGTTATCAGAAAACAAAGGGGCAGTATCAGACTGGTGAAGTACCCGCGACATATCGGTGTAATAAGTGTAAGAAAGGTGGTCATTGGATTAAAAATTGTCCCCTTGGTCAAGGAAAGGAACATCTAGATGTAAAGCGAAACACGGGAATTCCAAGATCTTTTAGAGACAAAGACGAAAAGTAAGTAATAAAAATATATTTACCATGGAATATTTTCGAAATATATAGTATCTACATACATATATATATACATATACATACTTAAATTCACGATCCAGTGCAAACGTTCTTTAAAACGATTAAACAAAAGTCAATTTATATGGATTATCTTGCGCTAAAATTTTACGAGCACACACAAGTTAATGCAAGAAAGCTTGGGTTAAACCTCATTTGCTGCCAGTTGCGCCACTTATTATAAAAAAAATTATAGGGATTGCAAATGCAAACATCTCCACGTATTTAATCTCCAGAGTTTATTAGCAGGAAAATCACACTAAAAAAATTAAATGTACTACCTCGTGTATGGTTTATTTCTATTCTGTATATTATAGAGCACTGGAAGCAGAGATGCCAGAGGCGGCGCCAGCAGCCGAGGAAAAAAGTCAGATTCCTGAGGATCTTATATGCAGCATTTGCAGTGACCTCTTCACAGATGCAGTTATGATTCCTTGCTGCGGCAGCTCCTTTTGCGATGATTGTAAATTTTCTTTTTTAATATATGATATGCTTATATTTATCATAACTATTTTTTGTGAACAAGGTGTTCGAACCGCACTTTTGGAATCTGAGGATAATGAATGCCCTGATTGTAAGGAGAAAGGGAGCTCTCCAGGAGCTTTGATTCCTAATCGGTTTTTGCGCAATTCCGTTAATGCATTTAAGAATGAAACTGGTTATAAAGCCTCACAACTTAAAAAAAGTTCGTAACAAACAAATTTTGTATTCAATCTGTATTTGTGTAACATAGATATATTCAACTTCAGATTCGCGAACTGAAACTGCAAGTAATAAAGCAACTGAAACTGCAAGTAATAAGTCAACTGAAACTGCAAGTAATACGGCAACTGAAAATGCGAATAATGGATCAAGTAAAGGCGTTAGTGAGGAATCCTCCCAATCGCAAATAGTTGAAAAATATCCTGAAATCGACACCCCTGTAGAAATTCAGGAAAATTTGCCGACAGAGAAACCAAGTGAAGAAAGCACTACTAAGCCCACTACTGATGAGAATACTGAAAAGAAGGCAGAATCGCCGATACACGAAGAAATCGAGTCTGATTATGAAGACAATATTACTGTGAAGATGCCCACAGCTCAGATGGAAAACCAAAGGGCCGTTTTTCGGGAGCGACCTTTTAATGGGCGTAGGTCTAGACATATGAATCCACCAGGAATAGAAAGTTCGCCGCAAAATATTCCGCAGGTAATAATATATAGTTTTAACTCGTTTTGGATTCTTTAACTGCAATACAAAGTTCCGCTACCATCAAAAATATAAGGATACGTGAAGCTTCGATTCACTTCTATTTGTATTCTTTCTACTTAATTTATTGTTCTCTCCCTAAACTATCAATCACCTTAGCAACTAAGCTCAGGTTTACATTTTAAAAATTTCTTTCTTTTTATTCAGACTCATTTAGAGTTTTGCTTGATTGTAAGAAAACCGTATTGTAATAACGAAAAGAGAAGTTGTGTAAATCAATTTTTATTTGAATTTTTTTTAAATAACCAACACTATTATAAACTTCTAGCTTTCGAAAGCATTCTTCATATTTATTATTTTGTTGTACAGTAATACCTCGATTTGCGTGGCTTTGAATTATGTCGTCTCGGTTTGCGTTGTAAAAAACAAATTTTTTATATCTATAAACATCGTTGGTTATCTCGATGTACGTCCCCAAAAATTCCTCGTTATTTAGATTAACATTTTTTTTCGATTTCCATAGCAAAGGCAACGTTATTGTTCGAGAATTCTCCGGGATATATTAACTCACCTTAAAAGGTTGTTCAATTTACGTCATTTCCCGAAATGAACTACGACGTAAATCGAGGTAATACTGTACACCGAATTCGATTTTTAAAGTAATAGTTAAGTAATATTGCGATACAATTTAAAAACATATGATTATTTCAAGCTATATATTTTGGAATGGAGAAAATTAAGATCTCTACATTTCTCTATTTCAATCAAGATCGTTGAAATGAAAAGGAATGTTTCTCGTAGCATTGGATATGTAAACCCTTTCATATCCCCTAACGATATTTTTGTAAAAGAAAAGTTTTTGATAAGGATTGCATTTGAATTGTCCACCACGAAATTAAGAAAACTGAAATAGTAGTCCGATTTTTAAAATGAAACTCACTAATTTTTTAACCTTTTTTTAAAAAGTTTTTTTATTATATATCGACACTATTTTTTATTATTTATTTTTTTTATTGAATACAATTTTTTAACGTTTCTCTCACCAAGGATTTTATGGTATTTGATACTTTTCGAGCTGCTGAAAACCATTTTTCACGAAAATCTTTAGCATCTTTGGCTACTTTCTTTGCTGCCTTGATTTCTCTTTTGACCAAAGTCCAGTATTTTTTAATTGACTTGAGCTCTAGACAGTTTGACGGATTTGCTTCTCGAGGCACCAGAAGCACATTATTCGTTGAATAACACTCCAAGGCCATTTTACTGTAATGACAAGAGGCTAGGTCAGACCAAAAGAAAGTGGAAACATCATGCTGTCTTAGGAAAGGCTTTAATCTTTTTTCCAAGCATTCCTTAATGTACATACATATATTTCATAGTTTACTTTTCACGCGGTTACAAAAGATTTGCTCCTTTCTCCACAACTGCAGATTACTTACCAAACCAGGAATTTACGAGGAAATTTTGACTGCTTTAGGAAAGGCTTTAATCTTTTTTCCAAGCATTCCTTAATGTACATACATATATTTCATAGTTTACTTTTCCCGCGGTTACAAAAGATTTGTTCCTTTCTCCACAACTGCAGATTACTTACCAAACCAGGAATTTACGAGGAAATTTTGACTGCTTTTTTGCCTTAAATTTTTCTCCCATAATTCCTCGCGAGTCTTCAGTGCAAAAAATCTGGTCTGGAAGCTTCAAAAAATCGGATAAAACAACGCCCACGATGCAGCAATCGAATTAAAAAAAAATCTTTTTTAAATTTTTCGGCACGCTATTTTGCTTTCGCGCTCTTTACAGCATTTCTGTCTGGAAATTTTTGCACTTCGAACGTCTTCAGACCAGGCTCCTAGGCAAAATTGTGACAATTTGATTTTTCTTATTTTGGTCACTGATGCCCTTTTTTCTGTCGGAACCTGATTTCCGAGTGGCGGGGGTATCGGCCCCACAAAATGCCAAGTGATTTAATTTCGCGAAGGAATACCTTGTCATTGGCGTGTCAATTTCGAGTTTTAACATCCTCTGTTGACCTGTTAGTGTCCAGATGCCAGGGATTTTTAGATAGTATTCATAGTTGTTGGAGTTGATATTTTGAGATTCGCAGTTATGTCATACAATTTGCATGGTCTATATTTCCATTGGCCTCTGGTTGAGGTGCAGTGTTTCTGTTAAGTGTGCCTGCAGCACGCCTGCCAACCATGCTGAAATTTTTCGGGGCGAGAATCTTGTTAACGTCATTGTTGGCATTTTTGGTCCGAGGCTGACCTGGATTGAAAGTCAGGAAAGTTTTGCTCGTAGTCGCTAAGGATGTCAAACCGATTTTTTGACGAGAAGTACGTGGAAATGGTCATCACCTTTGTGATTTCATTTTCGCTTGCCCATTTTCCGCAGTTGCTTTTTTCATGTGATAAGTGGGTGGTTTCCCCACAGAGAATGCACTTGATAGTGTTGCATGCACGGTTACGACCCCCATGTTTCCACAGCTCTAGCTCCTCTTTACTGATCGGCACGGCTTTTGTGTGTGGTCAAGCGCCCACAATTCGCAAACTGTCTGACTTGTGGAAAGTAATTATCTACTTTAAGCAGGGTGTAATTTAGAATGATTTCGCTTGGCAATTCTTTGCCAGCAAAGCCCAGTTAAACCGCATAAGTGAGAATGAATTGTCACGTTTGCGAAAGTGCTGAACCGAAGTGACCTTTATTGTCGATTTAATGTTCTCTCTAATTTCTTGCTCCGTAATGTCAAGTGAAATATCTCGAATAACTCTGAATCTTCAAATTATTTTCCTTTAATTTATCAAATATTTTTTGTATGCTCTTTATGTTCCTGAATGAAGGTGCTAAATATGAGGATATCATCTAAGTGCACAACTTAGATTTTATTTAAGTACTCCCTGAGCACCGAGTTCATCAGTCTTTGAAAGTTGCCAGAGCATTTTTGAGCCCGAACGGCATTCTAACGAATTCATAGTGTCCTAGTGGGGTTGAGAATGCGGTTTTCTTCTTGGCACTTTCTTTTATCTCAATCTGGTGGAAACCCTAAGCCAAATCTAATGTAGTAAAATATTGAGCTCTACCCAATTTCTCGAGTACGTTTTCTATATTGGGTATTGGGAATTTATCATTTATTGTTATTTCGTTAAGTGCTCTATAATCAGTGACAACTCTCTATTTCTTTTTCCCGGATTTGTCAGCCTTTTTAGGGACAATCCATTGAATTATAAGGCGCGTTACTCTCTTTTAGTTTCCAACTCATTTTGTTGTTTTCGCTAAATTCTCTAGGTAAGGGTGTGATTATTTCTTCGTCACAGTGTATCTTCCCATTCATAGTATTATACCGTGCTTTATTGTGTAATTTTATTCTATTCTATAGGGGAGTAAATTTTTATCTAGTAGCGAAGTTCTCGACCCAGTATCGATAAGGCAGGTGAATTTACTCGTTCCTATATTAAGTGTAACTAACGTTAGGTTATATTTTGGGCTGGACACCGAAAATTTGCTCCTTCTTCTCCCATGTTACTGGTGCTATCATGTCCTATGTGGTCTACCTCCATGGATACTGGTTGCTGTCTAAATTGACCAGAGTTTCTACTGTCGAAAACATTTCGGCCTTGTCTACTTGCATAGAATTTGACTGAGTCTGATAAGTTGTCCGTTGTGGTGTGCTTAGGGAGGCGTTTTGAATTTGATGGTCTGACATATGAATTGTATGTGTGTCCGTATGCTGCGTTCGTCTGGTTATTTAGTTGATAATTTGTTATGTTTGGTTCGTGTCTTTTGTCATTATTCTAGTATTTATTAAACCTTCTGTCATTTTGTCTTAATAGCCCTGTTTCTTCCAAAGCATAATAGGCTTCTCTCAAGGTCGAGATGCTCCTACTATATACAATACATACTGGAAAGGTGTGGACTAATACCGTTTAAAAATGTTTTCAATATACATAATTGATTCGTTTATTTTAGGTGAAACTCTTCAGGCTTTCCTGATTGGAACTCGTATTTGGTGTTAAGCTTATCTGAAATGAATCTAAGATTTCGAAAATAGTCACTTACATTATTTTGATTCTTAAGATTTATGACCTGGTGATACAAGTGTGATAGGTTTCTTTAATTCCGAAATTCTTAATGAGTTCCTCCTTTATTTGGGTCCAGGTAGCATTTGGTCCAAAAGTATTGATTACGTAAAGTGCTGGTCCTTGGATTTTATTCTTCACATATCTCACGAGTGTATTCCTAACGGCTGCGGGACCGGCGACTTAGTCGCTACACAATAGTTTAGTCCAATGTATTAGTGGCTCATTAAGCCAAGGTGGTCTGCTATGGGCCGAACCTTGCCAAAGTGCAATATTGTGGGCTTTGCAAGCCAAGTTTGAGAAGAGTAGTCGGTTTGAGTGTGAAAACGATTCTGCCTTTATTTCGATATTGAACCTGCCTAAATAGTAACATTTTGTTGACTTGGTAAGCTATATGCATCACGCCATTTCTGATGACCATGAATGTGGTTACCATCTAGTGTCCGAAAGCCTTAAAGGCTTGTGTTCTGGCACGTCAAAAATACTCTGCAATTCTTGAAATTCAACTTGCCTGTTTAAGCTAAATAGATAAAAATATTCTTGGGTAACTTCTCGACATCTTCGGGTATACACTCTAATGCTGAAATGTTCATAAGATTCACAGAATGACAAACACAGCCAAGATGGAACAAGTGAGGAATTTTCTATTTTAATAAACTGGACACACCATTAATTCTTCCAACCATAGTAGATGCATTGTCAGTAGCAAACCCGATGAAATTTGGTAGTGGAATATTATTACTTTCTAGTGCTTCTAGCACAGCATTGCAAATTGTTTCGCCTTTTCCATTTTTTGGCTTAGTAAAGAAACTATCTTCAGTCTTGCCTCGATCCATGTTAAATTTTCTCACTACCATTACCAGACACTTATCAGTGGAAATGTCAGTTGCCTCGTCGATTATGAGGCTAAACTGTTGTTTTTGCATTTGATGGACTATAGATAGCTGACCTTCCCTTCCGAGAAACTGTGCAATTTCCTTCGATTTAGTACGGCCGCATCTTACCTGCAATAATTGAAAACTTTTTCGTTAAGTGAATGAAATATTTAAAAAAATTATGGGTACTCACCGACTTAGCTATATTCGAATCAGGAAAAATCAAGGAATTGAATTTACTTATTCCGTCCAGAGACTTAAACGATTGGTTTTTTCTGCAATAGCAACATTTCTTTGGAAGTTTGTATTTCGGTTGAACAAAAATTCCATCAGCTGTATTTTACTATTTTCCGAAGATTGCTTTAAGTTGGTAATATGCTTTTTTTGTTCCTGTATGTCGGTGCAGATGATTTTTTTGATAAATCAGGAGTTGTTTACAAGGAATGCAAAAAGGCCGCTTTGTTTCCTCATCTTGCTTAAGCCATTTATACTGCAACTCCCACTCTTTAGAATAATACCGGGGAACATAGCGTCTTTTGGAAGAACATGTGGGATTTTCAGAATTTCCCGATTCGAACTCAAGGGTGTCTTCATATTCTAAACTTTTTTCAGTAGTCGTGTCATCATCTTTTTCCAGCGTCTGCCTAGTTTTGTTTGGAGATTCATTTTCAGCCTTCCTTTTTGACCTAACAAGAAATCTTTTGCATTTAAACATTAATATTGGAATGCATCTCAATAAAAAAATATTTACCTGTCCATAAAGTTTTGCCTTTGCACATTCAATCCAATAATCAGCTGATCAATCGTTGCAAAATTAGAAAAATTTTAAAAAGTCGCACAAAACGTCTCAGAGCGTCAAAAAGGTGGCAAAATGCAACTAAAGTCGCACAAACGGTAATCCTGACTGTCCTTACTTGCGGCCGCTGTTTGTTGTTGTTCAATTTCGTCATTTTGTATGTTATCGCCAGGGCAAGGAAGTTCATGCACTAAAAATCGCGTTTTATGTACATAAAACATGCACTATAAATCCAAAAATATGCAATAAAAAATAAAAAAATATGCATTTAAAATTGATTTATTTCACCACTTATTTAACTTAAAAGTACAAAAAAAAACATAACAAACATTAAATTCAGTGTTATTGGTTTTAATATTTTACAAAACGTGTAAAAACAGTATAAAAAAGTAGTATAACTTAAGATAAAGATTTATTTATATATGTATATGAATAAGTTTTTTTTTAAGTTATCAAAAGTAAAACTCATTCTATTTGGTCTTAAAAATGTTTTAAACATTGAAAATGACCGTTCGACATCAACGGATGTAATTGGTGCATATTTAAACGTTGCCAACTCCTTTGTAGAGTATTCATTTACTACTATATTTTCTTCACTAGAATGTAAATCGAAAATACTAGCAATTTCTTTAATTTTTTTCAATCCACTATTTTTGTTTTAAACTGCATCCAGTTTGGCTCTAATTTTTTCACCAATTTGACCTTCCGCTTCTCTTATTTTAATGACGGCATCATCAATTAATTTAACCTGGATTGTCAATGATTTAAACCCCTGCAGTTTGCTGTGTTTTAACTAAAAATCCATAGTTTGAATTTATAAATACTAACTGAGCCTTTATATTCGGTATATTTAAAATAGTTTTAACTTTTTTAATTGCTACTGCATCATTTTCGTTAAAATTCTGCACCACATCTTAAAATTCTTCAAAGTTCTTAGCATAATACTCAACTGCCTCCAACCAGGTACCCCATCTTGTTATAGTTGGTTGTGGTGGGAGATTCAATTGAGGATATTTTTCTTTGAAGACTGAAACACGCAAAGGTGATTTTAGAAATATTTTTTTCCCGCAGGATATTAACGAATCTATGTTTTCAAATTGATTTCTTATTTCTTCAGCCACACGATGCATTGCATGAGCTAAACATGTGACGTGCATCATTTTTGGGTAAAACACTTTTAAAAAATGTCCAGACTTTACCATGTATGGCGCGGCGTCGGTCAAGTAAAGTAAAATTTTATTTTTATTAAAATCTTCTCCTAAAAGCGAAATCGAGTCATTAAAAGCTCAAGCGATTGAGGCATGATCCACCTTTTCCAACTGTACCACATTCAGCAAAAATTTTTGTTTACTCTGCTCTTCTTCGGTATTCAAAATCCCAACAATTACGTTGGCAACAGAACGTCCTTCAATGTCTGTCGTTTCGTCGATGGACACCCACAAATTATGTGGCTTTAATGTTTCTATTAACTTACCTAGTTGGATAGTGTACAACTTGTCAAGATAAGTTTTTCTAAGTGATGTTTCCGAAGGTATGGTCTCATTGGTGTATTTGTTTAAAAAATTTCTAAGCTGTGAGTTGTTCAGTTTATATAGGGGTATATCGGCAGACACCAAAGCATCACATAATTCCAAACTAAATACACTGGTTTTATCCCCAAAAGCTGATTTGCTAGAGATTAGAGGTTGCGATTCCTTTTGAGTAGCTCGGTCATACAAATCTTTATGCTTCAGGCTTTCAAGGTGCTGACCGACTTCAAATTTTGTAGTAAAAGTAACACTTTTATTGCAAACTTTGCAAAAAAGAACCTTTCCATCTGTTTTAAAGACATCTTTGTAGTCAGAAACATACTTAAGTAAAAGGTTAGCTTTTGTTCGTTGTTCTTTCGGCATTTTTTCTAAAAATATTCATTTATTTATTCTAAAATTTTTAGTTTTTGGATTATACTTACAGCATAAATCGGTAATTTTATATTTAATAGTATTTTCTTCTTGTATAAACGTTGTTTTTACTTTTTTTCTCTTCAAGGTTTTCTCTACAAGGCAACAAAGTGAAATGTCAAAAAATTAGTTTCTTTTTGTCTCTTCTGTAATATTTACATAGTTGCACTAAATTGGGTAAACATAAAGTAACAAAAAATAGAAATAAAAACAGCACATAGTTTTAGGCTGTTATAAATATACACTATAAAAATGCTTCAATGTGTAACTCCGTAAAAATAGCAATCAAAGAAATATTAAAAATGAAAACGGTTTTTTATGAAAAAAAAATTTACGATAAAAAGAAATAAAACAAAGAAAAAATCATTTTATTTTAAAAAATATGTAGAAAAACATGCGGTTTTAGCAAAATATGCAAAAACATGCATTTCAAGCAAAATATGCATAAATATGCACTAACAAATCGATGCCATTTTACAGCAAATTTATTGATTCGTAAAGATATTTACTTTATGTTTGTCTCAGGCTAACGACAACAAACATGTATTTACATGAAGTCCCTTGCCCTAACTTATCGCCTTCGTCGATATTCGGAGAAATGACGCCGCTTGATGCTTGGGCCCCGTTGGTAGCAAACACTAATTCGTTCATTCCGGTGGAATTTTTATTTATTTATTACGTCTACAGAAACAATTCTTACAGACTACTACACTTAGTTTAAAATTTCAGCAGATCGAGCTTAAAGCTATGCAAATTCTGTGCAAAATTAAGGCTGTCTGCGTAATTATTACACAACCGAATGCATCTAGCGATAGGTTCATTATATGAATAGTTAGATTTATGTACCATGTCTTGGAACATCCGTACTCGCCTCAATTCGCGGGTCGGAACATGTCTATTGAACAAAGTTGATATTTCAGGGCAATTTATTTTCAGATTGAGAACACTGTATACAAATAAGATAGAGAAGTATACCCTTCTATCCACCAAACTTAGTAAACCGAGTAGTTTACGCCTTCCTGTGTAGTTAGGGAGGCCGTTCAGCCATCTCAACTTGTATAAAGCAAACTTTGTCGCCGGTTTTTATGCGACAGATGCAGCGCCGTCCACGTCGTCTAACAGCACTTTGAGTTGTGAAATTGCAGTGGCAGGAAATTCCATGTTCATGCCCTGCAGCACAGCAGCTACTTGTTCCCTCGTCGACGCCAATTTGTACGGAGCAAAATTGTTGTTGGTTCTCCATGGCTGCCCTTATAGCTTTTATCTTCGCCGGTTTTCTTCAATTGTTTGTATTTCCTTTAGTGTCTCGCTGTACTTGAGCTCTTTGAAGTCTTCTACGAAATCGGCTGTGTCGTCCTCGTCGCTAAGGAAAATTGGTCTGTGGGCGACTTCTGCGTAGACCAGTCGTTTAAAGGATGATAGGGCTTCTTCAGGTTCAGGTGGGTTTGTCTCGTCGACCAGTAGCATACTATTTTTCACTGATTTTAAACTTCCTTCCACTTTCACTTTTAACAAATTTTTTACAGTCCTTATCCTTCGGGATAGGTTCGTTAAGCTTTGTCTTCGAACTGCGCCATATTCCTGAATTCCACCGAGCCTTACGGAGTCGAATAAAAGCAATACCGTTTTACTTTGTGGTTTGGATTAGAATGAATTTTTATTTTCGAAAACGTTCTTAAATACCTATGGGTATTACTTATCTTTCTACATACATATGAACTCTTACTTTCATTCCGGTGGTATTTGTCGCCGGTTTTTGTGCGATAGCTGCAGCGCCGTCCACGTCGTCTAACAGCACTTTGAGTTGTGAAATTGCAGTGGCAGGAAATTCCACGTTCATGCCCTGTAGCACAGCAGCTACTTGTTCCCTCGTCGACGCCAATTTGTACGCAGAAAAAATTCCTCTTCAGATTTTTTCCTTTTCACTCCTTTCTATTTAAACGTATGTTTCTTAAGTTAGTCTTTCTTAAGTTTTTCCGCTTTTATAAATTCGCGTTTATAAAGTTGGTTTCTCCCAAAAGTAGTGTTCCAAATATATTTTCCTTGTCTCCTCTGCAAATTTTTAAAATCAGATACAATTTTTTTAAAACCGGACGGTAAAGCTATTAAAATTATATTTGAATTGCTTATTAGCGTTTGACTTATACCAATGCCTAATCTGTGCACCTAATTCCTGGTTATGCAAAAATCAGCGGGTGGTATTTCTGTCATTTGTAGAGCTATAACCTAGTTTCGGCTTATCTAAAACTAATCCCATTTTCCCTTTGATCAAGCCTTAAATTCATTTGACCTTTGCCGGACAATAATTTGATCGGATTCACCCCTTTCTTGCCATTTCTTAACATCAAGTTTGTAACTTATATGCAACACACACTCAAAATATTTTATCCATGCAAATTAATTTATTTCATCACTGTTTAAAGTTTTTAAAAGAGGTATTAATTTATTCGGCTATTTATTCGGTGATGGCTTAAAAGTTTAATTATTCAGTTACAATCTCCGTCATCAACTGACTGCCTTTTCTGATTTACATCTACTTATAGCTATTTCTTATCTCTTATCTTAATACTCTTGCCCAGCATCTGTCAGCTCGGTCCGGCTGCCGGAAATCTTTGTTATTCTTTTACAAATGGAGCGACGGATTGAGATTCCGCAACTCGGCAAGATTGCCGGCATCTGGATACCTGTGGGCAGAGAAGATACGGACATCTATCTTTTGTTTATTACGCTCATATGAGCTCTTTGATATGCCGTGTCTTAACTTGCATGAAGCGTAGACAAATTTATAATATTCCACAAATATACCGTTTTTGCAATGAAAGTAGCTGTCAACGCGTTACATACTTTTCCAACAACCATTGTTAACAGCATCTTATAATCGACCTGCATTTCACAGTCATATAAAACGCAATTTGTTGGGTCTAATTGATTGATTTCGTCGACAAGCTTATTGGTTTCTGGAGTAGTGAATTCGGTTGATTCTTTTGAAAAAATTAACCATTGTTGATGATGGTCAAGGATTTTGCCATACTACTTGGCTTCCGTATGTTAGCGTGATCAGAAACAAATGAACAAATAAAAATTCATCCGTGCTTTGACTATTTGAAAACTTCTGTTTATTGTGCTATGACCCGAGGGCATTAATTGTTTGATAACATTGCTCTGTACTTTAAATACGCGATAAACAGTAAGATTAATTATAGACTGCTCGAGTTTCAGTTATTATTATGTTTGTATCCGATGGGCAACAATCCCATAATACGAAGGAAACAACTCATGTCCAGCTTTTAAGGCCCACTTCCTTGTTAGTTTTTATGAGTTGTTGGCTAATTTTGATTTACTATGAATAACAATGCAAATTTAGAGAATTTGTCTATGCTTGTTAAAAAGTGATCTTTATGAGTGGAATATATATCCATATGTAGCATTTCCCCAGGACGAGTTGGTATCGGGGTTTTCCCTATTTCTGGGTTGGGTGCACGTCGTTGATATTTGGCCTCCTTACAGATTTTACAATTAAACATAATATTTTTTTAACTTCTTTTCCATATGTGGGAAGTACCTAATAATCTATAAAGGTATTACTATTGCTGGATTTTTTTTTAGCAAAGGGGCAACTAGGACGACAGGCCACTAATGGGGGCCTACGGTCTGTCGCCTACCACTATTAGGCACAGTGGTACGTGCCGATTTATCAGTTGGCGCCCAGAGGTGTCTGAATTAGAATTGAGACAGCGGCTTTGACTGCTATGACAAATCTGAATTTTATTTAAAAAATGTACAGCTTAAATACTAGTTTACAAATTGAAGTTCGTACTCTCCAAACTCTCCAACAATGTCACCAAAAGGGGAAGTAGTACATTCGGCCAATCAGATACTTGCTGACCTATCAAAAAGAAGTTCTAATGCACTGCACATAGTATCGATACGCGCATGCAAATTAATTTATCACATCACTTTTTTAAGTTTTTAAAAAAATTATTAATTTATTCGGAGATTATTGTAGGTCGATTTGTTCAATACACTGTTTGTTCTCGACTGCCTGCACTTTTTTATTTTACATCTACTTATAGCTATTTCTTATCTCTAAACTTAATACTCTATGCCCAGCGTCTGTCAGCTCAGTCCGGCTACCGGAACTTTTTGTTATTGGAGCAACGGATTGAGTTTCGCAACTAGGCGAGATTGCTGGCATCTAGATATCTGTGGACAGAGAAGATACGGACATCTAACTTTTTGTTTATTACTCTCATATGAGATCTTTGATGTGCCGCATCTTAACTTGCATGTATGTATGTATGTACATGCATGCCCCTACTTCTACTATGACTACAGACTCAGCGAGTTCAACGTCGCTGCGTCGCATGGCGCGGTCATCGCTCGCCGCTGGCAAACATGGAGTCAAATGTCGCTTGCTAGCGTAGTGCGGGAGTTACGTCTTGAAAGACGTAGGTATCCAAAACATAAATGGCTTATGTTATTATCCGCAACTTTATCCTTTTAGTTATATAAACACTTGAAAATTTTTTTAGAATTATCCTCACTTTGCCTTATTCAAAACTCAAGTTATTCGTTTGATCACCAGTACAATTATGATTTTATTAAGTTGCTTTACTTAAAATGAAACCTACAATTGACAAAATATGCTGAATAAAAAGGTGCTGATTAAACTGATTACTTATTGCAAAATTAAAATAGTTAAATTGACAAAATAACTTAAACTAGGTCTGCTGCGTCGGCTGTCTGTTGCTCTCATTGCATATGTATGTTGTTGTTGTAATAAGTGCAATGCACTGGTCGCTGGCTTCGTTTATGCACTACGCTGGGCAGGTCGGTACTCTTGGTGGTTTGGTGGGTGGTAACGTCACCGGCGTAGGTGGGGACGTAACTCGGGCGGTCAGTACAATGTGTCACAAAGTGTGCCACTTCAAAAGGTTCAATGCTTGCTCTATATTTATCTTTTGTTTACATTCTGCATTGCCTTATTGACGTTCCGTTACTTTGTTGGCCGTATACACTACAAATCATTTATAACTTGTTTCATGTTTTCCCGGATAGAGAGATGCGCTTACTATTTTCCATTGTCAATATTTCGTTTTGATCATCATCGTTGAAAACATCGGCTACTTGTTTTGTTGAATGACGAAATTTTACTGACAGAATTTTCCTCATAATTTCGCCCTATACTCTCTAATTAAATGTTGCAATAATGCCCTGGTCAAGCGGCTGAATAAGTGATGTTGTGTTTGGCGGTAGAAACATCACTTTAATATTCGGATGTTCAAATAATGGATGCCCAGGATTATCAATCAGCAGTAGGACTTTAAAGTCAAGGTTCTTGTAGTAGAGGTATTCTTAAATTTCAGGATCAAAGCATTCTTCAAACCATGTTTTAAGAAGTGAAGGTAACTCCCAATCTTTTTGGTTTGCCATCCAATGAACTGAAAAATTTTGTAAGTCCGCACCTATGAAACAAACAATATAGTTATGGAATGCAAAGGCGAGAAATGCGTTGTGCGTGTAATTTATTTCGCTTTCCGACTTACACTACTTCTTACTACAAGTGCAGACCACTCGGACAGCGGTTGGTACAGGGCTGTATTAGTATGGAGTAGTGTCATGACATGGACAAATGAGGTAATGGGGTTGCCATAAGTAGTGTAAATATGAGCATTCTGGCCCAATACGGTGGAGCAGGAGCAGTGTGGAGAAGCGAAAAATTTGTATGTGTGGAGCAGTGTGGAGCAGAAAATTTGCTCCACCATATGGTGAGGAGAACGATGACGTCATCAGTGGAAATGCAACCCTGTTTTAAAATTTGAAGGTGACGTCATCAGTGGAAGGAGATACATACAATTCCTTATTTAAAGGGATTACATGTATATCTCCTGGAAATAATGTGAGTTCTTTGATAAAAAGATGACAATCATAACCGGAAAAGTTATGGAAAAATATAGGAATAAATTTTGCAATCTGATATCTCAAATTGCATTCATTATGGGCTGGTCCTCTATATTTTCCAGTTAAATGACAATGATCAGCCACTCTATCATTTCCCAGCTCTTTATTACAGATATGACATAATATGCTATCAAATTGTTTTCGAATTTCCTCAGATGTGAGGAAATTCATCGGCCTTACTATAGCTAAATAATTATAATAAATATCTTTTAAATCTCTAACTAAATACTCTACAAATTTTTTTGGTGAATCTACACCTGAATATTGAACTAATTTACTATAGCTATTATTAGAACATTTTATATAATAACTAAATGCAAAAGGTACATGCTTTTGAATACTCTTAACTTGTGCTGAGTTTTGAAAATTTTCACTTTGTAAAATACACTCAAAATCAGCATATACTACAACGGGTACATCTAACTCCCGTTCATAATTTTTATAACGGAGAACTGCATTCTTACCCAGCGGCATTTCAGCAACCATTTTGCTGCAACGCAGTTTATGCTTCTGTAACGCTTCTGCATCGTGAGTATACTGCAGACAGTCGTTGCACATAAACAGTCCCTGTTTATGTTTAGTAACTTGTTTACGTAGCAATCTATTGAAAAAATAGAACACCAAAATATATCAAAATTTTAAATATATAAATCGTATAATATATATAAATATTGTATATAAATTGTTGTTATTCTTATTATTGAATATATGTACCTTGAAATATGTTTTATCCATACATAGTGGAACTGCTGTTCTTTCTGAATTAGCATCAGGTTGATGTGGTGCTCCTTTTCAGCAGCAGTGCTATAGTAGGGACCAACTACTTTATGGAGCTCTTCATCGAATCCGAATATATTAATGCTGATGCTGCTGTTTTGGTCCTCAAACTTTTTTGCGTCTTTAATTAGTAGAGGGAATGCCAGATCCTTGAAATTTAGCTCTATATTGTTGCGCAAGGTTATTAAATCAGCCTTAATGTCTGCTATTTGATAGTTGGAACATCTCTGAGAATTTAATTGAAGTGGATATAGCGCTGATATTATCGCCCACTTGAAGCAGAATTCATCATTGTTTAGTACATTTATACAGGCATTCTTCTTGTACACTTCATATGGTAGTGGTAGATATCGCGATCCTTTTATTGGTCTATATTGATTGATGTTAATTTCCAAATGAGAGAGTCTTATTAATGTCCAGCCGCTATCTCTTTCTTGAAATTCAGCTAGTTTTGTGCAGAGTTGCGTACACATGTCCTCATAGCTAGAAATCACTTGTGGTTCAATTTGAGCTACACTCATTTTAGTTTGAAATGATTTCAAGTCAATAGCTATTTCATCATCACTGGACATTTTTATGAATTCAGCAAACAGTTCTATATTATATTTAAATGCTGAATGTTTTTCAAGCATATCGTTTAACATTTTTATTATAATTGGTTGAGCATTTTTCAAAAATTGTTCAGGTATTAGTTGACCTTCATCTTTATTTTCAAATACAACTGTTTCAATGCGCTCATTAAACGCCGATTTAACACTTGATATATCAATTAGAAGATTAGAAAATTATTGCACAATTAACACTTGGTATGTCAATTAGAAGATTAGAAAATTATTATACAATTAACACTTGGTATGTCAATTAGAAGATTAGAAAATTATTGCACAAGTAACACTTGGTATGTGCTCTTGGTTGGATCAAAACTATGACTGAATTATATTTAACATAAAATATCTTATTCTACTCTACTTGATGACCGTTTTCTATTGCCTCAGTAAAACCGTGTGAGTGTGTGGTACACCACTTACACATCATATACTACTATCGCCAACGAATCTTTAATGTAAACAAACAAAATTGTTCTTCCTCTCAAAAATTCAAAGTCATACGCATCATACAGCACACATTATCGCTTTATGGATGGTTAGCAAGAACCAATATGCTGTTCATTCTTAGCTGTGCTCCTGCGTTATCATAAAACAAACATATTGTTATGGACAACGTTAGAGTTGCTCTCGCGTTTGCCCCCGCGCTTCCGCTAGCACATTAGTGTCATCATATTGTTTACATTATCACTGATGACGTCATTTCCGCTGATGACGTCATCGTTCACCACACCATATGGTGGAGCAAATTTTCTGCTCCACACATACAAATTTTTCGCTTCACCACCTGCACCACGCTCCACCATATTGATAAGGAATCCCCATATTTACACTACTGCCATATAATCCTATCATGGCTCCTCCACCTCTAAGATATTTGCGTCGCTGCAAATATTTACAAATTTATTATATTACAAAAGTGACTAAAAATTCTTTCCTTTTTTTTTTTTTATATGCGGTTTTGTTGCTTTATAAAGTTTGTTTCTTTTTTATTACAACTGTACAATCTTTTGCTTGTTCAAAATGTTCGCTGTTGTTAGAGTCTTTGCTGGTTTAAATTGTTTTTCTTTTCGTTACTCTTTGGTTTTCTTTTTTTTTTATATGCGGTTTTGTTGTTGGTTCCGCTAATACCGCGCTATTTGCGCGTCACTTGGCATGTGCTTTGCGTCACTTGGCATGTGCTTTTTGATGCCGGTTTCTCAGCGTCTGGCAGTTTAATGCATTTTATGTTTTTTTCTTTGGTTTTAGTTCTCTTCGAACGTTTTTCACGTGTTTTTTTTTTATAGTTTTTATTCCTTTGTTGGGTAAATTTCGTTTTTCACTCATTTACCAACGCAGAGCTTAAGCGTTTTGATTAGTTTTTTCCACAAATCTTTTATTTTAATTAAGTTCTCTTCGAACGAAATTTTTTTTTCTTTTACACGTGAAACAGAGTGTTTTGTTCACGTGCCGACTGCGCCAGTTATGGAATGCAAAGGCGAGAAATGCGTTGTGCGTGTACTTTATTTAGCTTTCCGACTTACACTACTTCTTACTACAAGTGCTGACCACCCGAACAGCGGTTGGTACAGGGCTGTATCAGTATGTAGTAGTGTCATGACATGGACAAATGAGGCAATGAGGTTGCCATATAATCCTATCATGACTATATATAAGACCGCTCTCAACAGCAACTCAATATCAACTACTGAAAGCACGACCGCTTTCGACGACAATCCAATAACGACTGGCTAGCACAATAGCTAGCCCGATAAATGGGAGCACACATCCGTGCTCGGTAACAATACAATAACGACTGACTCTTTTGAATTTCCTGTATCGCGAGAAAAGAAGCGTGAACGAGGAAAGAGGGAATCGCCACTCGTGTTCTAGACGTTTCTCAACGCGTTCTTCTCTCTCTTTCTCTCTCTTCGTCATTCTCCTTTTGCGCTTGACATTCTACAGGGACACAATACATTGAACAATTGACAGGGATTCAATACATCCAATTTTATTATAATATAAATATTATAAATTCCATTACACTACCTTTTAAAGCTCGGCTTAAGATGCTTGTTTACAAGCAGCGGTTTCAAAAGTTTTTCTTCAGACGCATAACTGCACAGAGATAATGTCACACGCTCCTTTGCTGCTTTAAAGCCTTTAGCCAATTTTTCATGCTTACCAATATTTGTAAGTGCGACTAGACATTTTTTCCAAAATAGCCCTGTCTCGTCGGCATTAAACATCTGGTCTGCAACGTATCCTCTGGAAGCAATGACTTCGCTCAAGACTTTCGGGAATTCCTCTGCCGCTTTTTCATCTGCTGATGCACTTTCACCATTGCTAGCAGAAAACGTAGGCTGGTTTGTTTCCTCCGAAGTGGATGGCTCTTCATTTTTTATGCGTTGGTAAAATTGCTTCGCTTTTTGCTGAATACATCTTGTATCAACGGGTATTTTTTTTTGGACGTGATCTTCCACCTAAAAAGCCAATGCGCGCTCCATTTTTACCAGAACTATGTCCCTTGCATAGAACGAATTTGAGCCATCTACTCCAAAGACTAGAACTGCGCTACGAATAGCTTTTTTCGTCTTTTGAATTGTACGTATAGTAGACTCGTTGACTTTGTGGTGTTTCGCAATAGCCCCAATTTTCTCGCCGCCTTTTATTTTGTCCAAAATTTGTATTTTTTCGCGCCAGCTAATTTTTTCACGAGTTAGCGCCATTTCAATTATTTATTCTGCATACAAATTATGATTTTTATTAATAAAACGAGACATTCATGTGCATTATGATATGCCAAAAAACATTTATTTCGCACGTTAGTACCGTTTGGAGTATTGTAAAGTATGGCTGTATTCCTAAACGTACTTATGCAAAGCAGTGCTGCGCCCCCAATGCTCTACTGATTTGTTTTCTGAGTGCTGCGATGCATTGCATAAATTAGGTTGGCAGCAATTTTTAGTTTGGGAACGCACTTTATGCTCAACATTGCTTTTGCAAAATGGAAATTGTAAAAAACTACATACCTATTTAACGTATTTTTGCATTTGAGTAGCGAATAAAAAACTCACAGCAAATCGAAATTAATTATAAAATTGAGAAAAAGGAGGCGAAATTTAATCGCGTCCTAAAAGTTTCAGTGCAGCCGAAAAAACATAACCTAATAAACCTAATATTGTTGATGATTATAATTCCA
Organism: Neria commutata; assembly: GCA_963457695.1. Lineage (NCBI taxonomy): Eukaryota > Metazoa > Arthropoda > Insecta > Diptera > Micropezidae > Neria > Neria commutata. The sequence goes on from OY735247.1 coordinate 27,946,668, forward strand.
TTGTTTACTTCTGCCACATAACCCGAGCCACTTAGAGTTGAACTGCAATTTGCGATTCCTCCGGAAACTAATTGTTGACCGCAGGTGGCGATATCCAATTTTTTGTACAAAACGCAATGGAAGTTTATGGTTGGCACTCTACAGCATACGTCTCATTTCCGCAATCAGCAACGATGTTCGTATGTCCGAAGTGTAAACTGTCCCGTTGTTGCACGCCGTAGAGGAGTGTTGTCTGTTGTCTTTGGTTTCGCGTTATATTCATATTATATTTTTCCTGCAAAACCTGTGGCGAATATGTATCGCTTATGGTTCGCCTCTACCTCTTGGGCTAATGCTAAAGCACAAGGTAAATTGTCAGGGCGCGACAAAGAAAGAATGTCGCAAAAGGGGTTTTTCAGGCCTGATGTAAGGATCCTAAGTGCATTTGCCCTATATTTTTCGCAATTTGTGTCTGCTACCGTCTTATCGTATGACATTATTGTTTTGTTTTATCAGTAATGTCAATTATTTTTCTACCTCATCAAAATATTGAAGCACTGTTAACTCGCCCTGCCTCAAAGTAGAGAGCTCTTGCTCAATTAGGTATATCGGACGCTTATCCGCGTACGTAAAGTCCAATCGCGCGATAATCGCGTCGAAATTCAAAACCGTTTTAAAAGATGCTAACACTGCATCTGTAGAACCTCTAATTTTATTTCGGATAATACCTACTGTTTGATAATGTCTTGAACTGCCTGGGAATGCCCTAAATACTTCATAGGCTGTGTGCGCGGCCTGCTGTAATGAAACGTAATTTCTAGCCTGCCCATCGAATTCTGGTAAAGATTTCATCAATTCTAATGATTCCTCGCACTTGACCTGCGGATTAATTTTTTCCGAATCAAACGTTGTAACAGTCGGGCTTGTTGTCAATGCACTAATTTGGACGACCAATTACTGTATTTGTTCGTCTAAAGTCCGTCTCTGTGATTCGAGGGCAGTCGATACTGCCGCCTGAACTATCGTTTTTAATTGTTCTGCATTCATTTCCATTATTTCGCACTATTCTTCTTTTTAATCAAAAAGTGAAACACGCAGCTAGCAAATTCACTTTATTGTATAACAAAAAAAAATCGACGAGCACTTCACTTACTTTAAATTCATTGTGAAGAGCTTCAGCTGATTTACTCCAGTTTCTTAATCCAGGGTTCTTCCGGAGGACTATTTATTAAGGTATGCTCATAAAAACCACAAAAATTAAGCAAAAAAATGAGTAAGGAAAACCGCGTAAAAAAAGTAATTGGAATTGGAATTGAAAAAGTAAATACAAATAATCCGCGTAAAAAAGGATGAAGTGTAATTGTTTTGTTGAATGGGAAGACGTAAATGGTTTGAATGTTGGTTACAATTATTTTGTCTAAATATTGATGATGATGAGTCAACGTCCATAGGTTGCGTTTGGAAGCGGAAGCAGGAGTTGCCGCTTCTAGGTTTCGGGTGTCTCTTTGTGGGAACCTAAGATTGTTTTCAAAATTGCTTTTATTCTGTTTTGAAAACTTCACTTTTTGCAGCATATTCAACTTTCGAAACTTTTTTGTTTTATTTGGGTCGTTGTGTTCCGTACAGTTTTTGAAAAGTTCACTTTTTGCAGCATATTCAACTTTCGAAACTTTTTTGTTTTATTTGGGTCGTTGTGTTCCGTACAGTTTTTGAAAACTTCACTTTTTGCAGCATATTCAACTTTCGAAACTTTTTTGTTTTATTTGGGTCGTTGTGTTCCGTACAGTATCTCTTCCATCCTGTAGATTTCCTCCGCTTGTGTGGATGGGCTTCTAACGTCTGCTAACGTTGGCTTTCGTCCCATGCCAATCGTTGCCCATAGTTTGTCCAGATATTGTAGCTGTTGCTCCTCCGTTAGTTCCACCTCATCCGGTGCTGGTTTAACTACGTTCTTGCTCCGACTTCTGGTCCTTGAAACAGGCATTCTAATTGTTTTTGCCTCGCCGATGATGTTTGTTTAGTTATTCTTCCTTTTTAGACGATGTTTTTGCGATCTTGCAGCTTCATCTTATCCTTGGGACTCACGGCTCTGGTAGCGATCGCACAAAAACTGCTGCCACTGCGCAACACACTCGATTAGGTTTAACGTCGTTGGTTGTGAAAGTATATGTTTTCTTGTTAATTGTAAAATTTTTTTTTTAGTTGTAAAATAGTAGTTGTTTGACAATTTTGTTTGTTTCATTGTCAGATTAAGTTGCCTTTTGTGAATAGTTCTTCCCTTTCTTAATAGTCACTTTGCGTGGTGTTTTGCGAAGCATAGTTTTTCGATAGTCACATTAGTTTTCACATTTATCCACTTAATTCTTTACTGTCCTGTCACGGTCGCCATGTAACAATTAAACAAGCCGAGTTGTTGGTTTTGGCAGGAGCGCGCAAATGTAACAATTAAAGAAACCGAGTTGTTGCTTTTGGTCGGAGCGCGCACATCCGTATTTATTAAGTTTAATTCTAAGACTAAAAACTTACAGTTCTAACTTAAGCTACATAGGTGCACCAGACATAAGATAGGCGCACCAGACATGCAGGCCGGCTATGCGTGGGAAAACGCTGACGCAGCGGAGTGCACGTTTGGTGCACGGAGCTAGTTGTGACAGGTGCTCGACTAAGGCCTGCCGTTATCGCGTAAGGCGGTGTCGGCTAACACTTTGGACTCAAGGCCATGGGAATGTTTAATTGGCCGAGCTCCTATCACAACAATAGGGTTTCGGTTTGCCTGATTGATTCTTTCATTTTTATAAAATTGTTCAGCAAAATTTGCTCTCATTCGATTTGTTTTCAGTTCTTGTGCTTTGGCAAGAGCATTAGGAAGATCTTCGGGTGATAAGGAAAAAAAGGATATCATTACGAGGATTATTTAATCCAGTAATAAATGCTCTAAGAGCATATTGTCTGCTCCTGTTATTAAGATCTTTGGTTATTTCTGTATTGGTGCCGTGTGTCATAACTGTCTTATTATTTATAAGAGTGAGCTTTTTATTTACCTCGTTGTTAATGTCTATTACTGACTTATTACCCTGTCTCATTACTCCTAGTTCCTGTTCGATTATATGGACTGGCGGCTTGTCGGCATACGCGAAGTTGAGTCTGCTAATTATAGCATCGAAATTTAGAACTGTTCCGTGGTTTGACAAAGCCTCGTTTTCATCGCCTATTATCTTATTTCTAAGTATAATTAGGGCTGCAAAATATTTTCTGCTGCCTCTGGCGTATAAGTTCATGAGTTTTCTTTTCCCGAAAATGTCAGAAGCGATTTGATTATGTCTAGATTTTCGTCACATGCTACCTGATCATTTATTGTTTCTTGTTTATATTCTCTCACTTGCCTGCTTACGGCTAAACTCTCTAATCTTCTGTTCAATGCGTTCAGTTCAATTCGTAGTGAAGCTGTACTGGTCGCTATCATTCTAGCTACTAAATCACTGTCCGGTGTAGTCATTTTGGAATTTTTGTCTATAAGATCGTCCAGGATGCCTGAAAGCTCAACATGCGAATTTCACTTAGATATTTACTTATTTTTTATGTCTAAAATAAAATGTTGTAGGTGGATTTTCCTCGCTTACTGCTTTGCCTCGTTTCCGTTGAATATGTTAAAGATGAGTAATATTAAAGGAATTTCATTTTCACAGTTGGAAGTTAAATACAATTGGCCGATTTTTAGTATTGAAGTACGGCACAGTGTTGCATTTATGAAAACAAATAAACAATTGCAATTGACAAGAGATCAAATTAAACATAAAACCGCATGGTATAGTACATACTTACATATGTGTATATAGAACCTTAGTAAATAAATAATATAAACTGTGTAAATTAATATTTTCGTTTTACATCCCTTCCAAAATTCCTATTTCCGAATAATTTGAAACACAACAAATTGTTCTGAATCGAGCAGGTGTTTTCTCTTCACTCACATAAGACATGCACATACATAAACATGATTAGTATCTAATTCGATCACTTTTGAAAGATTATTTTTTACATATCTGCAGTGCATATTTCCTTTAAATAAATTTTCGATGCATTCGTCTTTATATTCGTTTAATTCTGTCTTAAAAGAAGTCTTCTTGTATGTAACATAATTAAGGGATAAAAGCTCATTTTCTTGAATATAAATTTCTGCTTGGTTAACATTAGGAATAGGTTGAATATAGAGTGACTAAATTTCTTTAGTAAAACGAGGAATTTTAACTAATATTACAATTAGGGTATTCACAATTTCCTTCTAAATTTCCCATCTGGCAACTTCAGCACGATAGTAAAATAAAACTGTGAGCGCCCCTGTTTCGTGGACAATCCCTAATTTGCCACAATCGCATTACAATATCGAACTACGAACTGCATTGACAGAATTTGTTTACAATAAACGCTAAAATAAATAAATACAATTTTAAATGTTAATTTTTATTTTTGCATTTTAAGTTTTTCCATTTCAATCCTTTCTTTCATCTTCAATTCCTTTAGATCAGTTCACATAAGACATGCACATACATAAACATGATTAGTATCTAATTCGATCACTTTTGAAAGATTATTTTTTACATATCTGCAGTGCATATTTCCTTTAAATAAATTTTCGATGCATTCGTCTTTATATTCGTTTAATTCTGTCTTAAAAGAAGTCTTCTTGTATGTAACATAATTAAGGGATAAAAGCTCATTTTCTTGAATATAAATTTCTGCTTGGTTAACATTAGGAATAGGTTGAATATAGAGTGACTAAATTTCTTTAGTAAAACGAGGAATTTTAACTAATATTACAATTAGGGTATTCACAATTTCCTTCTAAATTTCCCATCTGGCAACTTCAGCACGATAGTAAAATAAAACTGTGAGCGCCCCTGTTTCGTGGACAATCCCTAATTTGCCACAATCGCATTACAATATCGAACTACGAACTGCATTGACAGAATTTGTTTACAATAAACGCTAAAATAAATAAATACAATTTTAAATGTTAATTTTTATTTTTGCATTTTAAGTTTTTCCATTTCAATCCTTTCTTTCATCTTCAATTCCTTTAGATCAGTTCTTTCCCTCATTTCTATTTCCAAAATTTTGATCCTTTTTTGACTCTTAACTTCTGCTTCTTTATTCTCATTTGGAATCTGAAATATTGCGCTTGCAGTTCAAACCCTTTCTCCTTAAGCAGCAACTCTTTCTACTTTATAGCGAAATCCATTGCATTTTCTCCTTCTTTACATCGACAAAACTGGAGTGGACTTCAAGCATGTCTGCAAGCGGTGTTCGGGAGTAAATTCCTTTACGGACTGCCTTTGATGTAGTGGGAGGGGTCTCTGGCAATGGTGAACCTTCTTCCTCAACTGAGATTTCAGCAGCGTCGAATACAGGGATTGGGATAGCAACACCAGGAGAAGTGACAGGGCAGCTCAATGTATTCGCTGCGAACTCCCTCTATCCGAAAATGTCCTCCAGTTCACTATAAAGTGGGCACATCCGTACTACCACATCTGAAAGCAATAATTGCCTTAAAATCTGCCCATAAATTTATATTTTGAACTTGCCTTTTTCTGCATGGTGCCAGCGCCCGTTGAATTCATCCATTCGCCTTCACAAAATGCCTTGGGGCATGTTTTTGACCTTGCAACGCACCAGCGTCCATTCCACGTCCCTCTCAATTTGAGCCAAGAAACGCCGGTAATAAATCTGGGCCGTAGGTTTTTCGATCGGCCTGTTTTCACGCAGAAAATTGGCCAACTCTTGCTGCTCCCGGTCGCTCCATTTTCTATAAGGAGTCTTACGCACTCGTTTCGGCTTCTCGGCTTCAATGCATGGCAATTTTTTCAACTAGTGGCATTTCTTGTTTGCGTGTAAAGCAACAACAAAAAATGTTGCCAGATGGCAAAGTGGTTTTAATTTAGTAGGCGGCAAGGAGATAACACGAAACTGTGAATACCCTAAATATAGCCATTATGAGTGATAATTACAATTTAATGTAATTTCTCTTAATTTTTTCCGCATATTCGGAAAGTAATAATCATTAAGGACCTGTTTTATATTCTCCCGGATAGAACGATGTGCCCTACTATGTTCCATTACTAGTATTTCATTTTGGTCATCTTCGTTAAAAGTGTCATTAACTTGTTTCCTTGTGTGACGAAATTTAATTGACGGGAATTTCCTTATAATCTCATCCTGAATTTTCCCTAAAGTAGGTAAATCGCAATGAATAGCATTGACCACATCAGGATTAACGCACTCATCAATCAATGGCATAAGATCCTGAAGGTTTTTAAATGTAATTTGATGCCTAATTCTTGATTTAAAAATAATTTTTGTAACCTTGGTCGTGGTGTTCCCTTTTTCTAGGACTATTTGATTTCGGAATGCGTTGACTGGATTTTCAACCACTGGAATTACTTCCGTTCGAGATTCCTCACTATGAATTGTAGCGGATGCTGAATCGTCTGAATGTTCTATAGCATTAATGTGTTGTCGGGACAACGCATCGGCAACGAGATTATCTTTACCGGGTTTGTAAAAAAATTGAAGCGAAAACTCTTCAACAAATGCTCTCCAGCGCTTCATTTTTGTATTCGGATTTTTATCCGAAACAGCAAAGGTTAAAGGCTGGTGGTCAGTAAAAATATTCAACCGCTTTACTTCATACAAATAGTTACGCAATTTCTGAAGTGCCCACACAATTGCTAAGAGTTCCCTTTCATTAGTTGCATAATTTTCCTCGGTGGTTGATAACGTTCTTGAAATCATCGTTATCGGTCTACCCCCCTGCGACAATACTGCACCAACCGCGTGTGCTGATGCATCAGTTGCTTATAATCGGGGTATAATAAAAGTACGTCCTCAGAGGATAAAATTCTTTTAATTTTTGCAAAAGCTAACCGTGCGTCCTCGTCAAATTCGATCTTAATATTTTTTGACTGATTGGCCCCCACATGACCGTTGTCTCCTCTTAAGTATCTTGTAAGGGGTTTTACTATAGATGCGTAATCTTTAATGAACCTCCTATAATAACCGGATAGTCCCAAAAATGACCGTAAACCACGAAGGGTACCAGGGGCTTTGTAATTTAAAATGTCATTGACCTTATCAGGGCACGTCTTAATCCCCTCCTTTGAAACAATAAATCCAAGGAATTCTACTTCCTCCTTAAGAAATTTGGATTTTTCCATTGAAACACGCATATTTGCTTCGTAAGGTTTTGTCAAAATTCTATCAATGTCCCTGTAATGCTGCTCCTCATTACTTGAAAATATAATAACATCATCGAAGTTAAGAAGTCCCCCTGGAGGGACTCCAAAAGAATTAAAGTTGGGGCCGGCAACTGGCCCTTCTTCCTATTCCTGTAAGTAAAATAAAAACCCAAAGAGTCCTTCAACGTTATAAATTTATTACTTACTCCTACTGCTGCTCAATCCAAAGTGCCAAGCTTACTCTTCCCTAACTTACATCTAAGCTTATCGCCTACCCTGCTTAAAGTTAAATCTGCCGACGCTGCGTTTCCCACGATGGCCTGCTGTTGGTCCGTCCGTGGCACTGCACTGGATACGCGTGCAGTCCGGGCTGTATGTATTCCAGTGCATGTCAGCACTTTTGGGCAGGCAGAGCTGGTACGTACGTGACTCTGAACTTGACACTTACGCTCGGACTTTGGTTTCCATGCAGTCAATGCATGGGCATGGCGTCAGCACTTTTGGGCAGGCAGAGCTTGGAGGTGCTGTGTTAACTTCGATGTAAACATGGCAGCACTTTCCTATCTCATTTCTTAAGACGTCATCAATTGCTCTTTGGAAAATTCCAGGGGCATTCTTTAATCCAAAAGGAAGTCTGCAGAACTCATACTTCCCATTGTTTACCGAAAACGCAGTTTTTTCCCTGTCCTTCTCAGCCAGCTTGATCTGATGGAATCCAGATTTCAAGTCAAGTGTAGTGAAAAAAGCGGATTTTCCCATATTCATCAGAATGACAGAGGTATCCGGAATAGGATATTTGTCAGAAATTGTTTTAATATTTAATTTTCTAAAATCGATCACCATCCGCATTTTCTTTTTACCATTTTCATCTATTCCTTTTTTATCAACAACCCATATGGGGTTATTGTATGGTGACCGAGAGGGGCGAATGATTCCATCTTGCAATAAATTCCTAATTTCTTCGTTTATAAATTCTGAAACAGCTATTGGGTAAGGGTAAGATTTCGAATAAATTGGATCGTGATCAACCGTCCTTATTGTGGCAACTACATTAGTGTTAAATGGCAAAGCTTCATTTGGATTCGCGAAAACCTTTGAATGCTCTTCCAATATAAGTGAAATTCTAGCAGAATCTCCACAAATTAAAGTTTTGTTTAAACCCCCACAATCATAATATTCCAGTTTTTCCTCACCACTTTGATAGTGCAATATTTCTGTTTTCAAGGCCAAATTTGCCTCGATTTCCTTTAAGAAATCAAACCCGATAATACCATCGAAAGTTTTATTTATTTATTTATTACAATTAGATACAATATATAATATTATACCTAAAACTGGGTTGAGTACTAGCTGCCAGGGCCTACGACTCGAATAGATAAAATTTACAAAAAGTTACTTAAATTACAATCTTTTATATAATTAGATACAATATTCAAATTTTCTGAGCAAATGTTTTTTAGTAGAGTAGATGGTGTGCTTGATCCAAAATGTTTCTGTCGGATGCTTTGTAAATGAGAGCAATCGTTCAGGATGTGGTTGGTGCGTAGTGGTATGCTGCCGCAAAAGGGACATTGAGGTTGCGGATTGCCCAGTAGCAGGTGTCTGTGTGATATTTCTGTATGTCCGATTCTCAATCGTACAAAGAGACTTGATTGACGGCGTGTCGCAGAATCTGGGTATCTAGCTTTGATGCAGGAGTGATTATTGATAGTATAGGGGTGGCTGAAATTCGACCACTCACTAATTTTTACGTTCCTTAGGTGTATTTTGATTAACTTATGTAGATCATTGTGCTCCAGTGCGTCGAATATTATGCAAGGTGAATTCGATGCAGTTTTTGCAGCTTCATCTGCCATTTCGTTACCCAAAATGCCTGAGTGGCCTGGTACCCAGAAAATGTTTATTTTGTTAGTGTTTTTAATGCAAAGGTCTCTTATTTTGCAAATTATATTGCATTGATTATAAATGTTTTTAACTGCGTCTATAGTAGACATGCTGTCAGTGCAGATAACAAACTTTCCCTTTTTTTGTTGAGCATACTCGACGGCTTTTAATACAGCCATTGCTTCAGCGGTGAATACTGAGCTGTATACTGGGAGAAGGCCTTCTGTTACCAAGGATCCGTTTTTGTCGACGATAGCAAAAGAAGTTCTAGTCTGTGTTTTTGAGCCATCTGTATAGAGCACCGTCCAGTTTCTCATGTTGTATTCATGCATTTTCTCTAAGAAAAGTTGTTGGTATGTAATACTATTTGTAGAGTTTTTTTTAAAATGATGAAGCTCGGTGTTGAATGATTGTTTATTTAAAATCCACGTAGGCTGCGCATTGATTTTAGCGCAGGTTGAAGTGGGTTTAAGGTCCAGCTGTTGGCAGATGTTAGCGCACCGGCGTATAATGGATTTGGATTTGTGCCTGACTTTTTTGCGAACTGCATCACGGAAATCCTTATGGAGTATTTCATTTGTTGTGTTCATAAGCTTTGGGACCAGCTTCCAGGTGTTTTCCACGATACGCTCTTTAATAGACGGTAGCCCGGCTTCGGCTAAGACGCATCTGACTGGTGAAGTTGGGAAGGCGTTTATACTGCGGCGAACTGCAATGTGGTATGGAGCGTTTAATACCTTGATATTGGTGTTAGCACACCATCCGTATACAGGCAGAGCATAGTCGATTTTGGATAGAAGTAGAGCTCTGGTTGCGTTTACTAGTGTATTACAGTGAATTATTGAATATTTAGATGATAAATATTTTATAATATTTAGCCTGGCAGCTAAACTCTTTTTAAGATTTGAACAATGTTGCTTAAAAGTAAATTTCTTATCAAATACAATTCCTAAAATTCTTAACTGATCAACAATTTCAATGTGCACATTGTTTTGTATTAAGTGTGGATAAGTACAGTTAATTTTTTTGCATATATGTAAAATTTTACATTTTTCAATAGATAATGTAGCCCCGGATAATGAACCCCACTTACTTAAATCTACTAGTATTTTAGCAAAAATCTCGTTAACTTTGGCATTATCTTTGATTTTAGTAAAAATTATAGCGTCATCAGCATATACTGATAAGTTAATATTTTTGTAATTTAATATTATTTTATTCAATTGCTCAAATGCGATTATAAATAGCACCACTGACAACGGCGACCCTTGCGGGATACCGTTGTAGAGCGGGTAACAAGCTGACAATTTATTATTAATTCTTACGCGAATCTTGCGGCCGGTCATAAATGTCTTCACAATTTGGAAGACTTTAGGACCAACGCCCCAAGATTCGAGTTGTTGCAACACAACATGCACCCCCACGCGATCGAAAGCCCTTTCAAAATCTGTCGCAAATATTGTGACATGATTTTTTGATGAAAGGGCGTCCGACACGTAATGTTGGAGGCGCAGTAGAGTGTCGCTGGTGTTATGCTGGCTTTTAAAAGCCACTTGGTTATGGCTGATGAATTTATGTTTTGTGGCATACCACATTAATCTTTTAGCTAGCATTTTCTCTAATATCTTGCTCATACAAGGGAGAAGAGATATTGGTCTGTAACCACTTATTTCGTCTGAACGCTTGTTGGGTTTTGGTATGGGCAGGATAATGGCTGAATGCCAGGTATGTGGGTAAATGCCTTTTTCAAAAATAGTGTTATACAAGTATAACAATTTATCAATAGCCAAGTGTGGTAAATTAGAAAGCATCGGGTATGAAATACGATCATATCCGGGGGTTTTCCCCCTGGTGTGGCGTAGTGCTAGTTCTAATTCCATTAACGTGAAATTTACCTCTAAATGGCGAGCTGCAGGTGATAAATTGACATTGTTGTATGTTATTGCCATCCTACTATTTTTGTTAGCCACGTACTCATGTGAGAAGTTTAAGTCTTCAGAATATTTAGACCAAGTGTTTGCAAAAGCGTCAGCTATATCGTTGGATGAGGATAAGATTGTTTGATTGAATTTAATGGCCTTGATAGGGGTGTGCGGGATGCCAGTTAGCGATTTAATGTCTGCCCATATTTTTTTTGGAGTTGAAAGTGGGGAGATTTTAGACGTAAAATCCTCTAGACATTTCCGTTTGGCTTCCTTGACAGATTTTTTGAATAGTGCATTTTTTTGTTTGAAAGCTATTAGGTTCACGATGGTCCTACAACGTTTGTAATTATGCCAAAGATGTTGCTTTTCCTGGCGCAATTTGTTTAAATCACTACTCCACCAGTGAATGCGAGCTTTGCATGCAATTGGCTTAGTTTGTGGAATAGACAAATTTGCCGCTGATCTGATAGCTTTCGTTATTTTGGAAACGCCTTGATTAACGTTTTGGAAAGACATGTTTGAAAAATTCTCACGGCATATCGTTTGGTATAATGCCCAGTCAGCGAGGTCAGTCTTATATTTTGGTAAGGGTTTTGTTTTTTCGAAGACGAAGTTTGTCTGGACTTTCGTCAGAACCGGGAAATGATCACTGCCATAGAGATCATCCACGACCTTCCAGTGGCATCGGGGGCACAATTGCGCCGAAACTAACGTCAGGTCTATATGCGTGAAGGTGTTGTGGGTCGAGAAATGCGTGGGGCTACCATCATTTAAAATAATTAGGTTTTCCGATAAAATCACATTTTCGATTTTCGTACCTCTATTATTTGTTTTGTTGGAGCCCCATAATGGACTCCAAGAGTTAAAGTCGCCTGCTAAAATTACTGGTGTATGGATTTGGTGTAGATATGCTGTTATGTCGCTCTCCGAAAAGTTCTGGCATGGCGGAATGTATTGATTTACTATTGTTAATTTGAAGTTTAAGTCTAACTGTATTGCTAAGGAAGAAATGTTTGAGTTTATCGGAATAACTTTGTGTGGAATGTGACGCTTGACAAGGATGCCAATTCCTTGTTTAGCAGATTGGTTTTGAGATAGGTTTGAAAAGTATCCAACATAAGATTTTGGGGTGATTGTGTCGTTAGTTTTGACTGGGAGATGGGTTTCTTGAATGCAAATAATGTCAGGTTTGGTGTCTCTTATTAATAGCTTAAGCTGATCAAAGTTATTTGTATAGCCTTTAATATTCCATTGAGCTATTAGTAATGTCATTTGTGTTGTATCAAAGGAATTTAAGATTTTGCTCGGGAATTTGGTTTATGGGGTTCATAAGTCCATATCGTGACTTGAGCTTTCTGAGAATTTAGTTATATTTACGGATGAATGGGGATTGGTTTTGTTGTTGGTATTTGTTTCTATTTGTTTTTGTTGAGATGTCATTTTGTTGTTTTTGTTTTCGTATGTGTGGTTAATCGATGTAGAGAGAGTGAGTGGAAGAGGTAGGTTTTGTGAAGAGAGGTTGGGCTTTACAGCTGTGAGAGAGTTTGTAATTGGAGAGCTTTGAAAGTTTTGGGGATTATTCGTGTCGTGGTTAATACTGTTGCTGTTAAGCTCAGTACGATCTTTGTTAATATTTTTATCTGTAACGGTAATTGTAGTATTATTTGGTTTCAGACTCTTTGGTGAGTCTATAACGGTAATTGTAGTATTACTTGATTTCAGATTCTTTTGTGGGTCAACTACAGCGGAATAGCTGAGAGAGGGGAGAGTATTTGGTACTTGCAATCTGTAAAAGTTCTTTGCTTCTCTCATTGTGCATTTTTTGTTCGTTTTTATTTTTAATATTTCTTTATGTTGTTGAAATTTGAGGCAATGCTTTGAAGAAGCGGCATGCTCTTCGGAGCAATTTGCACACTGAGTGCGGATGCATTGATCTGGAGAGTGAGGGGGGAGGTTGCAGTTTACGCAGTTGGGTGAATTTTTGCAAAATTTTGCTGTGTGGCCAAGTAATTGGCAAGATTTGCACCTCATTGGGTTGGGAATATATTCCCGAATTTTTAGTGTATACCAACATACATCGATTTTTGTGGGCAAGTTATACGACTCGATTGTCAGCAGAACTACCCCGCTAGGCTTAGAGATGCCGTCAATAGTTTTTGTGAATTTGTATACCGACGTGACATTTTGGGATTTTAATTCCTGTACGATCTCTTCTTCAGGTATGTTATTTAGACAGGGTGCATAAATTGTTCCCTTTACAAAATTCAAGGTTTCGTGCAATTTGCATTGAATTTGGCATAAACCAGGTAATTCTTTTGCTTTCAGAAACTTTTCGGCAGCAGACTTACATTTTGTCAATAGTAAAAGGTTACCGTCTCTGAGGCTGGATATCGATGTAACTTCTTTGCTAATGAGGTTAAGTGCTCTATGAACAGCGAAACAAGAGTATTCAGATAGTGGTTTTTCATTCGTTTTCGAAGACACGATCACGAATTTTGGGTCTTGCTGCTGGGTTGCAGGCAATTCAGGGAAATCAAGAGTAATTTTTTGAGAAAATTTTTTCTTTTTTGCTTTGGGGCTCTCCGCTAAAATGGAGAAGCGATTGTCCCCTAAATTGGGGGGCCCAGGGGCCATGCTTATGAGAAATTAAGGGAAACTTATCACTTATAAATGCGCTGTCACGTGTACGAGACCCGAGAAAAGAAGCGAGTGAAAGTTAGCACGTGGAAATCTACGTTGCAAAGAACTGATCACAAGAGAAGAGTGTACTACACGGACGTCTGCTCACGATGAGTGATAGTCGGAGACTGCGAAAGTTTTAAGCTCTGAAAGGAGATAGAAAGGTGCATTCCTTCCAAAAACATTGACCAAACACTTTTCGTTTATCTCGGCGGTGCCGTGGAGGGATTTAACTTTAAATGCTTTATCAATTTTCCAATCAAAAGTTTTATCGGTCGCCCTGCCAGCGTCTTGTTTACATATGGCAGAAGCGACCTTCGTCTAAAAAATTGATCTCCTCTAAAAGATCATGTTGGGACGCATCATCGGAAAAGTTTTCCTCGACCGGATTCTGGACAAAATGGTTAATTCTTTGTATTTTATTAATATTCTGCCTATCGCTATCACGCTGTCTCTTCGTTGTTTCCCTCTGCTGAAATTGTTGATTATTGTAAGCTATTGGCCTTTGGTTAAAACTTTGGGATGCCTGACGGGTTCTGTGAGAGTCTTGCTCCGCTCTCCAGTTTGGGTTAAAGTTCGTTCTCTGCCTAAAATTTGAGAGAGTAGGATCGACCTCCATGGTGGCCTAGCAGCTATATGTGTAAAATAGCTAAATTAGTAAAAGTAGCAAAAGGCTAGCTCACGCAAAAGTCGCAAGCACCTAGAGCTATATATACGTATAGATATACAGATATATCTCGCGCAAAAGTCGCAAGTTTCAAAGGTTGTATATGGATACGTATACACCAATATAAGTAGCACACCAGTAGTTAATAATTATCAAACTCACCTGCTGTGTCGCCAAAATGAAAGTGACCGACCAGCAGCATAAAATACGAGTCCGACCCTAACTCTTTTTGTGTTTCTTTTTGCCTCGCATTCGGCTTGCCGCTAATTCAGCACTTTACACAAAAGGAGCTAGGGCCGTCAGGACTAAACAATTACGCTTATTGACAAGTTTATTATCAAAATGGTAAGAGAGGCGCTAACAGTCAGGATATTGTAAAATGAGATTTTATCAAGTTTGCTCACATTGTCTAAGTGCAATTCGTGAGGGTATTTGAGATCTAATGTCACTTCTTTTTCAGTTAGGTTATCTTGTAGCAATGGAGGTAGGATCTGGTAAGACTTGCTTTCCCAGCTTCTATAAATAAGAAATTCGGGTTCACACCAAATTAAAAATTCCAGTTTATAGCTTTTCTTTTTTTCTGCTTCTCCGTTGTGTTTGTCGCCGGCACGCTGGTTTTCCTAGACATTTTCAAAATGTTCACTATGAATGCGACCACCGTTTTCCACTTTGTCACTAATAGTTTCTGGACAAGATCCTCGGGCTTCTGTGGTCAGCTCATTCAGCTTTCTAGCCAACGTTGCTTTTGGGCCGCTTGCGTTCAACCCCAAGGCAGTGCACCATGCTCTAAGCTGCAATTGTGTGTAGTCCTCCGGATCAATTGGATTATAAGGATTCATGTTGTAGTTAATGTGGCTTCAAGGCCCACTTCTGATGATATATTGTACAGGTTCCGTGAATAATAACGGACACGAGACGGACACGAGGCGAACACTTTGGCTTCTCGTCACAGAATGAATCATGTTCTCTTTATTGTTCTCTCACATCGTTAAAGTAATAGATTAAGTAACATCTTAAAATCTAGTACAATAGGTAATAGCTTACAATTTACTACAAGTATAGATATTACTACAATAGAAAATTTAATCAAACTTATAAAAAGTAACAGCATTTTCGTCTTGCAAAATTTTTAGCTTAGAGTTTTCTATAAACTCGCTAACACTGATTCCAATGTTTTCAGATTTCAAAATGAAATTTACCTCTTCGGTGTCAAGCAATACGGGATTTATAATTTGGAGTTTTCCCAAAGCTACTGACAGCGCGATATTGTCGAGTTCCCTCAAAATGGCCCTATTCCTAGTGCTAAGTAGGTCATAAACGTATCCTGTGTCGATGCCTTTCCTTCTCGTTTCGTTAAGGAGTAGATTAAGAGTGCGAGTGAGATTGTTAGTTTGAGCCTGAATGTCTGTATTAATTACGATTTGCTTGTTGGAAGTTATCGACTCCTCTTCCTTATTACTAGACTTCGGATTTTGCATATTTTTGAAGGATTAAGATAGGCAATTTCTGATGACACCAAGGTTCGTTTCATTGAAAATAGAGTTGAAAACGATATGCATATTTTACAATTTTTTGCATATTTGCATAAAATGCATATGCATAATATATGCAAAATATATGCAAAATATGCAAAATATATGCAAAATATATGCAAAATATGCAAAAATTTCCTATGTTAAACAAATCAAAAAATAATATAAAAGCCATTAAGAGGGTGGTATACATATTGAAGTTTTATTAATTATTCAAGATAATAGGTATTACAATATACAACCATAATTTTCTCTAAATTATCCATTGAGAGCCTTTGACGTTTTTCTCCAAAAACCATTTTGTAAGCGGAAAAGCTTCTTTCAACGTCACAGGAAGTGATTGGAGCAAATTTATATTTGATGATATTTTCATTTGTGACGGGTTCAAGTCCTGACAAATCTTCAGCATTGAGATTTAAAATATTATTTATTTTTGAAATGATATTAAAATCTGGATTTCTTTTCAAAATGGCTTCCAATTTCTCTTTTAAACCCATTCCAAAATCACCAGTTATGCTTTGAACAATTTTTTCACCTTCCTTAAACAAATTCATCGACTTTGCTAATGGTAGACCCTTTGCTTCCAAGGATGTTATAATTTCGGCAACTCTCTCGAAATTCGATTTTATATATATAAAATCCCGATATAGTTGGGGATTTTTGATCAGCTCTTTTGCCAGCTTTATAGATTCAGCATCTTCTGGGTTCAGTGTTTCAAGAACCTCGGTTATTCCCTCCATGTTATCTGCATAAAATGATGCCGCCTTCAACCATGTGCCCCATCTGGTTATGATCGGTTCTGGTGGTAGCTCCTTATTTAGAATTTGCTTGTAGCGTTGTACTCTCAGCGGATCTTTAATGAACATTTTTTTTACACAGGATATGAACGAGTTAGCGACAGGGAACGATGTTCTTACTTTTTCAGCTATTAAATTTAAACCGTGTGCCAAACAAGTTATGTGTATGAGATTCGGATAAAAAACTTTTGAATTTTTACCCGCTTTGATCATATACGCCGCAGCATCCGTTAAAAGCACCAAAACTTTTGACTCATTCCCGTGCGGCCACAATATACGAATGCTGTCGTTCACAAATCGCGAAACAGTTGCATTATTTACTTCTTCCAACTGTTTACACGACAATAAAAATGAGCATGAAGATTCATTTTCGCTCAATGTTCCTACAATCAAATTCGCCACATATCGCCCTTGTTTGTCCGTTGTTTCGTCCACTGATATCCAAACGCTTTCGTCTTTGATACTGTCGCGAATTTTTTGGATTGATTGTTGGTGGCATTTATCCAAGTAGCTCTTTCTAAGAGTACTTTCATCTGGAATTAGTTGCCCTGTGTATTTTTTTAAAAAGTTATTAACTGTCGGATTACTAAGCACATTCCATGGTATATTTCCCGCAATCAACGCTGCACATAAATCCATTTTAAATTCATTGTTGGAATTGTCGGAAGAGTTGCTGGATGTGCCGCTAGAATTATGCGCATTTTCGTCGCTGTTGTTTTTTGATGCTATAGACCTTCTGTGAAGTAAAGTAGCAATATGCGGCTGCAGTTGAAATTTTTTTTTGCAAGGAATCTAAAATATTAAAAACATTAGAACGTACTTTTAATTTAAGAATGAGGCTTACTGGAAACAAATATTTCAATGAACAAATTTTGAAATTTGTAAAAAATTTAAAAAAATTGGTTTGCATAAGCCTGAATATGTAAATCTCACCTTTTTGTCATAAATTGTACAAATTACATTGTGTCCATCAATTTTAAAGCATTTTTCAGGAAGGCTGTTCAACCATTTTCCTTTTACATTTTCCTTATATTTTATGATTTTGGGCATTTCTAATTATTGAAATAGAAAAAAAGCGTCTTGCTGGTTTTAGGTATTTTCGAGGAGTGAGAATATTTTTTTAATGTAAATATACTGATGCTTAGTACACGATCTATTTGCGAGTGTCTTCTTCAGTTGCCTGAAGCGTTTATTTATATCAAAATCTTAACCTACCTAAATACTACCTAAGTACCTGAGGCCATCTGGCTCCAGTACACATACCTTAAGTGCTACTTACAAAATACCCAGAGAGAACGATCTTTTAATAGCGTTGTAAAACGCGTACCGTTCAATCGATCCTTTCTTAGAAGGATGTTACCGGATGCCGGGTGCATCTGCTATACCGGGAATCTCTTCGCTGTCGCTTGCTGCAGTTCCAATCTCGTGCCATAAAAGATCGTATGTGCATCAACCGTCACCGAACCATATATCAACTATTACATCTGTTCGTCCTTTTCCTGGAAGGATCATCATTCGCCGCGCGTACCGTAATTAGTATTTCGCGAAGGACACTGCCGTTATCTCTAGGTATTTTAATAACTTAACATATACATATGCACATAAAAGGAAAAGCAAACATATCTTGTCCTAATATGCAAAGTATTGGGAATAGTAAAGTGCAATAAACAGTAGGTGACCAATTCATTTGTCACTTAACAATTTCACTTTTGCGATGAAATTCGTTTGCATATTTTGCATATATTTTGCATATATTTTGCATATTCTTAGCATATATTTTGCATATTCTTAGCATATGTTTTTTGCATATTTTTTGCATATATTTTGCATATATTTTGCATATTTTCGATATGCATTAAAATATGTTAAATTTGAACGATAAAACGTCTAAATACAAAGTTTGGTACCAATCTGATGAAAAATAAAAAAGTATGCAAAATCCGAAGTCTACTTATTACGAATCAATTGTATGAATTTTTTGGAAATCTCCGTTGATAATTTTTGCATTGCCCTCTTTGATTGCTACGATTGGGGTGTTATATTCGTATATGTTTACTAACGCCTCCGTCCAAGGAATTAGTATTAATCTGGAAGAGAAGGTATGTTTTTCAGGTGAGATTTGTGGATTTTTTTTTTACCGGTAGTTGTTGTAATAGTAACTCTTGTGTCTTTTGCAATGGCTTCCTGCAGAAATAAAGGCTTGCCTTTTCCCTTGATCTGCTTATTTCTTTTATATACCGTTTTGCTTGGCTTATAGTTCTAGGGATTCGATCTTTTGCTATTATGCCTATAGAGTTGCTTTTGTTGATTTCTAGCGATTTCATTTCTTAAATCACTAATCACTATTTCTTTGCAATCGGTTAAATTTGGGTAATTTATCCTTTGAGATCTTCCAAAAAAGACCTCTGCTTGTTTTTCTTGGTTGCCGAGTGGACTGAATTATTGTATCTATCGACTCGTATATTTATTAGTTCTTTCATTGAGTGATCGGGATATTCATGCGTAAGGCACCTTACTAGGTCAATTATAGTAGAATGGACTCTTTCGACGGTTCCGTTCACTTCGCTGCTTAATATTACGTGGTTTTACTAACACACGTCTGCCTTGTCCTTGATAAATCACTGAAGAACACTTTTGCAGCTAACACGAGTCCGTTTTATCCTTGATACTTTGCTTCACTTAAGGATATTTTTCCACAGGTAACTACACTTGTTGCTCGGGCGCCACTTATCGACTTTGCGCTTCGATATGCCAAAAAAAGCACTTGTTGTTACGTTGGTAGACGCTCGCAGAAAACTGGACGCCCCTTTATTGATTACTTCAGAATTTATAATATAAAAATGCTTACCAGCTATTATTGTATTGCATGCTTATGTCAACAAGTCATTTTAATTGGTAACTTTATATTAGGCTTATACTAACAATTTAGAGGAAAGCTTACATTGCTTAAGATTAATTTATATTAATAAAATATATTGCTGAAAGTAAGGGTTAATAGCTTTACATAGTGTTCGCAATAAGCTGAGCGACATTTAAAAAATTATTTTCGAAGTGCTCAAACCTACGCTCATCTTCTTTGCAAAGAATTTTTTTAACATGCTTTGTTATTTCGTGCTCATCAATACAAAATTGATTTAGCTCATCGCAAAGATCAGTTTTCGTTTTGTCGCTTACGAAGCTCGTTTAAGCCTGTAATTATTAGACATACAACATGATACAAGTAGAATATATAAGTTATTAGATTTTAATCAAGGGGTGTTAACATACATATTCAATTGAGAAAACTTACCTTTCTGGATGGCATTTAATATGCTTAAGCATATTTGAGGTGTTATCACTTGTCCTCACATTTTTAAAGCAAATCTGGCATTTTGCCTCGTTCTTGTTAGTTCTAACAAAGAACTTCCAAATTGAACTTCGCGACACCATTGCAATTTGCAAACCGTAAATAAAAGTAATGTAGAAAACGTTTTATTTTCTTTTCTATTTCGCTTGTGCACACCGAATAATTAACAATGCTTTTATTAAAAAGTGTTCGATAATGGCATTTAACAAGCACACCGATAGTGGTTGTGCGTTAGCCTTCTTTTACAATTTCACAACCGAAGTACAATGAACGAGCACGACTGCTCTCAATAGCAACTCAATATCAACTGCCGTCTTTGAATAATTTTCCTCGCGTCAGAAGGAGTGTGAACAAGGAAAGAAGAAAACGCCATTCGCGTTCTAGAAGTTTCTACTTCTCGGCGTTTCTCAACGCATGCCTTTTACTATCTCTCTCTTTGTCACTCTCCTTTTGCGCTTGACATTCTACACTTAAGGAATGTCTTTAATATAACATTCATTTGTAGCTGGCGAAAATTCCGCTGGTTTGGCTATATCGAATTCAAGTTTCGAATTTAACTTGTCTAGTAATACTCTTAAATTTAAATAATGTTCGCTTACACTCGCTTTCCTCAGGTTGATAGCTGCATGTTATAGGTTGTAGTAGCTTTCCCTGACGCCAAGATTTTTCACCAGCTCCTGCTTTGTCAGGTCCCAAGTTGCATTCTGTCCTAGCATCCTGATGGCTCTCAATGCCGGTCCTTGTATTTTATTAATGAGGTAGCGATTGAAGACATAGTTTTTCATCTCAATGTTGTTGTTGAACATAGGTAGGATGAGTTCAAAATCCCAAATAAATGATGAGAGGTCGTAATCCTCGGTGCCGTGGTACTCCCTAATTGCGGCCGCTTCCTTCAGGAGTTCTGCTGCCGTTAGTACATTAGTATTTTGTGCCGGTTGCACTACGGCTTGTGGCTGTATTGGATTTGGTTGCTGCATTTGGGTTGGCTGGCTTTTTTCCGGCATTTTGTAAGGTTTAGACTTAACTGTTGACTTGCTCTTGGCCTCCTCGGCATCAATATTATTCTCCATAAATTTTCCACTTAATAGTATAGAGTGAAGTATACCGCTGAACTTTTTAGTTTGCTTTATGCAACAATTTATTTGTCGAATTCTTATCGTGTATCGGTTTTTCGCGAAATATGTAGGTTTTCTTTATTTTTAATTCTTTAGAATTAAAATCCTTCGCGACTGCGCCAGATACTTTTGGATTCTTGTGAACCCCGCGAAAAGTTTCCGATATTATTAAACTTTTGATTCTTTAGAATCAAACAAGAAATAACCGAAATGAAACCACAACACAATTTAAGTTAATATTGTTTTTTTTATTACGTGACTTCTCTGAGTCGATGCATTGAACAAATTTAAAATTGCTATCCATGCAAGTTAGGATTTTTATTTAAAACAAATGTTTTTGATTTATTTGCATTTTATTAAGTTGACAAGTTAACACTCTTACAGCTCGGCTGAGACTAACGGTCACATCGGGTGAAAGTTGGTGTTTTGGGCATTTTTTCAACGAATTTTGGATATTTTTACATTTGGATATTGTGGTATCTCCGTTTTTTTTGGACAGATGTCATTTATTCGTTCTTCTTTTACCTATTTATATATTTCTTTGTTTGTTCTTTTTTTGTCAATTTATTTATTCATTTGTTCTTTTGTTGTCAATTTATTTATTTATTTGTTCTCTTTTCACACAAATTGATTTGTTCAAACACGATTTTAAATTTTCAATCAATTCCTTTTATAAATTTTTCAAAACTATTTTTTGGACATCTGGGAAAATATCACTTTTAATTAATCACTTTATAACCCACTTATTTTGCAGAACAGTGTTGAGAATAGAAAATCTGGGACCAATCTACTATTTTCCATTAAGCTAATAACATTTTTGCACAATTTTATTGGGAACGTATCTTATATTTCTTATTTTGTAAAAAAAAAGAATTTGGTATATTGTCAATTACACTTGTTTAATCTTTGCTATTTTTTTCTTTTATAAAGATATGTATACAAAAATGAGATCTTCAGTTATAGACATAAATCACAGTACTTTACAAAAACTTGAACAAGACTTGAATAAAATTCCTTGAAGGGCAACAAAACAAGTCAAAGTACATTCATTGGCATTAATTAGACTTTAGGTTGAGGCTTAGGCGCTCCATCGATGCTGCTAATTTCTGCAAAGCAGCTGCTTCCTTCTCCATCGCATCAGCAATCCTCGAAAGTGAAAATGCTTGCTGCTGTGCAAGGTTATTTTGCTCGTCAACCAACTTTAGGAAGTCTTTCTGCGCTTTAACTTGCTCGTTGAATAAATCCGCTATTAGGAGATATTTTCATTATATTATTAACCTAACAATCACAATAACAATCTGCTTACAATTTTTTTACCAGCAAATCCTTTTTGCACACAAACACTCAATTTTCACTCGGAATTAATTATTTCGCATTTAACAAATTGAACGCGAGTTTTGAAAATAAAACGCGACCACAAATCTTTAATTTTCACTCGTGAGCACAAACCCAAGTGAACGAGTTCATGTGAGTGAATGCGCAGCGTTGCGTTTTATGCGATACCGATTTTCATATGAAACTACGTAAGGCAACGCGCGAGATAAGTTTTTGGTTCTTCTGAACCTCGCGAAAGATACCGATTTCACTAAACTTTTGATTCTTCAGAATCAAAAAGGAAACACAAACTTTATCTTTTAGTATTGTTTTATTCGACCGCACTGCGTCGTATCCAAACTTAAACTGAACTCATACATTACAATTATTTTAGTCTACTCATTCGATATTAAATTGCTATCAGTGCATTTGTTGAATGTTCGAAATAAAGCAATAAAGTGTTGCTATCAAATTGCAACGGAAGCATTAATTTGGCAAAGGTATAAAACGAATTTGTGGGAGAGAGCTTTTTTATAAAATTGCAACTGAAGCATTAATTTGGTAAAGCAACAAAGTGTTGCTTTGCATTTATTTAAAGTGAATTAATGGGGAAAAATATATGTTTATCAAAAGCAGCAAGATAGCATTTTTCATGCTTTATACAGAAAACCTTCTTTTGGCGGATGCCCGGTATTCGGTTGCATCCGGCTGGGGGTGATCGACTCTAAGTCGATGATCGTTGCGACCTTGGACGTAACTCGCGCGTACCACTTTCTTTAAACGAAGCTCGTGTTTGCTTTTCTTTGACATATACAATGCATATTTCGGTGTTAGAATTACCGGATTCTACATCATTAGAGGCGTTTTTCACTCTTTTCAGGTGTTCGTCGCAAATATGCCCCATTCTTCTGTGCCACAAGTCATATTCATCGCTAGCGCTTTCTTGCAGTTGACTTCATGATCAACAGAAATTTCACAATTGTGTCGGTACAAATCGTTTACCACACTCACGCTTCTAATTAAATTTTTCTGCGCATCGTAAATTTTACATTCTTCGTTTGCAAACACAATTTTATTGCCGTTTTTTGTCACTTGGCGAACCGATAACCAATTCGCCCATATGTAGATCCGGCACGTATTCAACGTCTTTCGTAACTGCATTGACTTTCGATTTACCGATTTTCGATTGCACAGGAATTGTTTTGTTATTTGCAATTAAAATGTTCTTATTCTTCACCGGCACTTCTTTAACAATTGCATCACTGTTCTTGGTCATGTGCGACGTTGGACCTGAATCTATAATCCAGTCATCTTTGCGAATGCCATGTGAAAGAAGAGATGTTAAAAGTTCTTTTTTGCTTGCATGAGTGGCACCGAAATTGCTTCGATTTAATTTTTTCTTTTGAATAAAGTGCATTTTCCGAACTTTTGTTATCGAACTTCACGTCTACTAGCAAAAGCGTGCTAACACTGCCAATTGTCAGCTTTTCTTTGGAATTTTCCACAGCGAGCACTAGGGCATGAAAATCATCTGGCAGCCCCGCTAGCATGAGCGATGCCGTAAGCTCCTCGTCAATGTTTAGCCCTGCGTTTTGGACTTTCAGTGAGGTCATCACTACCGAATTTATACATATATTCTTGCATTCTTTGTGGTGCAGTCAAACCTGCCACTGCAGAGCTAATTTCATCAAAACGACCTGTTACCTGACCAAGTTGTTCAGATACAAGTGATTTTATCTCTTTAAGCTTTTCATCGACAACTCGTACGATAAGATCCTGCGTGGCTTGAGCTGTGAGCGACATTGTTTTAAAATTTAATGTTTTTCACACTTGTGGAGAGGAAGAGAAGATTAAAAAAAATGGTCTACACATGAATTAACAAAATACTTTTTAGTTTCCTTGAAGTGCCGGTCTACACATGGACGATGCAACTTCAACTGACTTTATTATTTAATTCTGCTAACTTGAGTTACATTTTTGTTTGCGTTGCATTTTACATATTTTCTTGCGTCGCATATTCTCTGGGAAACCGACAATTTCAGTTTCCCACCAATTATGCCTATATGGCAAAATTGCAATAGTAATCTGGATTTTTAATAAATTTGAAAAAAGCACATTGAAGTGCAGAGTAAAATTACACGCCAGACAGAGAAATATCTCAAGGTTATTGCTAACTCAGGTATTGGGTAGCAAAATGCGACAAATCTCTTTTGGCTGCGTTGGTAGTCTTTGGCGGGGTTCAGCCTGGTATGCAATATCGACCTATGAGCCGAAACGAAAACTTTTATTCCCACGAAAATTGGGGAAAATGAAATAAAATCTTACCAAAAATGTGCTTAGACTTGTGTGGGCGCCTCGCGGTGCCTCACACTCACGCGGTGGTGATGTAATATCCGGTACAGCCTGGAGAAAATATACTGATTTCTTCACAAATACCGCGAAACAAATTTATATAAACTCACTTTTGAAAACGTATGAAAATTTCCGTTAATATTATTTATAAAAATATATGGAAAAAAGAATCAAATTAGATACGGCTGACTACGTATCACCGTGGCTTTTACTTTACTCTTTTTTCGATAGATTTAGACTTCCGCACTCTTTGATGATCCAATTTAGAAAGAAAGATGCTTGCTCGCGCAAGTTACGTTTATTGTGTATCTTGAGATACTCGTTCTGATTAAAGCGAATCTTAAGACTCTGATGTTTTTTAAAAGGAAACACTTAAAATTTTTATAATTGTTTGTTTAATAATTTCAATCGTTCTGATCAAAGCGAATCTTAGGACTCTGATGTTTTTTAAAAGGAAACACTTAAAATTTTTATAATTGTTTGTTTAATAATTTCAACCGTTCTGATTAAAGTTCTTAAGACTCTGATGTTTTTATATTTGTCAGTTGAAAATTAGCTTGAAATTTACAGTAAGACAAAGCAGAAAGAATGTGTTTTGAATTCCAGAGCTTGGAATTAACAGTAGAAACGGAAAAGGTGTATTAGGTTGCGTCTGGGACGTAACTTCTCCCCCCTTAGATCGAAGACTCTCCTGAGTCTTTTTTGTTATTACAAACTATCATTATTATAATTTTTTTTTTTTTTCAATTACTATTACTAAAATTATTTCTATTTTTCTATTCCGTAAGACATGTTGCGGTGAAGCTTTAACTCTTCTATTTGTTTTACATTTTCAAAATTTTTTAATACGATTTCATTGAAGTTAATTTCTTTTTTAAAAGTAGAATTGAAAGTGGTGGCCGGAATGTAGAATTTATCTTTTACTATTATTTGTTTATTTTGGAAAACATATTGTTTTATTCTAATTCTGCAATTATAAATTGAGATGAGGTAATTTCTGTTTAGCATTATCTTTCTATCATCGCAATTGTGGAAAGCTGTTTCATTATTTGCATTTTTAACTACGAAAGTTTCTTCGTCCATAGTTAAGATTTCGAATTTGTTATTAAACTTTAGTACACAACTTTGGTAATAAATACAACTTTGGCTTTCTTTTAAATTTTTTAAATCTAATTCTTCTTCGTAAGTGTACCTATATAGTGTTATCTATTTCCACAACATGTTCAGGCTCTGCATTTATTTCCATGAATTATTTATTTGGCATTGGTATTATGGTTTTTACATGAGTTTTAATAAAATTTATTGGTATTTTAATAGCAATAATTAACATTGATTTTTTGTATTCCATTATGCCAAGTTTTAACAATTTCAGTTTATAAAAGTCAATATTGTAGCTTTCTATTTCTTCTGTCGTCAGAATGCTTGGGTGAAAAGTATTATGTTTGGCTGTTGAAATACTGTCCTGTATTTGGTTGTCTGTTTTCTAAGAATCTAATCTTTTGCATCTGGTCAAGATACCAAAGATATTTTAAAAAGTCATTGTTTTTAGATTCAATTTGGTCAAAAGCGTTTTTTATTTTCGTTCTGTCCTCTTCTACGTTTCTTTTTAGTAAAACCAAACTGTCATTAAAATGTTGGTTAATTTGAATTTGTTTATTTATTGTCGTTATAGCGTTATGACTATTAACGTCCGTAATTTTTAGGTGTTCCAAAATTTCTTGCCGGTCGTCGTCGTCCATAGTGCCGAACAACCACTTATACGTTGTTCCGACAATGTTCAGCAAGCCTCGCTTTTGTCTAGTATTTTCTGGTGAAGGAGTTATTGATTTTAATTTTGATTTAAGAATATTTAGCTCTATATATAAAAAGGCTTTATTATTAATGTCTAAATATTTGTTTTGAATATTTGACTCCATTTTCGAAATTATTACTCCAATTTCATTTGGATCTATTATATGTAATATTGTCATAGTTTCATTAATTATTTCTACTTCCCCTAGCCTAATTTGAGTGTAACCAGTTTCTTCCGTGATTTCGTTAATTTGTAATGTTCCTAGAGTTCCTGTTATGAGCGTCATCAGCATCATCACTAGTGTTAGGACCTGCAAATTTATATGGTCTTTTTATATTACATTCATGAACGTTAGTTAGGGCATGTTTTCTAAATTTAGGTTGTTCTTTGTGCCTTAAATTTAGATGGTTCTTAATATATCCTTCATTCCTAACTTCTTGGTAATCTTCTCTATGCTTGTTTCGATTAGAAATGGCCCTAGCTTTCTGCGTTTCCATTATGTTTCTCAATTTAGCTTTATCAGCTTCATCGTTTTGTACAATTAATGGAAAATTTTTTATTGTGGAATGATATGAATTATTATAAAACTCTATTGCCTTTGACATCTGTTCTTTTATAGGTAATTTGTTTTCTAAGTTTAGTGCCCTAATTCTTTCTGTTAATGTATTGTTTAACCTTTCTATGTCTGAGTTACCAGTGTGGCTGTTTGGTTTTGCGAAGTGTATTTCAATTTCTTCTTCCCTACAAAAGTTGTTTATACTGTTAAATTCGTTATCGCAAACCAATTTTTTCGTTTTTCCTTGTATTGAAATGTAAAGCCTTATAAAAAGAAGCTAATTGCGTTTTGAAAATTTGTCTATGAAATTTAAAAATGAATGTTTACTATTGACATATGTATCCATGTGTACTATTTGCCTAAAATCTGTCGGAGTTTCTGTAGTAGCAAATTTGTTCTTAATTGGGTTTCTGTCATATTTAGCGCCAGTACAAACTTAATATGAGCAAAAATTTGTTCAAGTGCTTCTCATTCCACAGCTGCACACTTTTTCGAAATCATACGCAAGACAATAACAACGTCTGTGTTGAAGATAACTGTCGCAAAAGTGTACCAACAAAGCATATGCGCGAGTTAAGTGTTCTGTTTGACACTTTGACAAAAAAATATAAACTCTTTTAAATGAACTGCACAACTGGTTGCTTTCACGTTACAAAACATAATGATTTATTATTGGAATTTAATTAAAGAAGAAAACAATAAATGCTTATTATTGCTAACCTAAGAATAAATGTATTGCTTAATCTAGTTCTATGACCTACGTAAATAATGCTTATTCTACGTCTGCTTTCCCTTCTGCTGGAGTTGCAGTTCTGCAATCGGGTTGTTGTTGTTGTCTTGTAATGCGTTGGTTGGTCGCTGGCTTCGTTTATGCACTACGCTGGGCAGGTCGGTACTCTTGCTGGTTTGGTGGGTGGTAACGTCACCGGCGTAGGTGGGGACGTAACTCGCGCGAGCTGGCAGACGAAACGAAAATAACATTGTTGTTTGTGTTTTTCGTACTGCTTAGCGCGAAGAGCTGTGCCTGTGTGACGGAATATCGGCCTATGCCAAGAGTTTTTATAAAAACAAATGAGCATCGAGAGTATAGAGCTTGGGCACCACTGATTTAGGGTATTCACAGTTTCCATCTAAATTTACCATCTGGCAACTTCAGCACGATTGTATTGGTATAATAAAACTGTGAACGCCCCTGGTTTGCGGACCATTCTTAATTTGATACAACCGCATTATAAGTCTTGCAAAAAAAAGTCTTGCACATGTTGCATTCATCCAAGACTTCGTCCTTACAAAACTTTGGCGAATGTTTTTAACGTTGCAGGACACTAGCGTCGATTTCAGGTCACTCTCAATTTCAGCCAAGAAGAGCCGGTAATATACCTGGGCCGTAGGTTTTTTGATCGGCCTGTTTTCGCGGAGGAAATTGGCCAACTCTTGCTGCTCCCGGTCGCTCCATTTACTATAAGGAGTCTTAAGCACACTAGATAACACCAAACTCTGAACATCCCAATTGTTTCTGTTTTGTTCTGAATCGCGCATTGTTTCATTTTCGTCCCACTTCGCAGTGTTTTGCTTTTGTGCATGATTGACTTATAAAGCATTTTCTTCTGCTCTCTCTTCTTTTGCCTTACGAGATTCAGCCTTATCGAGGATTTTTATTCGTAGAACTTCGTGTTTTGGCAGTCCGTCTCGTGTTTCTAACGCGCACCGGAATGTTTGATATGATTCTGGCAAGCTGTACAAAAGAAGTATTGCCAGTAAATCGTCCCCAATTGCAACGTCGATTTCTTTCAGTTTGCTTACTTCATGCGCGAAAGTATAGATTTCCGCTCAGGCCCTGTAGAAGTTAAACAAATTTGTTGGATTAGCTCTTCGAACCGTACGGTTCGCTGGTCGAGTTTAATCTGCTTTATTGAAATCTCTTTTCCCACAATATAACTTATTATTTAATGTACTTATATTTCTAAGTCAGCAAAACTGCACTCAAGGTTGCAGCGTTCCCACCGTCGAGCTCCGCTTTTGCTGCGTTCGGTGTTGTGTTGCGGCTGGCGGTGTTGTTGTTGTTGCTACCAACAACAGGAAATGCTGATTTTGTGACATGGAGACACCGCCTGCAACGCTGTGACCGTGTGACCATGTTTAACTCTTCCCTCCCTTAGACCTGAACGTCCTCGTTCATTATTTTGGACACGCCATTTCTGATGTTTTCTCTGTTTTTCTCAAAATCCCATGCAGTTTGGAAATTTTCGGGCTGAATACGGATATGATAATGATTTTTTACAATTATTCAATGGATAGTATTCCCCGTTGCAATTTGCTGTTAAGTTAGTTTGAATATCTAAAATCTTATTATTATGAGCAACCAAAGCTATTTCGTACAATTTACATATTTTTTCTACCTTGGGAATTTTGGTTAAATAAATTAACAAGTCGTTTTGATAATACATTTTAACATTGGAAATAGATAAAAGATCATTGATCGGTGTGTTTTTTAAAATGATCATTTCGAGTTCGTCAGAATTTAACATCAAAGGATTTACTAAGTTAATTTCAGCCAACAGTATTGAGTGTAAATTATTTGTTAAATTATCAATAATAATTCTATTTCGTCTCGTCATAAGCATTGTCATTGTCTGGAATTCGACTGACTGGTGGTTATTTAAATTGTTCAAATTATTGATTCTATCTGTTATTTCGTCTATTTTGTTCTGAAATTCGGTATTAATGTCTATTTGTCTGTTATTGGCTCTACGTTTTAAATTTATTATTCTTTATTCTGGATATTTTCCCTTTTATCTTAAACTATGCTTATATTTTTATTTATTTTTTCTCTTTTTTTGTATTGTTATTTATAAAAGCATAGAAAAGCAACTATGCTCTTTTTTTGCTCTTTTTTTTAATTTTTTCCTCCTTTTTTGGTATTTTTATTCACACAGCTTGCATACTGTGCTTTCTTATGATTATAAAACTCACGTTACAGCGCCGCCGACTCGTGGATAGGGCGGAGAATTATGCCCCCATTAGTGACGACGTCGGCAATCCTGACATTGTCGTCCTCCCCTCGAATTACCTTGACGACCCGCCTGGTCATACATTGCTGTGGTGGAGCGTTGTCTTCGTGGACGACGACGAATTCCCATACGGCGAGGTTCGGCTGCCCCTTGGCCCACTTGTTGCGCACCTGCAGTTTTAGAAAGTAGTCTCTCGACCACGCGTGCCAGAACTGTTGCTTGGGATAGCAGACAAATTGCCATATCTTTAAGCAGGCCATCTGCGTTGGTGGCACCTTCTCTGGCGGAGGTGCCCGTAGAGGGGCCCCAGTTAGTAGGTGGCCTGGCGTTAGTGTTTCTCCGTCGTTGGGGTCTTGCCTTTTTCGTGCGATGAGCCTGGAGTTGACTACGGCTTCGACCTCGCTCTCGATGTGACATTGCAGATCGCATAGCCTCCGCATTGCGCCGGCGAAGTTCGTGGCGTTGTTGCTGTAAAGCTTCTGTGGCATCCCTCGGCGTCCACTGAACCTGGGTTTTACCCGATGTGTCGCTGGAGCTCGCTGACATTGACAGCGGCAGGCGAAGGCAGCAGCAGATGTTGTTTTTGTTAAAGTTGATTTTGTTGAGGTTGCTTTTGTTAAGGTTAATTTCGTTAAGTTTGTCTTTTTTGTTGGACGCAATTTTTTCTTTCGCGTAATTGCTGCTGTTGAATAGTTTTTTTTTAAATTTTACGCAGTTTTTATTCACATGTAATTGCTGCTGTTGAATAGTTTTTGAAATCTTACGCAGCTTTTTTTTTCACATGTAATTGCTGCTGTTGAATAGTTTTTTGAAATTTTACGCAGCTTTTTTTTCACATGTAATTGCTGCTGTTGAGTAGTTTTTTGAAATTATTGAAATTATACGCAGCTTTTTTCCCACATGTAATTGTTGCTGTTGAACTGTTGAATAGTTTTTTTAAATTTTACGCAGCTTTTTTTTTACATATAATTGCTGGTGTTGAATAGTTTTTTGAAATTTTTTTACGCAGCTTTTTTTTCAAAATTTATAGTTTCAGTTTTTAAGCCACCTCAGGGTTTTGCTTTTTTTCACAATTTATAGTTTCAGTTTTTGAACCACCTCAGGGTTTTGCTTTTTTTCACAATTTATAGTTTCAGTTTTTAAACCACCTCAGGGTTTTGCTTTTTTTCACAATTTACAGTTTCAGTTTTTAAGCCACCTCAGGGTTTTGCTTTTTTTCACAATTTATAGTTTCAGTTTTTGAACCACCTCAGGGTTTTGCTTTTTTTCACAATTTATAGTTTCAGTTTTTGAACCACCTCAGGGTTTTGCTTTTTTTCACAATTTATAGTTTCAGTTTTTGAACCACCTCAGGGTTTTGCTTTTTTTCACAATTTATAGTTTCAGTTTTTAAACCACCTCAGGGTTTTGCTTTTTTTCACAATTTACAGTTTCAGTTTTTAAGCCACCTCAGGGTTTTGCTTTTTTTCACAATTTATAGTTTCAGTTTTTGAACCACCTCAGGGTTTTGCTTTTTTCACAATTTATAGTTTCAGTTTTTAAACCACCTCAGGGTTTTGCTTTTTTTCAAAATTTTTTTAATGTTTTATGTGCTCGCGGGATCGAGCCTTGGGCAGCGTCTTTTAATGTTTATTTATCCTTTACAAGGATTTTTTTAAAATTGTTGCACTGCCCCACGTTGGGCGCCAGTTAAACAAATTTTTTGGATTAGCTCTTCGAACCGTACGGTTCGCTGGTCGAGTTTAATCTGCTTTATTGAAATCTCTTTTCCCACAATAGAACTTATTATTTAATGTACTTATATTTCTAAGTCAGCAAAACTGCACTCAAGGTTGCAGCGTTCCCACCGTCGAGCTCCGCTTTTGCTGCGTTCGGTGTTGTGTTGCGGCTGGCGGTGTTGTTGTTGTTGCTACCAACAACAGGAAATGCTGATTTTGTGACATGGAGACACCGTCTGCAACGCTGTGACCGTGTGACCATGTTTAACTTAGACTGGTATGTCGCTTGGAGTTTTAACCACATATCGCGCGAACTGGCGCAACCGTCAATGACGCTCAACTCGGATGGAGTCATGGAAAGCATAATGTGCGCGCTTACACTAAATTTTTCTCTTTCACTCTCGACTGAGGGGCATAGATTTTTGCCACCCACGTGGGGCCACAAGTCATTTTTTAAGAGTACCGCGCGACTTATGTTTTATTAAAACACTTCAATTTTGTTTTAAGATGGAGATGGAGAGAGCCCAAACCCTTAGGTGTGGGTGAACCATCCTGATTTAATAGCGAATCTTGAAATATCCTCCAGAGGAACGCGTACTAATTCTGCCAAGCTATCAAAGAACCGTTTTTCCACGAATCGTAGGCGACGTTCCTGTAGTGCTGGACAGTAACATAGAAGGTGCTCAATAGATTATATTTCCTCTTCGTCTCCGCAACTGTTACAGAAGCCACTCCGTGGGATTTGCAATCGCTCGGCTATGACGCCTGTTGCGGTGGCGAGCTTTTTCGCCAACGTATACCTGTCGAAATAAAAAGTCCAACAAGGTAAATTTATAACAATTGTATTTTGCGCCGATTGCGCGTGCAAAACTAGAAGGGATTTTCTTGATGCGTCGCGCCGATTGCGCGTGCTGTATAAACGACTTGATTGTTGAATAGCGCCGATTGCGCATGCTGCTGGATGCAAGTTAATTTCCGTAGTTTGAGCACTATGTGCTTTTTTTCAAATTAAACAACGGAATTGTCTTTTTTAGCACTATGTGCTACCTTTATTGCGTATCTTGCTTCTCACTTGAAGTGAGCTTAAAGACTGAAAAACTTAAAAACTAATCTGCTTAATTCTACCCTATCTGCATCTGTCGCCGAATTTGCTGTCGTTGTTATTGTTGCAGTTATGTAGTTGATTGTGGAGTTGTTGTTGGTGTAGTTGAAGGTGGAGTTGTTGTTGTTGTTTGCGCAGGTGCTATCGCTGCAGTTTAGGTTGTTGCTGTTGCTGTAGTCATAGGTGTTATCGTGACTTCCAGCACTTGCAGCCGAAAGACGCTGACCGTGCAAGGGAACTCAGATTTGAGTTGGTTCCCATAAATGCAATGTGCCGGGTCTAGTTTCCCGTCACATTCCTTCGTGGAATTTGGATCACGATAACTACTCCCCCCGTAAAGAGGAGTCGTCCTCGACGTTTCCAAGGTTCCTCAGAGCTTCAAGGCCTACTTGGTTTTCTTAAGTTTCTTGATTAGCAGCATGATCAAAAGTATTATTGTGAATAACGGGGTAGAGAACAATTTGATTACAGATACTTTTAATTATAGGGAACTTTATAAAGAACAATATGATGTCATTATCTTGCATAATTTTTAATTTTGAATTTGAAATTACATCGCTTAGACTAACATTATTTGAAGATTCCGCTGACAATATAACTTCTGCTGCTTAAGATTTCGGCGACTCGTTGGATATTTCAAAATTAGTTTTTTCTCGCTTTCAGCTTGTGGTTGGCAGAGTTGTGATATTGCTCAGATGAGACATTAGCTGCTTGCAGTGTAATATGTTTTTAACAAAATTTTTAAACTTCTCTGTTCTGCACTGGACACAAAAACACAGCTATTAAGTCTTTCAATTTTCTTATGTTCTTTAAAAGGTTCCAAGATAGCGCTTGCTGCTATTAATATTTTGACGATAATTATTTGTCCGTTGTGGCTTTATTACATTTTCTTAATTTCTTCACTTCATTGAAAGTTCAAAATAACACTAGTTGTTCTCAAGCGGTTTTTATTTAGAAACTTTTCGCGTTTTTATTTCAAATATTATACTTGAACGTTTATATTTTTTATTAACACTTCGGGCGAGGTTTACCCAGTTGGGCGCCAGTTAATTTCCGTAGTTTGAGCACTATGTGCTTTTTTCAAATTAAACAACGGAATTGTCTTTTTTAGCACTATGTGCTACCTTTATTGCGTATCTTGCTTCTCACTTGAAGTGAGCTTAAAGACTGAAAAACTTAAAAACTAATCTGCTTAATTCTACCCTATCTGCATCTGTCGCCGAATTTGCTGTCGTTGTTATTGTTGCAGTTATGTAGTTGATTGTGGAGTTGTTGTTGGTGTAGTTGAAGGTGGAGTTGTTGTTGTTGTTTGCGCAGGTGCTATCGCTGCAGTTTAGGTTGTTGCTGTTGCTGTAGTCATAGGTGTTATCGTGACTTCCAGCACTTGCAGCCGAAAGACGCTGACCGTGCAAGGGAACTCAGATTTGAGTTGGTTCCCATAAATGCAATGTGCCGGGTCTAGTTTCCCGTCACATTCCTTCGTGGAATTTGGATCACGATAACTTGCATATTCCAAAGTTGTTTGCGCCGATGCGCTGGATGATGTTTAGTCCAAAAGTTATTTGCGCCGATGCGCTTTCGATGTTTGCGAAGTCCTAAGCCATGTGGTGCGCCGAATGCGTACGCTGCAGCAACTACTGGAGCGCCGAATGCGCCCGCTGCTGGCTGGAGCCGCTCGATTAGATGTTTCAACGACGACAGTCCGGACAAGAGAGAGAGACTAAAACACGCCGTCTGCACAGGAAAAGAAAGAAATATGACAAAGTTAATGGCCGACTGTCAAATGACAGCTCGACCAGCTGTGATGTGCACAGCGGCTGATGCTTGGAAGCTTGGCGGCTGTTACCGAGTGGGGCCTTATCCCGACAACGCCTATGATTTACGTAACCACCTATTTGTGACCAAAATTCGGTACAAATACCTGATTTTCGTATGAAAAATCGGTACACATTGAAGAGAGAAAAAAAACCATCGAATTTGCATTTTAGCTGTACAACTAACAGAAGTGTTTAATTTTATTTCATTCAGATATTTTTTATTCATTAGTTTTGCTATCTTTGAATGAATATTTATCGTTTGATCCGATTAGTTTTAAAAAGTTTGGCTGAGTTTTAAGGAAATCGAAAAATTCTAAGCAAGTCAATTTAATATTATATTTAGTGTACACAATGTGTTTTAATGTTTCGATTTTCAATTGCGTTTTGTCGGTTGACCATATTTCATTAATAATCGGAAACACTCTCTCGACGGGTGCTGATGTGCCAGGTGCGAATGATTTTTGACGTACAATCCGTCGAACGAAAACTGTAATTGGAATTGATGACATGATATGCCCAAACGCCTTCGCATGCGGCCATGTGTAAATAGGATTTGCTCAATGTAGCACTATTAAAAAAATTTGTTACTGATTTACTCGTGGAGGCTGCACTCACTGCCTTTTTGTGTTTTAACGATTTCAAATGCACCAAAATATCTGCTTTACCACCGTGAGAAATGTTGAACTCCGAGCTGCAAACACTGCACCGAATATCACTATTGCTCTTTGTTTTTTTAAGAAAACTAAATTCTTCTTGAAATTTGTCGTTTAGCACATTTATTCCACGTTTTCTCGGCATGATTTGTTCGATTTAGTTTAAAACAAAGGTTATAATTTCGATCGAGTTAGAATCTTATTTTTAGATGAACAAATAAATAATGAGCTGCAAACACAAATAAAATGAATACGAATGGAAAAATTTTAAGTACATATAAGCGCGAATGTTAATTTACGTTTGACAAGAATAGAGAAAACAAACAAAATCAAAAGATGCCACCCACGGTTGGTGTTTATGGTACCAAAGTTGTTTAGTAGCAAAGTACAAAAACAAAATACATTTGGTTTGACAGCTATGGTACCATAATTTATCAATGTAGTAGCAGTCAATCGATGGTTATTCGTAACAATTTTTTTAGCATAGAATTAGGTACAAATCGGTACACATTTTCAAAATTTCGTGTACCCAAAGCTTTGTCTGGGTACACGTACTTTTCGGGTAAAATTCGGTACTGTACCGGAAAAATCGGTACAGGTGGTCACGTAACCTATGATGCAATGTCCGGTGAGTACCCCTGTGAGTATGCGGATGGAATGTCTATTTAGAGCAAGTATGCTCTTAGTTCTTTTTGCGTCTAGTTTGGGCCATAAAGTCCTAGAAATTGCACAATTTGTGGTGTTTGACCACCGGTGATTGGCCATTGTTTCGGATTTAAGCTCTATGAGTCGATATGCTTCGCAAATGGGGGTGTGAATGCTGTTATCAGAGTATTTTAAGTCCATTTCAGATCCATTCCTAGCTAGTTCATCTGCCCTCTCATTCCCTTCTACACCGAAGTGTCCGGGTACCCAGCAGAGCTTGATGGTGTGCTGGTTGATGAATTTGAGGGAATTTCGGCACTCTCTCACACATTTCGATTTGATAAGCTTCGAGTCTAATGCTTTTATGGCGGCCTGGTTATCGATACAGATCCATATCATGGTAGGTGGGAGATTCCTTTCGTGGATGATCCGTGCAGCTTGGTTGACCGCATAAATTTCTGCTGCAAGTAATTCTTTGCAGAACCTAAAATTTTTAAGTAAAAAATTACTCTAAAAAAATTATTTTCCTGGCCGGCATAATCAGCTAGGACTCTTTCGACTGCTTCAATAAAGGCTGGCAGTTTTTTTGGTTCTCCCTCAAATGGGACCAAATATTTGAGATCCCTCTCTATTTTTTTTCTGCTAGTCAATGTTTGTTGCCCAGCATTCTGCTGTAATGAAGCAGTAATGCTTTGGATGCAACGTTCCATTGCTGCTATTGGTTGATTTGCCATTAGAATTTGCCAAGAGAAAACAAAATTTTTTTTAGGAAAAACAATTTTTTTTTTTAGTTATTCACCACTTGCCAATTTCATCACTAAATTAAAAAAAAATAGTAGACAATAACTGTCAGTGACTACACTTCCAAGAAACACCCCAGAAATCAATAGTATCAAAAAAAAAACCTCCAAAAGAAAATTTAAACGTTTTATTTGTCTTGACCGAAAATTAACTAATCATACCGCTTAATTGAGGGTATTGTGTTTTTTAGTTATTCACATATATTTAAAAAAAAAAAGAGAATTTAAAAATTTTTCTTAATCTACTAGGAATGGAATAATACTCTCACCCTTAACATTCTGGTTCTGTGCAGATCTAGGAATTTTTTTTCGTTGGCTATGCCTTGGCTTAGCATGCGGATCTTCTAATTCTGCTTAAATTTTTCCCTCGTTTCCCTCTTCTTGACGTTTTTGTGATTGCGTTATTTATTATAGCGTTGATAAGTGACAATTTTATTTTGTGGTGTCCTCTGCAGCTCTTTGGTAAGTGGTGGGCACAAACAATCTTAGTGGATGCTCACTGCACTATGGGCTTTAACAGTATTCACTGCACAATGTTTCTTTCAGGGATGTTCTATTGCAGTTATAGAGTTCACTTCACTTTGATGGCGTTAACTTCAATTATACTATTTTGAGTCTTCGCTGCATACGAGTGGTGTTCGCTTTAACGTTTTTGGAAATGTTCACCGCACTGTTTTATGTATACTTTGACTTTGCATATAGTTTCCGACCGCGGTTCGTATCACTGGATCCTTTTATTTTTACTTAACAGGATCCTACCGACTGCGCCACTTATGTCTTATGGAATCGACAAGAATCTTTGAATGTTTATTTATCGTGTCTTTCTGTATTACCCTATTCTGGCTTACACATTTGTAAGACTTATCAAAAGTTTCTTTTATTTCACGGATATGGAGAGTCAGTTGCTCCCATTCCATACTAAGGTTTTATTGTTTTTTTAAAATTTTTTTTTTTTATTATTATTTGTGCATAATTTTTTAGCACTATAATTTGTCCTAACATTTTGTGTATGTCTATTTCCTAGAATGCTCTACAATTTCTTACAGTAGACAGTACTGTTCCTTTTTGAGTGCTCTTGCAATGAATAAGTGGAGAAAATGCTAGGCCATACCTATCCATATATTCATATTCAAAATCATAATTTAACAGGGGCTCTGCTCTGTTTCTGATTATCGAAAGCACTCTTATTCTCAAATTCTGGTTCTTTTTCTAATGTAATTCTTATACAATATTACGTATTCATTTTTATGTTTATTTCATTCTCCAAAAAAATTTCTCTTAGATAATCATGTAATCGGTGTACATATATATTTTTGTTTTATTTATTTTAAATATATTTTTATGACAATTGTTTGTGCGTTTATTAAATTAGATCTTATCCAGATCGTTAGCCTGGCTTAAGGCCTTTTTCGTTATACACTTATTGTGTAAGCGATATGCTTTGTAAAGAATATAAGCGCACAAAATTATAATAATTATCAATAACAATATATTTGTCAACTTTGAATCAATATTTGTTGATTCGATTTTATTAATAACATTAGCAGTGGAGTCCACTGTTTTAGTATCGACTATTCCCATTGTGGTTGTATTATTTATATCATTGATTGTGTCAAATTTACTTATACTATTATTGTTCATATATTCTCAAATTTATATTTTAAAAAATTAGTGAGTTAAGTAAGTCTATTCTTTATGATTTTTTTTTTCGTTTTACAGCATTCTACCTATTTGTTCATATAGCTTTACGGGCTATACTGCTATCGGGCAGATAAGGTTCCGCTCGATTTCACAATATTTTTCTTATATATATATTTAAATTAAAGTTATATGTTTGTTTTAAGTTTTTTTTTTTTCGTCCTTCTTGGCTGCATCAGCTGCTGTTGTCCTGGGCCTATGGGCTCAGGCGGTACCGGTGCCGGTCATCGCACAGGTTTCCTTAGGCAGGTAGCCACGCAAAAAGGGCTTTCCAGTGGTCCTGGGCAATCTTTCGGGCACGTTTTTGGTTTCCTTGGTATCTGCTTAGGGAGGGGAGGTGTTGTTGTATTTATTTCGGTTTTAATTGTCTTAATCACTGAGTGAGCTGGGGTTAGTGGCTTTCTTTGTATAAGGCTTGACTTGAGAAAGTCGAGTTCCTCTTGTAGTTTTTGGGCAGTTGCCCAGGGGGGTGGTGTTTGGTTTTTAAATAGTAGCCACTTTATGTGCGCTATTCTTTTCTTTATTTTGCTTTTCACTCCCCCACGGTTAGCCATAACCCCATCTCTACTCACTCAGTTTTTCCAGTGCAGTTTTTATTGCTGTTCCTCAAATTCTTGTTGTTGTTGTTGTTTTGAGTCCTTGTGACGTCCTGTCACGGTCGCCATGTAAAGTTTTAATATTCCACGGGTGATTCTTCCATTAATAAAGAATCACGTCTTTTAGTTTTGGTCTCCGTTTATTGAATGAATCTTAGTTTGTCTACAATTGTTAATATATCTAGAGACCGCGTAGCTGCGCCTACAGTGACGCCGGCAGAGGAGCGGTCTGCGCTTATGTATAAATATATATATATAAGTAAATGCCGGCGAAGAGTCGCCGCGGCAGAGAGGAGGTATCACGCTCACATCGTGACAGAGCCGTCGCGCATGTCAGGCATGCCGACTCAGCACTGTCCAGTTCCATTGCACTCAAGAGCGGTCATATTACCAGGCACTTGAGAAACTGCTTGGTACTTAAATATTGTGACCAAGTGCTACAATGTGTTTGTAATAATATTTATGCATAACACTGAGTACAGTGTGCATTCGATATGCGAACATACTACAATATACTATGTATGTTAGATGAGTCCATGCAAGTTAATTATTTCATAAAATTTTTATTTAAAAAAAATATGTTTTTATTTATTGTCTTTTATTAATTTTACAAGTGAACCATCTTACAGCTCGGCTGAGACTGAATTCTGCTTCCAGCAAGAAGCATAAAGTTAATTTTTTGTCAAGTTGCATTTTGGGCAAAAATGCAGTCACGTTGTGGGAACGGAAATAATTTTGACTGTGAGAACAAAATTATGTTTAGGCTGCGATATTGCAAAATATATAATATTTCTGTGGGAATGTTATTGCGTAATTCGTGTGGAGCGAACGGTGATATACGTTGCATGAAAGCAAGCTGATATCTTAACTCCTCCCCTCGTAAGAACAATCGTCCCGATTGTTAATGAATTGGTAGGTCATTGATGCAGCGGAATTCACAAGAAGGTTCTTCAGGATCACACAGCTGCTATAAAATATGTTGGCATATTTAGTTTATAAACACCATTTGAGAGTGAGGCTGTAGCTATAAGATTGTTGTTTTTGTTGTAGATCTCACAACCGTCGCTCTTAAAAACCACTTTGTTCCCTTTTCTTATTAATTGACTTACAGACAACAGATTCGTGGTTAAACTCGGAACACACAAGACATCCTCCGCCATAACCTCAAATTCGCACGTTTCAGTGCAAGTCATGATTTTGACATTGCCTGAGCATAGTACTGGGACTTTGGTTTCATTTGCTACAACAATTTCTCTTGTGCAGCCAGAGTACGATGCATCGATAATCCACAGCTCATTTGTCGTCAAGTGTGTACTGGCGCCGGAATCAATGTACCAATCGCTTTTGTTGAACTCTCCATTAAAAAACACAATGCATTTCTTTGCTTTCCTTGATCAATTTTTGCATTCACAGCACCTTTATCAAAATTTGTGCACTGATTACTATAATGGCCAGTTTGCTTACACTTGTAGCATCTGACAGTTTTTACAGCCGACTGTGACGTTTGAGTGCCATCATTATAGTTTCGCACCCTTGGCTTTTCATCCGTGCTTCGAACCATTGGTTTTTCATTTCTTTTATGTTGGTAACGATGGGAACTCACTAATGCACTGTCTACATAGCTGTCTACTGGCTCCATATCAATCAATTTTGCCTTAATTGTATCTGTTGTGATTGCCATACCTGAATGCTCAATGGCCATAATCATGGGCGTATATTTTTCAGTTAATCCAGCTAGCAATATTGAGCCAATCCACTCGTCATTCAACTTGAATCCAGTTCCAGCCAACTTCTGACCTGCTTCTACTACTTGTGTAACGTATGAAGTCATTGACGTACAATTATCCAGTCGGATAGATATGAGGTTTCTTAATAGGCTTATTCTTCTTGTGAAGCCCGAATCGTCAAACAGCCCCTTAAAGCGTGTGAGTTGCGCGAACAGCGGAAATGGAATGTACAGTTTTATTGAAATGTCATTAATGTTACATTGCATATTATAGCACAGATGGCGCTAGTGGGCTTGAACTTAAATTAGGGTATTTTGATACAAACAACAATATTGAGTTTATCTCGTCAATATTATTTACTTGAAGATCCTTCATCATTTCCAAAGAAAGGATTTCTTCAACATTAGATTTGTTTGCTGTCAATTGCAATACAGCTGGATGTGGTTTCAAAAAAGCTGAATTAGATATGTTCCCGAAAGTTGATATGATTTGGTTCCCGAAATTTCAATAAGTCCTTGTAATTGGTTTAAAAGGATTGTTCCTTGATAAAGCTCTTGTACTGCAGGTACGTGTTGATTATTTATCATAGTGCAATTATGATTTTTGCTGGTCAAAATCTGTCGTACACAATTTGAATTACTTATGTCTAGGAAATGATCCTTATGACAAATGGTCAAATCATTAACTTTATTACATTATTACAATAAAAATGAGCTTATGACTCCTACTTTAGCCCACTGTAGAGCGTATTCTATATTAACTATTTCTTCCTTAATAATTTTTAACTTATTGCCTACTAATTCCTCTATTGTTCTTACTTCCTGTAGTGATTGTAACGTCTTTAATATGTCATTGGTTCTGTTAGTCAGTGTATTAATTCTGTCAATAGTGTCCTTATTCATAATTTTCTGTCGGTCGTTATTCCCTAGTAAACCGTTGATCCTTTCAGTAACTATTGTGTGGTCTTCGGCTATCCATTTCCATGCTGTCCCTTGAATATCAATTGATCGTTTCTTCCTTGGATTAATTCGTTTTAGAGCATCTTTAACCTGCTTTATGTCATAGAGAAGGAAAGGTAATACGGTGCTGTTCTTTAGTATTTTTTGTTGTATTTCAAGTTCTATTTCATTAATAGTCCTTTTGTACTCAGTCAACTCCAAAATGTTCCGTTTTGTAGTCTTGCTTGTCCTATGTGAATTGATATTAGCTGCGAGTTCGAGTAGTCCAATATGCTCGGCAAATATGGAAAATTTCCAAAAGTATTAATAATGCGTTCGTCATTTCCTGTTTCGGAAAAAATATAAAATTTTTATGGTAGTCAGGTTTTGATATTGTCCTTATGAATAATCCTGTTGCGAAATATAATTCTTACTTTATTTCCTAAGTCTTCTGCCACTTTTTGTTTCTTAAAACGAGGTGTAAGTTTATTTCGTTGGCCTATTATTTTTACATAAATTATATCTCCTGATTGATATGATTTAACTTAATTGCGATTGTTCCTTTGTATTATTTTTTCTTGTGCCTTTTTCAATGTATCACTTAAGTTATGGGAAATTTTGGTAAAGAAAATATCTGATGGTTTGTTGTTTATGAAAATTATTCGGTGTCTTTGGGAAATTGTTTTGAGCTAGCCTCAAAAAATTATGATTTTTATTTGCATTGCCCGTGCGGTTGAATTGCATGGCAAATGTAGCTCTAACATTGTTGGATTCGAGTGCTTTGGCTAAAGCATTGGGTAAATCACTCGGCGACAAGGAAAATATTATATTCGCTAATGGTGGATTTAATCCAGTTATAAAAACCCTGAGAGCGTACTGTCTATTGTTTTTGTTAAGTTCCTGGGTCAATTCAGAGTTCGAACCGTGTGTCATTATAGTTTTATTTATTAGGGCAGTCAACTCTTTATTTATATCATTGTAATATTCTATTATGCTCATAATGCTCAATTCCTGTTCTATGATATGGAGTGGCCGTTTTTCGGCATACGCAAAATCTAATCTACTAAGGACAGCATAAAAATTTAGTACTGTACCGTGATTTGTCAACATGTCGTTAGCTTCCTCAGTTATTTTATTCCTTAATATAGTCAGAGTAGCATAATATCTGCGGCTGCCTTTTGCGTATAATTTCATCGTATTATTAGCTGCTTCGCGCCAGCTAACATACGAATTTTTGCCATTAAAATTTGGCAATGATTTGATAA
This sequence comes from Neria commutata, assembly GCA_963457695.1. Lineage (NCBI taxonomy): Eukaryota > Metazoa > Arthropoda > Insecta > Diptera > Micropezidae > Neria > Neria commutata. Next base: position 27,989,808 of record OY735247.1, read on the forward strand.
CATCGAGCGATTCATCGCAACGAATTGATTCAGTATCGTTTGAGGTTCATATGCGGCAACTGTATCGAAATTCGTCAGTCGTCCAAGATTCCTGGTTAATTATTCTATCTTCACCTGTAAAGGCCCTACCTGAGCCCTACCTGAGCTTCTATTAAGTAAATTTTTCGGCACGTTGCATTTTGGGCAAAAATGCAGTCACGTTGTCGGAACGGATATAAATTTGACTGTGAGAACGAAATTATGTTTAGGCTGCGATATTGCAAAATATATCATATTTCTGTGGGAATGTTATTAATTATATGTTAATAATTGTTATTATTAACTAAATAGTTTTTGTAACTTTACGCAGAGATATTTTCACATATATTTTTTTCGTTGTGGAATTGGCAGTGTCTTTTGCTTTTCCTTGTTTGAGGATTTTTTCGCGCACTGCTCTCTCTGGCTCTATTTTTCTCCTTCATACAAACTGAGAGCTATTATTAAGCTACAATAAAGCTACGTTATCGTTGTTTTGGCTGAGCAAGTTTATAAGTGCTGAATCTCCTTCATGTGTCATTATAGTTTTATTTATTATCATCGTTAGTTTTTTCTCCACTTCATCATAGAATTCCACAAGTCATTTGCCCTTGTCGTCGACATTTCCTGTTCTACGAGGTATATGGGCTTTTTGTCAAAATATGTAAAATCGAGACGAGCAATTATTGGCTTAAAATTAAGGACTGTGTTGAAAGATGACTAGATGTGGTCTGCCGAACTAACAACTTTATTTCTAATGATCTCAACTGCTTGGTAGTGCTTTGAGCTACTACCGAATTTGCTGCCTGCCGCCATGAAACATAACGTTCTTGGTTACCACTTAATTCAGGCAATGTCTTAACCAAGTCGAGTGATTCGTCACACGTTCTTTAGGCGTCTATTGTAACTGGTACGTATTCCTCGACGGCTGTTCGAGGTTCTAACTGTGCTATTTTGGCAGTCAACTCAAACTATTTTTCAAAGTCACGTCTGGTTATGTTCGTTGCTGATTGTATTGCAGCAGTTAAAATTAGGGTCAAGTCGTTCTCCGTCATCTTATTTAATTCAAAATTTCAAAAATTCCACAGCACAACACAAGGAAAGAGTATAAAAAATGCAAAGATAAATGTTAAAAATTACCTCCAACAAAAACTACTGTTCTTTAAAAAAACCAAAACCAACTCTATTCCAAATTTCACAATAGATTAAAGTTTCAAAAACTTAACTTACTTACAATAGTGTAATAGTTAACATATGTGCTATAGTTTCTGCATTTTAAGTCCAGGCGAAGTGGTGACGATGCGGCGATTACACGAACTATAAATTATTCTAAAACAAAACACCGTTCGAGGAGTTCTATTGTCCTAAAAGCAGGACTTTAGGAGCTAAGTTAGAGCCAGTTAACTTTGGATGTTCGGTGGTTCGTGCTGTGCTCAAATAACAATTAAAGGATTCCTCTTCCGCGGTCAAACTTCCAATATATGGCTTCAATAGCCATGGTAACAGTGGGTACGCTGGATCATCAATGAAAAATAATGACATTTCAATGCCATCTGCTGACTTTCTGTAACGCGGAATTAGATAAGATTATTTTTGGAAGAGACCGGATTCACTGTAGCATCATGTGTACTCCCAGGTAGGCTTACGCTAACGTCGATGAACCATTGTGTGAAAAAAGTATAATTAGTTTCTTTATTGCTACATTAATAATACGACTTTAAACATAGTACATGGTCGACTACGCCTTGCATGATAATCGAAGACCATCCTTTGCGATTGATGTAACCCAATAAATACTAATTGTAAAGATGAGATGAAAAGTTTGGTTTTGCTCCATTTTATGTGTTTAATGTGTCATATGTCACACTTTTCAAACCGTTTTCAGTCGATTCGCTTCAAAAGTCAGTGTATAAACACCTGGCTCGAAAGCGCATTGTGTCAAAGCGAATCGATTGGGGCTGTCGAATAAACATGGTATATAACGAATCTCCACTCTTTCTTTCCGGAGTTGTCCGTTTTCTTTAGGACAATCCAGAGTGGGCTATTGTAGGAGGAGTTGCTCTCTCTTATAATCCCTTGTTTAAACATCTCGCTAATCTGCTGTCTAATTTCTAGTTCGTGTAAGTTAATTTCCGTCGTTAAGCACTATGTGCTTTTTCGCTTGAACGCGGAAAAGCCTTTTTCAAGCACTATGTGCTTCTTTTATTGAATTGGTTGCTTCTCACTAGAAGTGAGCTTAAAGACTAAAAACTCAAAAGCTCATCTGCCTAATTCTACCCTTTTTGGACGTGTCGTGGAATTTGCTGCGGTTGCTATTGTTGCTCTAGTTGATGGTGGTGTTGTTGTTTCTGCAGTTGAAGGTGGAGATGTTGTTTCTGTTATCGTTCGCAGTACCTGCAGTGGAAAACTGCTTATCGTGCATGGGAGCACAGGGTGCAAGCGATTCCCACAAATGTGCCGGGTCTAGTTTGCCGTCACATCCGCTGTTGTTATTCGCATCACGATAACTACTCCTCCCGTAAATAGGAGTCGTCCACGACGTTTCCAAGGTTCCTCTGAGCTTCTACGCCTACTTGGTTTATGCTGAGTGTAACGCCACCATTGTTTGTTGGTTTCTTGAGTTTCTTGATTAGCATGATTAAAAGAATTTCTATCGTTATTGCTATAGCCAGGATAATCCAGCTACGTGTCTGGACGTCCTGTCGTAGCGACGTAATGTGCTTTAAATTTATAGCATGCATTTCTGTATTTATGAAAATTTTTCTGTCCTGTCCTTGTATCAGTTCTTCTTGCTTAGTCTTTGGTTCCATGAAATCGTCAAAATCAGGTGTACGTGCTATATATTTTAAAACTGCTCCTAAAATGTTTATGGCTCGAGCGTGACGATGGTGCGTTTTTAGTGTCCCAATGAGACTTGATATATGCAAGTCTAATTCAATAATTTTGTTTACTCCAGGAAAGGCGTCCATAATGGAATACGTCTCTTCCACAAAGTTTTCAAACACCGTCAAGTTTGTACTATGTGTCAATATTCCGTAGTCCTCGTATATTGCGACAAGGCCCCTGTCTAATGGTATGTAGAACGATTGAGTAAAATCCATCAGCCTACAGCGTGCCAGTTGGGTGGAACTGACAACCGCCAGTAATAGTGTAATAATAAACATATGTTCTATAGCTTCTGCTTCTGAAGTCCAGGCGAAGTGGTGACGTTGCGTCGATTACACGAACGATTGTTTATTTAAAAATTGTTTGTCTGCTATCAGGAACAGTGCGTCGATTACACGAACGATTGTTTATTTTAAAAATGTTATGTCTGCTAACAGGAACAGTGCGCCGATTACACGAACGATTGTTTATTTAAAAAATGTTATGTCTGCTAACAGGAACAGTGCGTCGATTACACGAACGATTGTTTATTTAAAAAATGTTATGTCTGCAAACAGGAACAGTGCGACATTTACACTAACGATTGCATATTTAAAAATTGTTTGTCTGCTATCAGGAACAGTGCGTCGATTGCACGAACGATTGTTTATTTAAAAAATGTTATGTCTGCTATCAGGAACAGTGCGTCGATTACACGAACGATTGTTTATTTAAAAAATGTTATGTCTGCTAACAGGAACAGTGCGCCGATTACACGAACGATTGTTTATTTAAAAAATGTTATGTCTGCTATCAGGAACAGTGCGTCGATTGCACGAACGATTGTTTATTTAAAAAATGTTATGTCTGCTATCAGGAACAGTGCGTCGATTACACGAACGATTGTTTATTTAAAAAATGTTATGTCTGCTATCAGGAACAGTGCGTCGATTACACGAACGATTGTTTATTTAAAAAATGTTATGTCTGCTATCAGGAACAGTGCGTCGATTACACGAACGATTGTTTATTTAAAAAATGTTATGTCTGCTATCAGGAACAGTGCGTCGATTACACGAACGATTGTTTATTTAAAAAATGTTATGTCTGCTATCAGGAACAGTGCGTCGATTACACGAACGATTGTTTATTTAAAAAATGTTATGTCTGCTATCAGGAACAGTGCGTCGATTACACGAACGATTGTTTATTTTAAAAATGTTATGTCTGCTATCAGGAACAGTGCGTCGATTACACGAACGATTGTTTATTTAAAAAATGTTATGTCTGCTAACAGGAACAGTGCGCCGATTACACGAACGATTGTTTATTTAAAAAATGTTATGTCTGCTATCAGGAACAGTGCGTCGATTGCACGAACGATTGTTTATTTAAAAAATGTTATGTCTGCTATCAGGAACAGTGCGTCGATTACACGAACGATTGTTTATTTAAAAAATGTTATGTCTGCTAACAGGAACAGTGCGCCGATTACACGAACGATTGTTTATTTAAAAAATGTTATGTCTGCTATCAGGAACAGTGCGTCGATTACACGAACGATTGTTTATTTTAAAAATGTTATGTCTGCTAACAGGAACAGTGCGCCGATTACACGAACGATTGTTTATTTAAAAAATGTTATGTCTGCTATCAGGAACAGTGCGTCGATTACACGAACGATTGTTTATTTAAAAAATGTTATGTCTGCAAACAGGAACAGTGCGACATTTACACTAACGATTGCATATTTAAAAATTGTTTGTCTGCTATCAGGAACAGTGCGCCGATTGCACGAACGATTGTTTATTTAAAAAATGTTATGTCTGCTAACAGGAACAGTGCGTCGATTACACGAACGATTGTTTATTTAAAAAATGTTATGTCTGCTAACAGGAACAGTGCGACATTTACACTAACAATTGCATATTTAAAAATTGTTTGTCTGCTATCAGGAACAGTGCGCCGATTGCACGAACGATTGTTTATTTTAAAAATGTTATGTCTGCTAACAGGAACAGTGCGCCGATTACACGAACGATTGTTTATTTAAAAAATGTTATGTCTGCTAACAGGAACAGTGCGACATTTACACTAACGATTGCATATTTAAAAATTGTTTGTCTGCTATCAGGAACAGTGCGTCGATTACACGAACGATTGTTTATTTAAAAAATGTTATGTCTGCTAACAGGAACAGTGCGTCGATTACACGAACGATTGTTTATTTAAAAAATGTTATGTCTGCTAACAGGAACAGTGCGACATTTACACTAACAATTGCATATTTAAAAATTGTTTGTCTGCTAACAGGAACAGTGCGTCGATTACACGAACGATTGTTTATTTAAAAAATGTTATGTCTGCTAACAGGAACAGTGCGATATTTACACTAACAATTGCATATTTAAAAATTGTTTGTCTGCTAACAGGAACAGTGCGTCGATTACACGAACGATTGTTTATTTAAAAAATGTTATGTCTGCAAACAGGAACAGTGCGACATTTACACTAACGATTGCATATTTAAAAATTGTTTGTCTGCTATCAGGAACAGTGCGCCGATTGCACGAACGATTGTTTATTTAAAAAATGTTATGTCTGCTAACAGGAACAGTGCGACATTTACACTAACAATTGCATATTTAAAAATTGTTTGTCTGCTAACAGGAACAGTGCGTCGATTACACGAACGATTGTTTATTTAAAAAATGTTATGTCTGCTAACAGGAACAGTGCGATATTTACACTAACAATTGCATATTTAAAAATTGTTTGTCTGCTAACAGGAACAGTGCGTCGATTACACGAACGATTGTTTATTTAAAAAATGTTATGTCTGCAAACAGGAACAGTGCGACATTTACACTAACGATTGCATATTTAAAAATTGTTTGTCTGCTATCAGGAACAGTGCGCCGATTGCACGAACGATTGTTTATTTAAAAAATGTTATGTCTGCTAACAGGAACAGTGCGTCGATTACACGAACGATTGTTTATTTAAAAAATGTTATGTCTGCTAACAGGAACAGTGCGACATTTACACTAACAATTGCATATTTAAAAATTGTTTGTCTGCTATCAGGAACAGTGCGTCGATTACACGAACGATTGTTTATTTAAAAAATTTTATGTCTGCTAACAGGAACAGTGCGTCGATTACACGAACGATTGTTTATTTAAAAAATGTTATGTCTGCTAACAGGAACAGTGCGACATTTACACTAACAATTGCATATTTAAAAATTGTTTGTCTGCTAACAGGAACAGTGCGTCGATTACACGAACGATTGTTTATTTAAAAAATGTTATGTCTGCTAACAGGAACAGTGCGTCGATTACACGAACGATTGTTTATTTAAAAAATGTTATGTCTGCTAACAGGAACAGTGCGACATTTACACTAACAATTGCATATTTAAAAATTGTTTGTCTGCTAACAGGAACAGTGCGTCGATTACACGAACGATTATTTATTTAAAAAACACAACGCGGTTCGAGGAGTTTTATTGTCTTAAAAGCAGGACTTTAGGAACTCAAGTTGGGCGCCAGTTAACTTGCAGTGTTTTATATTTGTTTTTATTCGTATTATGTATATATTCATAAAATAAACAGTTCTCAAAAAAAAAACTTAAAAAATACAAAATCACAAAGTTTCATATGTGTCTGGGGTAAATATTCAGGTGTGTTTACAAATCTTTCTGTATTATATACATATGTAAACCTTTTTAAACCTGTTTCATCCGCATTATACACTAGATCAGTGATGTTAAATAAATTTTTGAAAAATCCCTACGTAGCCCAAAAAAAATCCCTACTTTTCCCTACGGTACAAACAAATTTTCCCTACAAAATTCCCTACATGTTTTTTTTCTTCTACTTCTACTAGAATGAATTATATATAACGCACGAAACAAATTATATGTTTTAGTTTTGAGTTAAAGTGCATTTTGTAACACCTTTCATATAATTTTTTATTTTAGGTACATAAAAATATACATTTTTACAGTAGCGCGCATAAAAGGACAAATAATTAGTTTTTATATTATATTCAGTTCTTTTTTAAACAATAACTTAAAAACAAAACATATTAATCAGTTTTCAAACTGATATCACAAAAATTGCATCCATTTCTCTGTTTAAAACAAGAAAAACTTAAAAACAAAAACTTAAGTTTAGTTTTAAAACTGAGTTCAGTGAAAAAATCACTGTTTAAAACAAGAAAAACTTAAAAACAAAAAGTTCAGTTTTTAAACTGAGATCACAAAAATTACATTAATTTCATTTTCTGAGACTAAGTTATACTGATCTAAATACTTATTTGTATTTGGCAAAGGAACAAAGTTTCAATACTAAAAAAAGTATACATTATTGCACATGGTCATACAGTTCTACTGACACCATTTTCTTTAAATGAGCCTCACTACATTGGAAGTTACGGCAATCTTGATTTTCGTCTTGCAAAAAAGAACGAACAATGCAAATAGATGTCAAAATTTGATGGCTGAGCTTATTTCTCTTTTTTGTGCGGACATCTGTCACAATAGAAAAAATTCTTTCTGAATCTGCATTGCCATGTGGTAGTGATAAAACTAATTTGGCCAATTTTGTCAAAATAGGAAAAAGAAACTTGTCATTAAAATTTTTCATGTAAGTGATTTTGCTCCAAAATTTTTCAATACTCATTTTTAAAAGATCTGATTTCTCATCCTCTGAAAAATTATACTCAAAGGTTCTCCACTCTTGTAGGGCAGAACCAACGTCAACATTTGCAATTTTACAAATATTTTGAAATGCAAATTCATTCTTATTGCCTTTTACCGCCATGGCAATTTCTGGGTTTAAAAATTCGATTTCTTTAAATAACTTAGTTTTGAGCGGTAATCTCCGCTGAATCTCTTCTAATGCAGTGACATAGAATTGCAAGCAATCCATCCTGATTTTGTTTGCTGCCGTTTTTGGTACAGCAGTAAGGAGCTCGTTGCATTCATGCCCAAGAAAAACTTCCTCAAGCGGGAGCGAAATATGCGGTGATCTAACAACACAATTAATATTAAGCTCAGATTTTTTGATAAAGTTTTGGCCTAAGCTTAAAAATATCTTTACTGACTCTCGCTGCAACACCTGTATTAAAGGTGCCTTCGACTGAAAAAGTGCGTTCAAAGTATTAAAATAATTAAGTACATACTTAAGGAAATATAAATAAATTTTATTGCACTCGTTATTGAGTTCATAATAAATCGTTTCTGTTGATTTTAATTTATCTTGCGTGGTAGCTTGACTAAAAAATGCTACCAATACGTCCCAGTTTTCTAACACGCTTTCTACGCATTTGTGATGAGAGAGCCACCTGGTTGCAGAAGTCCGCAGGATTTTCTTTTTTTTCTCGCGAAGCATTTCCTGAAGAGCTTGTAACTCTGCGCATCTTTTGGAACTTCCCGAAACGTACGTACCGATTTGCCGCAAAAGATCCTCCGGTCCTCTTGGTAGCGCTAAACAAGCCTTACTGGCAATAATTGCAGCTGAATGGCATATGCACTTGACAACGACAGCATGTGGATTGTCGTGTATTAGTCTGGACGCAAATGAATTGTGCTGGCCGATCATTACACTGGCACCATCGCTGCACATACCTTCAATGTAATAAAACAGCCTTATTAGAAATTTTATATATACAGAAAATAAATAAGCTATTTACCAATAATGTTGTCAAATGGAATTCCAAGAGAGAGAATACATTCCTTGAAAAGTCTGTACGGTGCTTCTGCAGTACAATCAGTTTGTATTGGAAGTAAATCCAGCAGCTTAACCACCACTCGCTCGCTTTCCTCATCGAAATATCTTATCTAATTTCTCCTTTTCCACCTTTGCTAACACATTTTTTATAATGCTGGTGCACTTATTTCTTCCAAGTTCTGAATTTCGTATAATTTCAGAATCAGGCACGATCTCTTTCAAAAGTGGGATTAAGTGATCAACCACTTGTAGCGCCACATTGTGTTCTGCAAAGAACATGCTCAGCCTGATTTCGAAGTTTTTCGAGGCATCTGGCTTATTCGTTTTCTTCGTGAAAAAATTATTAATCTTGGATGTCTTTTTTATTGCCTTTAGATTTTTTTGGTGCATTTTAGTTTCAGCATGTTTAAGCAAATCACTCTTGCCGCAGTTCAAAACTTTGTTGCATGCAGCGCATTTGCATTTAAACATATCGTTTGGTAAAGCTTCCAACCAGCCATTAAAATTGTCATCTTCCAGCCATTTGTTGTTAAACTTTTGCTTTCGGTATTTGCATTTTTGCCCCTTGTTTTCCTCCGAAGACTCACTTGAAGTGGAAGAGTTCATTTCTGCAAAATATATTCACTTTAAATATAAATAAAAGCTGAAAATAAATTTTTTATACTTACTTCAATAGTCGAAAATTTTTGCCAATTTTTGCTACCAAAAAGCGCGCGTTAGTTAAACAATGTGGCCACAGTGTACATTCAGATAGTTAAGTTTTCCCACTATGGCAATGATGCCATACAAACAAAAGGTTAAAGAGTATTGCCACAAGTAGAATGTTTGATTTGACATCTTTTTTGTGTTTTTAATTAAGTACTTTTTAAAATTTTCCGCTAGTTTTTAATTTTTTCGACCTCACTTAAAAATTCCCTACATTTTGATAATTTTAAAAAATCTGTCTTTTTTTTCCCTACACCTATTTTTTTCGACGAAAATCCCTACATGTAGGGAATTTTCCCTACGTTTAACATCACTGCACTAGATTAGGAGGAAAGTCTTTGAATAAATTTGGAATTTTCGCCACAAGTTTTCCGAAAAGCAATGTCCTCATTTTTCTTCCAGCGGTGCAGCCAGCCATCGTTCGGCTCGAAACCATCTACCTCCATCGTAATGTCAAATTGCTTACCTCTTCGCAAATCATGAGCCCGGTGATGACTGCGTTTTTGCATCTCATGTCTTGGAACCACATTGTAACGGCCTTGTTTACCATTTCGTAGTGCCCTGGCCTGAAGCGTTTTCGGGTGGTGTTCCCATGACTGGTGCTAAAAGCTTCTTGGTTGATTTTTTAAGATGCGCGAAATTGTTGAAATATTGACCTCATATTTTTTAGGCAGGGCCTTCCGACTGCAGCCAGCTTTAAAGGACTCAACTAATTTCAGCTTTTTTTCGAACATTTACCGAGTTAAATTCGTTATCAAAAACAAATGTTTTTACATGGCCTTTGATATAAAAAAAAAAATCGTTTATTTTCCCTATACAAATTATAAAAATCATAAACTCCGTTTAATTTCGGAACATCCTTTTTCTTTATTCTGTTGACTCTTCACTGGATCATTTACAAAATCAGTTTTAATTTAGGAACATCATATTTCCTTTTCAGTTGACAAATCACAAAATCAATTTGAATTTAGGAACATCATATTTCCTTTTCAATTGACAAATCACAACTTCAGTTTTAATTTATGAACATCATATTTCCTTTTCAATTGTGTAGAAAATACACACGTTTTATTTCTTTTCTATTCCGCTTGCGCTTCAAGCACACCGAATAATTAACAATGCTTTTATTAAAAAAAGTTCGATAATGGCATTTAACAAGCACACCGAATAGTGGTTGTGCGTTAGCTTTCTTTTACAATTTCACAATCGAAGTACAATGACCGAGCACGACTGCTCTCAATAGCAACTCAATATCAACTGCCGTCTTTGAATAATTTCTCTCGCGTCAGAAGGAGTGTGAGCAAGGAAAGAAGAAAACGCCATTCGCTAACTATAGATTCTAACTTTATTTCCTAAGTCCTCTTTTACTTTGTGCTTCTTAAATCTTGGTAGCAGCTTATTCCTCTGCCCTATGCTTCTCGGCGGTTTCGGAGAAAATTATGACATCGTCCGCGTAAACGTGGCATGTCTTACCGATCAACTCCCTAAGGACGTCATCTATGGCGCGTTGAAAAATACTCGGCGCGTTCTTTAATCCGAAAGGTAGGCGACAGAATTCAAACTTTCCGTTGTTAACTGAGAATCCGGTTTTTTCGCGATCTTTAGGGTCTAACAATATTTGATGAAACCCGCTTTTTAGGTCGAGAGTTGAGAAGAATTTACCTTTGCCTAGGTTTGAAAGAATTACGGAGGTATCTGGCATCGGATATTTGTCCGCAATGGTAAATTTATTAAGTTTTTGAAAGTCAATGACGAGTCGGAAATCTTGGTTTTCGCTATCTTCAGCAGACTTCTTTTTTACGACCCAGATTGGGCTATTGTAAGGGCTACGAGATGATTGTAGGGCCGGGAGATAATCCATTAAAAGAAATGGAAGATTATGCGTAATGCAGAACATTACGATCGCAAGCTCCGCATTCCGCACGTTCTGACGCAGTTTGCCTTCTTCTAAATCAACATATTTCTTAATGCTTATTTGATTCTTCTTGGCCTCGTAGCTTTATGTGTGAAAAGTAGTCTTCTCGTGATTTTTTAGATGTGTGAAGTGATTTAAAATAGTTTTAGAACACACGACGCAAAACGAGCATCCACCTTTTTCTTGCAACCAGTCGAACATTTGGAGCCACTCGCTTCGAAATTTTCTTTTTGAAGGCTGCTTATCAGTTTGATCACTGTAAAAAACTTATAACCTTAAAAAGAAAGTTCAACTATTTATGCATGTTTGTATATCACTTTTACCTGCAAGAATTTTCGGTGCTGCTTTCACACCTTAATCCACCAGTTCTCGGCGTTTTATTTACAAATCTAAATACAAATCAAAATGATATACTTCTTAGAAATATACCCGAAACAAATTACCTGTCCATGATTCGTCTTCATCCGCAGCTGACTGACTTCAGAATATTGAAAAACGCGCGATTTTCTCGAATCTTTGCTGAATTGAAACTTTGAACGTTGCACTTGTCGAATTTCCTTCTTACAAATTGTATGTGCTAGAAGAGGATAGTCTAATAAGCACAAAATTTTACGCGGGAGCTTATATTCAGCATTAACTTTGACGTTTTCTTTTTTCATTTTTATTACATCTCTCTTTAAACACAGGACTGTTATATATACAGAGATGCTTAAAGTTTTTGCGGAGAAATTTTTTAGAAGTAAAATTATTATTATGAAGGGCTTTGCCTACCAAAAATCCTCAAAAATCACAACAAACCAACCAACCTACCAAAACATAATTTGAAGAAACGAAACTACCAATTTTGGTCCGATTGGACCAAAACGGCAACACTGCTCCTTAGCCACACCTTTGTGCCCCTTGGCACCATCACGCCAATCTGCGCTCTTCTGCGAAACTGTCTTGCTTGTGCCTCTTTCAGCAACTCTCGAAACTTTCTTAATCGCACCTCCAGCCGCTGTCAACTGAACGGCTTCTCTCTCAACCGGTGTTTTTACCTGCACTACCTTTTGTCTGAACTCTGCACTATCTTCAGTCATAACCAAGTCAACCTGCTTTTATTATTACCGATAACCAGTGCGTAATCTAAATCTCGCTCCCTAGCTAGGTGGAAAGTGATATCTAACGATATGCCGTCGACCACAACGTTAATCACAAAGCTGCCAGTTGTTATAAGCTTGCTTTTGCCGATTCCCACTAAACGTCGTCTTTCTTTGCTCAATGTAACATCCAGTTGCAACATCATGAGCGTGTCATAACGCATCAGGCATAGATCAGATCCCGTATCTATCAGTGCCGACACATTATGTCCATTAAATGGAATGTCTTTAAAAATTAGGTTACCAATCTTTTTTGTCTTCGCCGATTTTATGTCAGCAACTTCGTCAGTCATTGTATTGATTTTACCACCCTCTGCCTTGACAGGTTTTTCTGCTACTTTGCATTCTGAAGCTTTGTGGCCTTCTTTGCCACATTTGTAGCATTTCATGCGATTCTTCGGGCAATTCCGGGCGAAATGCGAAACGTCACCACAGCTGTAACATTTCTTCTGCGTCGAATTTGAATTCTGCTGCCCCTTGTTTGTTGACAATGGTTGAGCTTGATTCGCGTTCGTATATTGAGGTTTGCTGGATCTTATCTTGTCGTACACTTTAATCTGATCTTTCAGATCTTGGATGGTTTTTGCCTGGTACAGATTAATTTTGTTGGATTTTGCGTCTGGAATCCCGTCAATAAAATACTCTATGAGGCTGCTATCGTCCAAGTTTATTGACTTGGCAATTTCCATCAGGCTGTATAGGTATTCTCTAAGGTCTTCTCCTTGCTTTTTCCGACGATTTCGCAGCATTCGATGCACTTCGATCGATGACAGAGCTGTACCAAATTCCTCGCGCAATGCTAGCTTTAATGAGCTCCAATTGCTTAAACCATTCTGGCTGCGCACAAACATTTTCGCTGCACCCTTGAGCAATTGCTTACTATATATAAATTTTTGTAAGTCGCTCCAACGCACTGCCAACGCATTTTCCTCAAAATCTTCTAGCCAGTGTTCGAAGCTGGGCTGACCAGATCCGGAAAATGAGGTCATGGAATCTTCGACGTCACGAAGGGTGAATGTCGACCGTTCAACAATCGGCTCTCGCACGCTATGCAGACTTGTTGCATCGTCATAGTCGGAACCTTCATCGGCTTGCTCAACATTCAGGCCGAAGTGTACTAGCAACCTTTGCTGTAAGTCCGCTTTCAGTCCGGTTGTGTCCAGACCCAAACCTCCCAATTTCTCTCTCAGTTCGTCGACTCTAAGTCTCAAAATTTGGTCACGGTCCATGTCGTACAATTTATTTTGCCAATATAAAGTTTATTAAATTCAATATTGAAGTACTAAAGGAAACAAAATTTATATCAAAACAAATTAGCTAAAATATTTTATAAGAAATACAATTATCAAAATATTTTACTTCGATTTCCAATATGCAAGCAATTTCATCAAACTTATCAAAAACTTATGTACGCAATGTCAATGCAACCAAAACAAAACCTTATTTTAAATTCCAATTAGAATCTCTGCTTTGTTTACATTTACTTCGTTCCAATTCCTTTGCGTTTCTATTTTTCCTTTTGCTTGCATCAACTTGGCTTCAATTTATTTGAAACTGTTCTCGTTTCTCTCTTTTACACTTTAATCTCTGTGCGCTTCTTTCTCAACTTTTCTTTACTTTTGATGTGCCCAAAATTAAAAATTTCTCTTTCAACTTAAACTTCTTTTACAGCGAAACAACACCTTCGCACTTTCGCACAGTACGCAAAATAATAACGCAACTTCTTTTCTGCAAAACAATACAAAACTACTTTTCCACTTATCTCTACACAGCTTCAGCCACAGAATATTCCCTCGCCGCAGTCTCAAACGTTGCCACGCTCTCTACCTCACTGTAGTCTGCACGCTTCGATCTCTTGCACTGCTCTCACAAACGTCACGTCGCCGCGCTCTCTACCTCGCTGTAGTCTGCGCGCTTCGCTGCCGTCACTCGCTATAGCGCATATGCGCTCTCTTCTCTTTGCTGACTTCGCGGCTGTCGTAGTTTTTCAAGCTTACGCTACTCGTAGCGTCGTTGCTTCTTGTTGTTGTTTCTTCGTTGTTATTTCTGCGCTCGTCTTTTACTTGCGCATTTTGCCTTTCTACGCGTCGGTTTGCCTTCTCTCTTCTGCGCGTCAATGCATGCGCTGGCTTGGCCGTTTGAAATTTTCGTAACGGTTTTCAAGTTAATTTATGAAATTTTGCCAATTCTTGCATATTTTCTGCGAAACTTTTTTGGTCACTGCGCTCAAACGTTTAGTGCGCTCATTCTGACACAATTTTTGCCGAACAATTGTTTGGGTTTAAAGATCACTAGCATTTGCTTGGCTTTTCCATAGCCTTTTTCGCAGTTAGCACAGTCACAGTTCGCACTTTTGTCAAATACAAGCACCGTTCTCACTTCTAGGTGCTTCTCTTTCTCAAATGTTTATTTTAAATGCAATTTCAGTTCAACCGCATTGTCTTGTGAAATTCTTTTTCACACTTCTGCCTCGTTCACTTTGCAGGCGGATTTTTTTTCGTACGATTCCACTTTCGACACCAATTTGTGGGATTTAAAGACCCCGTTGTTAATGTTTAATAAAAGTATGCATTTTATTATAATAACAAAAAGTGAACAATGTGAAAGACTTAAACTAAATAATGCGAGTGTTACATTTTACATTTTTATGTCTGCACGACGCGAAGGCAATTTCACAACTCAACTTCCGTCTTTCGTCCGTGTCGGGGTTTTGTTTCGTTTGTCATGCTGTGTTTAATGTTTCGTCAGGGTTGTATTTGATGTTAGTTAGTAAGTACGTCCGCTTCGGGTTGCTCGTCCGTCAGATCCCACATGTATTGCAAAATTGTATACATAAATTGATATACATACATACATATGTATTTTTAAAGCGATCTTTAAAAATCTCTATCTGCAAAATCTAGAAAATAAGCAAATGAAAAATTATAGAAATGTTGATAGGTGTAAAGAAGCAATAAATAGTAAATCCTCAAAAAACAAAGAAAATATTGTCATATGAAAAGCAAATTTGCTACAAGCTAAGAACCTGCAAAAGTGTGAAAATGTAATGCTCATACAAATTATGTTTTGTCCAGCACTATGTGCTTCTCCAAATACTGAAAGTCCAACACGATGTGCTTTTCGCAGATTTAGATTAAGCGCGATGCGCCGTGTATTTTAGTAAATTATATTTTATTATAAATCTTTTATTTTTCCGGCAACAGAGTTAAGTCTTTATTATAAACTTTCTTATAAACTTTTACATTCTTTTACAGCAACAGTATTAGATATTATTATAAACCTTATGTTTTCACAGTAACAGGATTAGATCTTTATTATAACCTTTGTTTCCACGGTAACAAAATTAGACCCTGCTATGCAGGTTGACTCTCGCACTCCGACTAACTTTTGACTTTGGATAAGAAGCCCACAAGCCCGTTCGCTTGACCAGAATTTGCCAAATCAGCAGAACTTACCTTCCCACGGTTTGGCACGTTTGGCAGGCGGGAATTTGAATATTGCGGCGGGCAACCCGATGCCGCGAATTTGCAAACTTTAGATATGGCACGTAGAGTGCTGGACAACGGAAATGGACGAGACAAATTTCCACAGAAATTGTTTACATGCAACCTGTCTCTGGAACGAAAAGATGCCCTTGACAGGTGGTTGCATGTAACATGTCTGCAACGTGCCTTAACTTACATACATATAAGTTATTAGATTCCGTTTTTGCGCGATGCGCACTGCTTTATTTCCAGATTCTAACTAACTACAAACTTAAAGCTAACTTATCATCTACCCTAGGCGACACTGCTTGCAGTCTGCGATTGTTGTTGTTGTTGTGGTGCCTGTTGCCGTAGCTTCCTCTGCTGCTGCGATTGTGGTTGTTGTTGTTGCACTTGGAATGCAGTGCAGCGTGGGAAGGTGCTGACGCGCACAGTTCTCGCGCTGCCCACTGTCTAGCGGATACCACTAGTGTAATGATTATGGGTGTAAGAAGGGCTGTTATCCACCAGTATGTTCTTTGCAGCGAAACTTCCTCTCTTAGCGTGGTGATATGGTTGATGTTATCCAAGTGGATTTTGTGCAGGTATGGTAAGGACAATTTTCTTTCGTGCTCGAGATACTTTACTTCCAATGTTTTGGGTGGGTGCGGTTCTATGAAGGCTTCGATCCTTTCGACGCGATACTCCGAGTCGTTAATTTTAATTGAGTTGGCGAATGTAAGGAGAAATGTGCCAGTAACAGTTATAACCTGCGTATCCGAAATTGTAGTTGAGCGCACGTCATTTAAGATAATTGTTCCTTCCGATACTTTTTGAATTTGTGGCAAATGGTAGGATGTTTCCGTTTGGCATGCTGCCGTGTCATTGTTCAGCAGATGCGATAGGCGGCAAGGTGATACCGCTGGTTGGCAAACATTTGCTGAAGCTATGTTGATGCAGTTTTTGACAGGTTCGATGATATTCCTGCAGTTGGCCGCCTCATTTGTGCTTAATTTGATTATTGTGCTATTACGTATTACAGGAAAAATTTGGAAAAATTTACAAAATTTTTGAATAATAGGTACTTTTAGAATATAATGAATTACATCATTGTTTTGTAATATTTTTACAGTGGAGACCCTAAGTATATCACTTATACTAAGTGGTACGGCTTCAGTGTTTACAAGCTGTTCAATTTCGAGCGTGTCTAGAATTAGTGGGTTTATTATGTTGTTTTTTCCCAAGACTACCGAAAGTACTATCGTGTTAAGATGATTAATGATATTGTCGTTTCTATTAATGAGGAGTTCCGCCAATAGCTCTTCTTTCTGTATAGCGTTGTCGGAGTGACTCCCCAATGTGTTTATGTTTTCTGATATTTTGTTAATTTGTTCCTGAATCAGAGAATTAATGTTAGTTTGCCTATTGTTATTTTCAATTAACATGTTTTGTTTTGTCAAGAGTAATTCGTAGTCGTCGTGATCGGGGGTGCCAGCCACAAACTTCAGAGCCGATCCGATGAAGTCGATTGATCTTGCGAATCTCCTATGAATTTGGAGTGTGTCTATTATCCGTGTAATCTCGCTAATCTGTTGCTTTAGAGTTTCCACAATCTCTGGATCACGGATTTCCGAAGACAGTGAGAACGATTGCTGGGCTATTGCTTGGTATTCGGTTAGGTTTGTAGTATGGACGAGGTAAGTGTAGTTGTCGTAGAGTGCAGTATTTCCGTTAGTTACCGATATAAAGTGTGCAAGTTAAACAAATTTGTTGGATTAGCTCTTCGAACCGTACGGTTCGCTGGTCGAGTTTAATCTGCTTTATTGAAATCTCTTTTCCCACAATAGAACTTATTATTTAGGCTAAAATGTACTTATATTTCTAAGTCAGCAAAACTGCACTCAAGGTTGCAGCGTTCCCACCGTCGAGCTCCGCTTTTGCTGCGATCGGTGTTGTGTTGCGGCTGGCGGTGTTGTTGTTGTTGCTACCAATAACAGGAAATGCTGATTTTGTGACATGGAGACACCGTCTGCAACGCTGTGACCGTGTGACCATGTTTAACTTGCATGGGTGTAGTCGATAATCTTTGCTTGGCACCATTGGGAAGCACTGAGTACCCTGAAAAAGATTATCGCAGATTACTTTTATGGACTTTTCTCCCATTGATCAGAACTGTTGTGCCTAAATCTTTTTCTACTGTACCCTCTAAAAATATTTTATCAAATTTACATACTAAACGTCGGTTTCTGCGTACAAATACTTTTTCGCCAGGTTGGTATGTCATAGTTTTAGTGTTTTTGTTGTGTCTTTCTATTGTTTTTTCCTGTGCTATTTTTAGTTTCTTTATTATATCATGTAGTTTTTCTCGTGGATAGTTATGTAATACGTTAGTTGGTTTTTCGTCTATAACGGTGTGGATGCTATTGTTATATTTGATGGTAGCTAACAAAATAAGACTGATAATGTCCATAATTTCCTCTTGGACACGGACGCAGCGAGCTATTTCGAGCAAAGTTGAGTGAAATTTCTCGACCTGTCCGTTACTTTCGCTGTGAGAAGGTGGAATGAAAAACTGTTCTATGGAAAAATGATCTCTTAGTAAAGTGGAAATAGTGCTGGACTTGAATGCTCTTTCATTATCGGCGACTAGTAGCCTTACCTTCTTAAATTTAAGCAGTATTTGAAGAATACCTATTCTAACATCAATAGAAGACCTAGAAGCTATTGGAATTACTACTGCAAATTTCGAAAACTTGTCAATACAAGTAAGGAAGTGTTGTTTTTGAGTGATTAACACATCGATATGAAGAATTTCTCCCGGAAAATTCGGTATTGGTGTATCTGAGATTTTAACTTTTGGTGGCTTCCTCTGGTATTTGTTTTCCAAACAAACTTTACAGTTTTTTATTATGGATTTTAACATTTTCTTTATACCCGGAAAGAAGTATTCTTCGATTATGATTGTTTAAAATTTTCCTGCAGGCATCTATGTGCACGGTTGTGCTCGTTCGTGATTATTTCCCATTTGTCGTCCTCATTAGTAATATCTATTACCATATGTTCTGTATGGACGAATTTAACAGAGGGAAATGACGATATTATAGGATCCTGGATCTCGGCCAGAGTTGGAAGGTCACAATGGATTGCATTCGTTATATGGGGATTTACACTGTCTTTGAGGTATTTGATTAAAGTGTCAATACTAGCAAAATTTATAGTATGGCGTATGAATTTTTGGAAATATATTTTTTTCCCCTAAAGCTGTGGTTTGATTTTGAAACAATCAACTGGTTCCTAAATTGATTCACTGGAATCTTAATAGTTTTTATTGTTGCCGATAAAGAGATTTGACTATGCACTGTATCGTCAGTATTGTCGGACAAATTATTGATATATGGTGCGAATTCTTCTATGAACGCACGCCATCGCTTCATTTTTGAATTCGGATTTTTATCTGAAATAGCATGGGTTAAGGGTTGATGATCTGTGAAAATCTTAATATTTGTTGTTCCATAGAGGTAGTGCTTTAGAGCTTTCAATGCCCATACTATTGCAAGCAGTTCTCGCTCGTTAGTGGCATAATTTTCTTCTGTTTTTGACAATGTTCGGGATATAAGTGTGATAGGTTTGCCTGCTTGTGACAGAACTGCTCCCAATGCAGCAGATGAGGCGTCTGTCGTTAGTTCGAATGGTTTACTATAGTCGGGATAAACTAACAAAACATCGTCAGATGATAGAATATTTTTCAATTTTTCGAATGCTAGCAGTGCTTCTTCGTCCAGTTTAATTTTTTTTTGCTTCGACTGTCGTGTACCTATGTGGCCATTTTCTCCTCGGAGATATTTGGTGAGTGGTTTCGCTATGCTCGCATATTCTCTGATGAATCTCCTATAGTAGCCAGAGAGACCTAAAAAGGATCGCAATGCCCTCAACGTTTTAGGTGTTTCATATTCGAGAATGTCGCGCACCTTTTCGGGACAAGTTTTAATGCCGTGCTGAGATACTACAAAACCCAGAAATTTTACTTCAGTTTTAAAAAATTTAGACTTTTCTTGTGAAACTCTCATGCCTGCTTGCTCTAATTTTGATAGGATTTGGTCTATGTGTTTCAAGTGAGAATACTCATCTGGTGAGTGGATTATGATGTCATCCATATAGACTTGACAGAATTTACCAATGTTGTCACGCAGAACGTCGTCGATTGCGCGCTGAAAAATGCTGGGCGCATTTTTCAGACCAAACGGGAGGCGACAAAACTCATATTTGCCGTTATTTACGCTGAATGCTGTTTTTTGTCTATCTTTTTCGTCAAGAATTATTTGGTGAAAACCGGATTTTAAATCTAGTGTTGTAAAGAATTTGGATTTCCCTAAATTTCCCAGTATAACGGAAATATCTGGAATTGGATATTTATCGGCAATGGTACGGTCATTTATTTTTCGAAAATCTATCACCATTCGAAGTTTAGGTTTCCAATCCTTTTTTATTAACTACATGGATTGGGGAATTGTATGGGGAATACGATTTGCGTATTATGCCATCCCTTAAAAGAGATTGTATTTCGTTGTTTATAAATTCCGTCGCGGATATGGGGTATGGGTAACTGCGAGAGTATATGGGATCTGAAGTGTTTGTGCGAATTGTCGCTTTTATATGAGTGTTGTATGGGAGTGCCCTGTTTGGCTCTGCGAATGAATGAATGTTTTTTGTTATGACTGTTTCGAGCTCGGTTTTTATTTGTTCGGGTACAGATTGGGTATCAATTGAAATATTATTAACATTTTGACACTCCTGGTGAGTGATAGGCTCTACGCCAGAATCGTAGATTAGAATGCCTTTTGCTGTGTCGATTTTTGCCTTTATTTCACAAAGAAAATCATACCCTATAATTCCGTCAAAACTACTGAGTGCCGGAAGTATGAAGAATGTCGTTGTTTTTTGCAGAACGTTTATTCTGCATTTTTCGCTTATTATGTTAGTACCGTTAAGTGATTTTACTTTGAATTTATTATTGATAGGCGTTACTGATTTGAGGAAATTAAAATGTTTAATGTAGTTTTTAGATGTACCAGTATCGATTAATAGTTTAAGCTTCTGTCCATTATTACTTGTTTTTGTTATGAAGGGTAGAAGCGACTTTACCCTAAAAAATCAGTATTGAGAGGTTCTGAGAAGTATTTGTCTTCTGTCACGTATTCGTCTTCTGTCGCGAATTCGTCTTCTTCGTGGTCAGCTGAACTTTTAGCAGTGTTATTGGCTTGATCTGGCATATGATTAATTCGCTGCGTTTTGTGCTGATGCACAAATGTTCGTTTAGATGACTCGACTGGTTCGCGTAATCTTTTTAGAGGCGGATTATGTGCGTCTTGACGTTGGTTGGATGTATGGAACTGCCTAGTATTATTAGTAGTGACGAATTTATGCGAAGAACGTCTAAACATTGACGAACCGGGATCTACCTCCATTGGTTCTTGGGGGGGATTAACTTTGTTGATTGGGTTTGGGGGAGGATTACGTTCAAAAGGTTTGGGATATCGTTGATGCTGCGATCTAAAATGCATTGCTGAATCACCGGTTTCGAAGCTCATCGCGAAATTATAGCGTCTGCGATTAGTTTCCAGCTCTTGGGCTGTTGCCAGAGCAGTTGGCAAGTCAGCGGGTTTTGCCGAAAATAGAATATCGCAAAGTGGACGGCGAAGTCCAGATATGAAAACACGAAGGGCGTTCTCCCTGGCCCTATCGTTGAGGACTGTGATTATTTCTTCGTTACCGCTGTGACTCATAATGTTTTTGTTAAGTATTAGAGTCAGTTGCTTATCGACTGAGTCGTAGTAGTCGATAATGGATTTGTTTCCTTGCCTAAGGATACTGAGTTCATTTTCTAAGACGTGCAATGGTCTTTTATCAGAGTACCGTTGGTCTAAACGAGCAATGATTGCTGTGAAATTCAGAGTGGTGCTAAAAGCAGACAAAGTCGCATTTGCAGCGCCGGTTATTTTGTTTCTTAAAATGCCTGTGGCAATGTAGCAGTTTTCTGACCCTTCTGGGTAATACTTAATTGCAAAATGCGCAGCTTCGCGCCAAGCAGGATACGTCATCGGATCGCCCCTAAATTCCGGCAGGGATTTAATTAAGTCAAGCGTCGTATTGTTATTGGGTACCCCCGGTCTGATCGATACCGGCAATGGGATTTCGACGCTTGGTGGTTGCAATTGCACAATTGAATTCGCAAGTGAATTAATTTGCGCATTCAATTGTTGGTTTATTGCATCCACTGACCCCTTCACGAGAGTAATTACTTCTTCTTTTGTTAGCGACATAATAAGGCTGTGTAGCAAATTGGGTTGTTGGACAATATTTTTAATCACCGAAACACGAAAGAATATTTTCTAAATTTCACCTTTAATTCACTTTTCCAATATGTGATAAAATTTATTTTATTTCGCTTTTACAAAGATTTTGAACACTGAAACCGTGCTTACAGCGAGAGGTAGCAGGCAGTTATTAGATT
This sequence comes from Neria commutata, assembly GCA_963457695.1. NCBI lineage: Eukaryota > Metazoa > Arthropoda > Insecta > Diptera > Micropezidae > Neria > Neria commutata. Next base: position 28,012,160 of record OY735247.1, read on the forward strand.
CATCCTTCTGTCCAGTCTTCTTAGGTATAAGGATGATTGCTTGTTGGTCCCTTGTGTTTTTATTACACGCTTTCACGTTCTCTTCAGCAAGGAAAGTTGATTGTTGATAAATTGTGTTTTTTTTTCGCACACACTTTCGCGTTAATTTTGTTAACTTGTGTTTTATTATTCCTCTATGGGAATTTTCGAAACACACTTTTTAGGTTGGGCGCCAGTTATTAGATTCCGTTTTTGCGCGATGCGCACTGCTTTATTTCCAGATTCTAACTAACTACAAACTTAAAGCTAACTTATCATCTACCCTAGGCGACACTGCTTGCAGTCTGCGATTGTTGTTGTTGTTGTGGTGCCTGTTGCCGTAGCTTCCTCTGCTGCTGCGATTGTTGTTGTTGTTGTTGCACTTGGAATGCAGTGCAGCGTGGGAAGGTGCTGACGCGCACAGTTCTCGCGCTGCCCACTGTCTCGGTGCAGTTCCGATTACAGAACTGCTTATGGCAGCGTCTGCGGTATCGGAGCGACTCAAGGGGTGTTAACTTATATATGTACCATTCAAAAAAGAATACATATGTACATATTCAAATGAAATCCAAGCCAGCCAGTGAAATATGAAAACGAATTCTTTGCTGTCTCATAACAACAACAACAACGCATAAAGACAGGCAATAGCATTCGCACAACCTTACGCTGCGGCATTCCCTGACCGAATGTTAGCATTTCGCTCGTTACTTTTCGCCTTGCCGTTGTCAAGCTCGTGCTTACGCAGACATGCAAACTCACAAACTCACTCGTATTGTTAGTCCACAAAGTCAATGGTTTTAAAAGCATTGCCACACGCCGATTTCCATCTGCACCTTCTTTATAATACATCTTCTTTGATTTACGTTTAAAATTTGTTTTTCCGTTCGATAATTAAAGTCCTGCATTCGCACAACTTCAATATCTCCATCCACTAAATTGATATACATACATACATATGTATTTTTAAAGCGATCTTTAAAAATCTCTATCTGCAAAATCTAGAAAATAAGCAAATGAAAAATTATAGAAATGTTGATAGGTGTAAAGAAGATATAAATAGTAAATCCTCAAAAAACAAAGAAAATATTGTCATATGAAAAGCAAATTTGCTACAAGCTAAGAACCTGCAAAAGTGTGAAAATGTAATGCTCATACATACATATATATGTACCATTCAAAAAAGAATACATATGTACATATTCAAATGAAATCCAAGCCAGCCAGTGAAATATGAAAACGAATTCTTTGCTGTCTCATAACAACAACAACAACGCATAAAGACAGGCAATATCATTCGCACAACCTTACGCTGCGGCATTCCCTGACCGAATGTTAGCATTTCGCTCGTTACTTTTCGCCTTGCCGTTGTCAAGCTCGTGCTTACGCATACATGCAAACTCACAAACTCACTCGTATTGTTCGTCCACAAAGTCAATGGTTTTAAAAGCATTGCCACACGCCGATTTCCATCTGCACCTTCTTTATAATACATCTTCTTTGATTTACGTTTAAAATTTGTTTTTCCGTTCGATAATTAAAGTCCTGCATTCGCACAACTTCAATATCTCCATCCACTAACCGCTCTGCTGCCGATTCACGATATTCGTAGCATTTAATATTTAACGATCGATTTAAATAATTCGCTTAATACATACGTGGAACGGATTGTTAAATATAACCAATCGTCATACAAAAGTTTGAAAGTATAGAACGGCTGCTGACTCTGCGATATACCAGATATTTCGTTCTCCTTCTTTATTAAATCTTATCTGAATCTTCAATCGCTTCAGCGACGGTGTAATATTGTGATGCTGGCGTCGGCATGCTTGTTGTTGTTGCTGTTTCCCTTGCTATCGTTGGTATCCCTTCTGTGGACGACGGTTCATCATTGAAGAGGAAGAGCTCTTCATTAGCACGAATGACAAATCAATCATGACGGTTTCTCTATTGGGTAGAGTCAGCTGGAAACCGTAGCTCCCTTTATTTTCGTTCAGATACACTTTAAAGAAGGAAGGAATTTCCAAATTTTCTGCATCCCAATGTCTCCAGTTTCTGGTGAGGACCCTCTCCAGCATCACGCTTTGGAGATGGGCCGGGAAGAAAATAATGAATTTTTATATATCCATTTTGTAGCTGTAGACTTAAAGAAAAACCAAAAGTTAGAAATAAGTCATTTAGAGATTCGGTGTTGATGTGTTCCGCTGCTCTGGTTTCAGTTGCTGTTGTTAATTTTTTATTTGTCGCTGCCGTCGGTGTTGACGTGTGTTGCAGCTTCGGTTGCTGTTGCCGTTTTTACTTTTTATGAGTGACTCTGGGTAGCTTTCTACAGGAAACGATTACCGAGTTTAGCGCTGTAACAACCTACCTTTTCCAGAGTTCAATTAAAGAATTTCCAATGACTTTGTAATGCTTGTGCAGTTTTATTATAACTTGCTCGCTAGTTAAGGACTGTTGTTGTTTTATGGGGAAAAAATATAATCGTCGCAGTGCGCCTCAGGAGCACTCAAATTATATTTTTAAATAAAAATCACTTTTAGTCCGTTTTTGAATATTAACTATTTATTTACACGAGATGCCCTTATATCAGTTCAAGTGATAGATTAATACTGCCGAGCCATAGTTCAGTCAGCTGTATTTATACTTAGCATAGTTGGTACCTGAGTCTTATCGTTTATGTGTTTACAAGTATCTTATCTTAAGTTGAGTTTGTTTGTCAAAAATGCATTTAGGGGTTTCTTATCTTGAAAGTTGTTTATGAAAAATATGTTTACAAGTTGTTTATGAAAAACATGTTTACTATTGATTGGTAGTCGTAAACAACTATCTTATGTATTCATGCGTTTAGTGTTGCTTATTGTTTTAAAATGACAAAGGCTAGAGGTATGCTAACTCTCCCCTGTGCTGAGCAAAAGTGTCCTCATTTTTTAATTTAGCCATTTGTAAAGCATACGCTTCGTCATATTGTTTTATTTTTCTTGCTTCCAATTTTAATTTATAACAAGTTAAAATTTTGTTGAATATGAAGCCAAGTGTAATTATACTCAAAATAATAGTGGTTATTACAAATGTTGTTTTTAAAGGATTCTCTTCAATGGGAATCAGTAACTTATTTAATGCCTTAATATTATCGAATTTGTATTTCGAGTCTGAGGTTAAAATTTTAAGTGTTTCAATTTCGCTTTCGATATGCGAGTGAATGTAATTTTTTATTTCGTTTTTATGATTGAAGTAAGTTTTATTATTCAGTACAATGGACTCATTGTATTGTATCAAATTTATTCCTGAAATTTCTATGTTATTTACGGTGTGTTTTCCATCTAGTATAATATTACCATGATCAAAAAATTGAATTTTTTTGTTTTCTTCTTGAATCACATTACATTTTGCTTTTTGATTTAAGAGTAAAGATATGGTACAATCATCCTTTAGTTCTTATTCACAAATATAAGTTCCTAAATAGTTTTCGCATTTCTTAATTCTAACAAATTGTTCATTCCACTGTGCTATTTCTGTATCTGTGGCTAGTTTGCCATATTTATAAGCTAAAGGTATTATATGAAAATATTTACACTTCCTTGTTATCAATGGATATTTGTAAATTGTAATAAATGTTTCTTCTAAGTGTGCAATAAAGATTTCTGAGTACTCCATGACATTTATCAATGGCAGTGTTGTCATTTCTTTTTCTAAAATTTTCTGAATGTCCCTTAAATCTATAGATTCGGAATAAAAATTGTTATGTTTTGCTAAGTTGATGGTTTCTGTGAGCGTTCTCAAAACGTTGTATGTTTCTTGTAAGACTAAGTATTGGTTATTAGCATCTGGGCTAAGTGATTCTATTATTTTCCTAAAGTGGGAGTTGATTGTCAACTGCTTATTGTTATTTGCAATAATATCGTTTATTGCTGTTTTTATTTCTACCATGTCATCGTGATCTGGATTTCCAGTCACAAATTTGATTGCGGATCCTAGAAAATTGAGTGAACGTTTCTGTTTTCCAAATTTCAGTTGTATTTAGAGTTCGGGAAATAAATGAAATTGGTTTTTTGTTCTGTGAAAGCACAGCTCCAATTGCATAATTACTAGCATCTGTAGTTAGTTCAAAAGGTTTATTGAAGTCTGGTTGAAACAGTTCAACTTGAGCTTGGAGTTCACCCTTGATTCTGTCCAATGCTTCAATAGCTTTCTCATCTAAATTTAAAATGATTTTGGCGCTTTGGTTTTTCTTAACCATTCCATTGTCGCCTTTTAAATGTACTGTAAGAGGTTTAACAATTGCTGCAAAATTCTTTATAAATTTCCTATAGTAGCTAGCTAAGCCAAGGAAGGATCTCAATTCCTTTAAGGTTTTTGGAACAGGATATTCTTTGATTGTTTCAATCTTAGTAGGGTCAACTGTAATCCTATTATATTGTATTATGTGTCCAAGGTATTCAACTGAATCCTGGAAGAAATGTGATTTTTCTGAAGAAACCTTCATGTTTGCTTCATGAAGTGCATCGAGTATTATTTTAATGTGTTCCATATGCTCTTCGGGTGTGGAGGAGTATATGAGTACATCATCAATATAAACGTAGGCAAACTTCCCTATGTACTGTCTCAGAATATCGTCGACGCACCGTTGAAATATCGAGGGTGCATTCTTTAAACCGAATGGCATCCTAACGAATTCATACTTTGCTCCGTTGACTGAGAATGCAGTTTTTTCCCTATCTTTCTCTTTGATGAGGATTTGATGGAAGCCTGATTCTAAATCTATTGTTGAAAAGACTTTTGCTTTTCCTAAATTCTGTATTGTCATATTCACATCTGGAATTGGATATCTATCAGTTATTGTCTGTTCGTTAATTTTTTGGAAATCTATCACCATGCGCCGCTTTGGGTTTCCTTTTTCATCAGTACCCTTTTTAGGAACGGTCCATATAGGTGAGTTGTAAGGACTTCTACTAGGTTGTATTATACCTGTTTTTATTAACTTATCAATTTCTCTATTAACAAAATCATTGTCAGACATTGGGTAGGGATACTGTTTTGTCCAAATAGGATCTTCAGTCATAGTCCGTACTGTTGCCTGCATTGTGGTTGTAAATGGTAACTGTTCACTTGTTCCTTCGTTTCGCTGCATCAGTTCTTCAATAGCCTGTGCATACTCATCGTTATGAATAGTGTAGTTGATTACATTTTCTTCCTTTATTTTTTCTACATTTTTTTGATATTTCAAACTGTAGTCAAAGAGATCTATACTAGCTTTTAATTTCCTTAAACCATCTTCTCCTAGTATTAAATCAAAGTTGTTGAGCTCAGTGATAACAAAAAAGCATAAATGTTTTCCTAACAAAGTTATTATTTTTTTCTGCTTGATTATAGATTTACCATGTAAGGTATTCGTGTGGATTGGGGTGATATCAATGGACTTACCAATTTTACATCGGTGTGAGATGTAATTATGTGTTGCTCCAGTATCAATCAGGATAGTCACCTCTCTTCCTGTCGTTGTGTCGTTACGGATTAGGCATGGTAACCCTTGCCTTCGGCTAAAAAAGTACTTCCTGTCTCGAATTCGTTTTCAGAGTGGTGAAATAATGATTCCAAGTCTTCTTTTTATGTAGTTTGGTTGATTCGCTGTTGTTTGTTTGAGTTGAAGTTTTGTTGTGATGTTTCTCTCTTCGTTGGCAAGTTCGGCTGAGGCCATTGTTGCTGTGGCTGCCAATGTCTTGGTTGGTTAGGCCGTTGAGTTGGCTGCGCTTGATTGAACGGACGGGAATGTTGTCGGAACGGATTCTGCTGCTGATGCTGCGTAGGTCTGACATACTGTCGCGAGTCACCTACTTCCATCGGTACTGCTTTTTCGTAGTGTTTTGGCGGTGGAGCTTCGTGGCGATGAAGACGATAATTTGGTTTGTAGACTCTTTCTTCATGTTGTATGTGTCCACTTCTCGATTGGTCCTGTTTGATCTCGTAGTGCATTTCCATTGCGATGGTGTATGCTGCTTCCAGATCTCTTGGACGACATTCGTATAGCGTGAATTAATTAAACAATTTTTAATTTGCCTGAAGTGCCGGTCTACCTATGGACGGTGCAACTTCAACTGACTTTATTATTTGATTTTTCTACCTAAGATTACATTTTTGTTTGCGTTGCATTTTTCGAATTTCCTTTCGTCGCATATTCTTTGGGAAACCGACAATTTTGGTTTCTCACGAATTATGCTTATATGGCAAATTTGCAAAAGTATTCTGGATTTTAATTTTAAGAATTTGGAAAAAGCACATTGAAGTGCAGAGTAAAATTACATGCCAGACAGTGAACTATTTCAAGGTTATTGCTAACTTCTCCCCCCCTTAAACAGATTCGTCCCGAATTTGCTGACGATTTTCCAATTTCTTCATGATTTCTGTAAACAGAATTTCATCATGCAAATTTGAACTATTTGGAACGGGAGCAGTAACTGTGGTGATAACTGGAATGTTCCTGCGACATCGAAGATATATTACAATTACTACCACCATTGTTGCTATTACTGTTAAAAGAACATACCAGTAAACGTTTTGAGAGTTAAAATTGCCGTCAAATTCTTTAATTTTTTTTAAATTTTGAATATGAAGTTGGTGAAGATACGGTAATGTCACTTTGGGCGAGTGTTTAATAATATTTAATGAAACGCTTTGCGATTGTTCTGGTAACATTACCGGTTGCTTACTGGATGCCAAAAATAAAGACTTGTTAATGAATATATCTTCTGAATGCGTAACAAGAAACGTTCCATTTAAGCTTATGGTTCTATTCTTTTCTGTAATAGTTACATATTGATCGTTCACAAGTATTGTATTTTCATCTATCTCTTGAACCGGATTTACGTGATGGGCTGAAGTTGTTGAGCAATTGGCAGAGTTTTCGTTAAGAAGTTGTATCAAACACAAATCGGAATTGTCATGCCGACAGAAAGTTACATCCAGAGTACTTTTGCAATCACATAATGGAGTATATACAGAATCACAAACTGACGCATATTCATTTCTTAAATCTAGCATTATACCATTTCGAATAACAGGATATATTTGTAATAATTTGCACATTTTCGTAATATTTGGAATTTTAATAATGTATTTAATAATATCAATGTTTGCGTAAACTTTTACATTTGATGCGATCAACAAATCATTTATTTGAACTTTATAGTTTTCTAAATTTAAAATATTTGTTAATTCAACATCACTTAATATGGTAGGGTTCACCATGTTTAAACGAGCGAGAGTTATAGAGTTAACAACGTTAGCTAGAAAAATTATTACTTTTTGACTTCTTAGAGCAACGAGCTGAAATACAGTAGATGATTCTTGTCGAACTTTTGATAACGAGTTTTCTTTAAAATTGTTAATTTGTTCAGTAATTTCGTTAATTTTTTGTGACAGTTGCTCATTAATTTCCACCTGTTGGTTTTCTGCCTCAATTAATCTATTTTCTCTCTCCCCAAGAAGTACAAAGTCATCGTGATCTGGGGTACCGGCAATGAATTTTAGATACGATCCCAAAAAGTTAATGGATCTGGTATATCTCGCTGGCGTACGCAGGATTCTTAACATACGAAGTATCTCATCATGATCTGTTTCAATTAAATTTTTTTGCTCTGTCTGTTGAACTGTTTCTTTAAAATCCTCTAGGTCCATTGCTATACTTTCGAATTCTGATAAATTAACTGTATGGACGAGGTAAATGTAGGAGTCGTAAATTGCAACATTCCCTTTCTGTAAAGGGATATAATGGGCCGAAGAATAATCCAAAAATTTCGCGCTGGAACATGTCAGGGACAGAAATCTGAAATAATAATACATTTTATCTAATATTGTCTTTATGAATATGTTTCCCGTCTGCTAGCAGAACTGTTGAGCCTAAATCTTCCTGAACTATTTTCTTGACATAAGTGCTTGAAACCTTGGTTCCTCTACGCTTATCTACCTTTACGAAAATTTCTTGGCCTTTTTGGTATTGTTTGTTACGACGGTTTTTATTATGAAATGTGTTCTGTTTACACTGATTGTTTTTTAAAATTTCGCAAATAATTTTGATTTCTGCATTCGGTAATCCAAAAATAATGTCAATAGGTTTCCGTTTGGTCACTGAGTGAATAGAATTATTATATTTGCTTGCTGCGCCGGTGTCTATTAGCATTTTTATATCCTGACCATTACCCGCCCTCTTTGAAATGTAAGGAAGACGGGAATCTATCCTAAAAAATGAATTTGGTCATATTCCTGACCGAAATAGGGTTCTGATCGTGTTGATTCAGAGTACGAATATTGATCAGTCGCATTTTCAGGGTGATTATTTTCAGGAGGAGTTTGTTCAGACAGATGATTTATCCTCTGCAGCTTCCTGTCTCTAAAATTATGCTGAGACTGATGCTCCCTTTTTACTGCATTTGAATTGAAATTTGGTCGGCTATTATAATTGGTTTTTTATCGGAATATGCATGATCGAGTCGTGCCAAAATTGCGTCTAAATTTAGAGGCGTACTGAAAGAGGCTAAAACCGTATCTGCAGAACCTATTACTTTGTTCCTGAGTATTGCGACCGCCTGATAATGGCGATCAGAGCCAACATATTTCTCATAAGGTTTCATAGCAGCCTTCGCTGCTTGTCGCCATGAAGGATATTTCTCAATTGAGCCTGAAAATTCAGGAACAGTTTTAACGACATCTAGGCTGATATCGCAACGAACCCCGTCAGTAATGCTCACGTCCCTATAAGGCTCTACAGATCTTTGTGGTGCAGTCAAACCTGCCACTGCAGAGCTAATTTCATCGAATCGACCTGTTACCTGACCAAGTTGTTCAGATACAAGTGATTTTATTTCTTTTAACTTTTCGTCGATAACTCGCACGATAAGATCCTGCGTGGCTTCAGCTGTGAGCGACATTGTTTTTAAAATTTAATAAAAAGGAAAAAAGAATTGCAACTGGGTTAAGACAAAAATACGAATAAAAATTATGTGAAAGTAAATTAAAAATATAGCTCACAATAATATAAATTTGTAAAACATATTGCTGCTGCTGCTGTTCATTTTATGCCTTCTCTGTTGAAATATTATAAATGTTCTCGATGCTGCTAGTTTGATGTCTTCTTTATAGATGTTATCGATGCTGCTAGTTTGGTGTCTTCTTTGATTTCCGAATGGTGATTTTAATCAATCGATTCCGGTTTAGTTTTCCGAAATCATACGATCCGCATATACCGCTTAAGTTTTGATACTTTTATAGCTTCTGCGGTTTAGTAATTTAACCACATCAGCGTATTATAGTTTATTACTTTTTTCACAGTTTTTATGCCGTCAAATAGTTTCTGTAGTTGATTTTTATGACGTAAAATTAGCATTTCTGTCTTTACTAGTTGGAGTAGCTTTAGTTTTTAAGACACTAGCATTTATTAGTTTATGCTTTTTCTACAGTATTTATATTTAACAATTGTTTCGATTAAGTGTATCCACAGTTTTTATGCCGTCAAATAGTTTCTGTAGTTAATTTTTATGACGTAAAATTAACATTTCTGTCTTTTACACTAGTTTGAGTAGTTTTAGTTTTTAAGACGCTAGCATTTATTCATTTATGCTTTTTCCACAGTATTTATATTTAACAATTGTTTCGATTAAGTGTATCTACTTTTATTCCACAGTTTTTATAATCTCGCGGGATCGAGCCTTTTGGCAGCGACTTTATATTTTATTTATCCTTTACAAGGATTTTTTTCACTGCCCCACGTTGGGCGCCAATTAATTAAACAATTTTTAATTTGCCTGAAGTGCCGGTCTACCTATGGACGGTGCAACTTCAACTGACTTTATTATTTGATTTTTCTACCTAAGATTACATTTTTGTTTGCGTTGCATTTTTCGAATTTCCTTTCGTCGCATATTCTTTGGGAAACCGACAATTTTGGTTTCTCACGAATTATGCTTATATGGCAAATTTGCAAAAGTATTCTGGATTTTAATTTTAAGAATTTGGAAAAAGCACATTGAAGTGCAGAGTAAAATTACATGCCAGACAGTGAACTATTTCAAGGTTATTGCTAACTCGTGCTCCTAATCATTGTGTTGTTTAGGCCCGCTCGGAATGTTTTTACTGCTTCGCTAGATTCACGGTTTATGTGGATCTCACGGTCGTTACCAGCAGTCATTTCCATTTTGGAAATTATTTCGCTAGCCGCTGCACTAATTTTGTCGTGAAATTCTGTAATCGACAAATTTCGTTGCTTGATGCTGGTTAGCTGGCTGAACAGGAACTCGGTGGGTCGCTTGTCCATGTAGGTTGTATCCAGTCGATTTATGATCGCATAAAAATTCATTATCGTCCGGTGCAGTATAAGTGCTGCACTTGCTTTACCCTTTATATTTGAGCGTAATATGTTTAGCGCATCAATATATTTTGGTAGAGCCTGGAAGGGTTGAAAGGGATGCATAGCCCTCCAGATTTGGGTCCTCCATTCCTGGTAGTGCTCCTGCTGTCCATCGAAATGTAGCGATTGTACCAGTTTTTCATTAAGTTGGTCGATCGATGTTGGCGTGAAGGTGTACTCCTGGAGTTCTTCCACCAAGTGTGTTGGTGTTCGTGTGAACTGCTTCACACGAGTTACTTCCTGGGTAACAGTTAAGAGCTGCTCCTTTAGGAAATCTAGTTGTGCCTGGATGTTGTTCTGCATGTCGACGATATCACGATTAGTGTCGAAATGGGTTCTGGTCTTTTTTTTATTCAGCTTCGCCAGGTTGGTTTTGCTGCTTGAAGGTCCTACCTTCCGTGGAATTTTGTTGCTGTCCTTGCGAGGATAGCGTGGTATGGCTTGGGAAATCGATTTATGTAAAGATCCCGGTTGAGCCCCCAGTTAAGGACTGTTGATGTTTTATGGGGAAAAAATATAATCGTCGCAGTGCGCCTCAGGAGCACTCAAATTATATTTTTAAATAAAAATCACTTTTAGTCCGTTTTTGAATAGTAACTATTTATTTACATGAGATGCCTTTATATCAGTTCAAGTGATAGATTAATACTGCCGAGCCATAGTTCAGTCAGCTGTATTTATACTTAGCATAGTTGGTACCTGAGTCTTATCGTTTATGTGTTTACAAGTATCTTATCTTAATGTGCTGAATGCATTTATGAGTTTGTTTGTCAAAAATGCATTTAGGGGTTTCTTATCTTGAAAGTTGTTTATGAAAAATATGTTTACAAGTTGTTTATGAAAAACATGTTTACTATTGATTGGTAGTCGTAAACAACTATCTTATGTATTCATGCGTTTAGTGTTGCTTATTGTTTTAAAATGACAAAGGCTAGAGGTATGCTAACTCGCTCGAGCGCTCAAATACAACTAACAGCTTAACATTCGCTCACTGGCACTCTGCAGTCTATCGCTGCTGAGTACTTTTATTTCGTTCAATTTATGAACGTTTTTAAACAAAAACACAAACTTCTATTTTTGTCGTTTTTATTGGTCTATTATTATCTCCTTTAAAACTTTTAAACACAACTGTCAATTGGTCAGCACGACGATCCAATCTCGAGTGTGTGTTCAGTCGCCTGAAGCATCTATTTATACTAAAGTCTTAACCTACCTAAATACTATCTAAGTACATACATATGTACATATATCTTACGTGCTACTTACAATTAACCAAGCAATAACGATCCTTCTCAGAAGGATATTTCTACGGATACCAGAAGGGAACACATGTGCAACTAATACTCTTTTGTTTTCTTACAACGCGTGAAAACCGCGCGTTTGGAATTTCGCAAGGACATTGTCATTAAGTATCTTAGAAACTAAATAATTGTTTGTTCAAGGTTATTGCAATGTATTTTATTATAACACTGAGTCTCCGCTGCTGGTCTCCACAGGAGCCCATTATTAAGTTGAAGAATAAAAAGACTTTTATTATCACTCGCAAACCGAGTGTTTTAATTTCTCAAAATCGACTAAACTCTAAATACAATTTTACTTGTCGATAAGGCTAGCCTTGTACGCTCGATCGATGAATTGAGGTAGCCGGAGCAATGCCCCCAACATAGTTACAAGCCAAGCATTGGCCGCTGGTGCTGCCATGCAACACGAGTTTTATAATTTGAAGTTTTCCCAAAGCAACTGACAGCGCGATATTGTCAAGTTCCCTTAAAATGGCCCAATTTCTAGTGCTAAGTAGGTCATACACGTACCCTGTGTCGATGTCTTTCTTACAATGTCAACGTACAAGTACTGGCCGGGTTTATAAATAACTGTAAGATTATATGCGAGTAGACGTAACATAAATCTTTGCAGACGAGCTGGAATTTTGTGTAAGGGTTTATTAAAAAGAGAAACTAATGGTTTTTGGTCAGTTTCCACCGTAACATTATGTCTGTAAATATACTGGTGAAAACGTGTACAACCGAAAAGGATGGCAAACATCTCCTTTTCTATTTGCGCTTAATTCGTCTGGTCTATTGGATTTTTATCATGCATTATTACGGCCCCCATCGCAAATTTTGAAGCATCCACAGATAAAGATTAAGGTCTTCTGTGGGTCGTAGTACGTCAGAACAGGCGTGTTTGTAATTTCTCTCTTTAAATTATCAAATTCTTCGTCTTGAGCTTTGCCCCAGTACCAAGCATTTTCATTTTTCAAGAGATCTCTTAAATGTTTATTTTTAGCAGACATATTGTGAACAAATGACCCTAAATAATTTACCATTCCCAAGAAACTTTGAAGCTCACGAACATTGGTTGGGGTTGGCATTTCTAGGATTGCTTTGATTTTCTCTTAATTTTGGTTGAGTTTACTCACCAAATAAAAGTATGCGCTATGAATTTAGTTATTTCTATTGTAAAACCGTTCTTATGAAATTTTATTTCACAATTTGAAAAGCTTTACTGACCGAATAAAAGTATGCGTGATGAATTTAGTTTTTTCTATTGTAAAACCGTTCTTGTTGAAATTTTATTTCGCAATTTGAAAAGCTTATGATGTAATTTTTGTTAAATGTTCTGTTAGCGTTCTTTATAATTATTATGTCATCATTTAGTTCTTCGATTTTTGTTACGTTGTTGAATTTTAGTTTACATTCTACATTTGTCGCTGCGACTGCGCCATTATAACTTAAATCTTAAGATACTTCGACTACAAAAATGAAAGACAGATACTTTATTTATTAAAAGTTTGTTCTAAAGTATCAACCGTTTCGGTTGATTAGAATCTTCAGACTGATTTAAAACTATTTCTTATACAAGCTCACTACCGAACCCAAACGAAAAAAAGAAAGTACATAAATGTTGGCATAGGAGAATTGCTGTTGTTTCAGCGAAAAGGTTGGTAGGGGGAGACAAAAATGTATTTCTAATTCTAATCTATAATTGCAGAAATGCAATTCTGCACTAATTTAGATAAATTTACTGTATGAGAACAGAAAAGCTGAAGATATTTTGCTGTTGAAAATGAGTTTGGAATATACAATTTTAGTATTTAGAAACGGAAAACAGGTGTTATGTTGCAGCTGGGACGTAGCTCGCGTAGCCGCTCATAGGGTATTCCTTCCACTATGTAATCAATAAGCTCGCCTTCCTCTACCTGCACTTTGTTTGATTTTATCGTCGTAACACTGGACGAAAGTTTCGCCATACTTCCACCGTCGCGCCTCGAACTCGCGACAAAGCACTAACTTGTTCTGCTTTGTGCTAAAAAATTCGCGCATCTCCTTGATAAGCACAGCCGTGAATGCAGCCAAGACTGCGCTTTTCCCTAAAGTTTGCAAAAAATTAACATACGAAGTTGCTCTCTCTAAGAAGCACTGGAAACGCTTTAAACTTGCGTAATCCAAATTTCAAAGTGTGCCCCTCCATCATATTCGGGCAGCATGCTTTTGAGCATCTCGAACGACACTTCTGATGAACTTGTTGGCTGACCGGCGTACGCTGAATCTGCTCGCACTTCCCCTGCTGCGGCCGATCTTCCTTGAATTGCGTGAACGTTGCCACACCGCACTGTTTCTTTTAAAGCTGAATTTTTCTTAATCAAAATATTCATTTCGCGCCGCATACATTCGAGTTCATGCATTACTTGTTCAATGCTGGTGCTGGTGCACTAGCTGCAGAAATGTTTTCGCGCGAGTAAAGTGTTTGGTTGAACACTGACTTGACAAAAAAATACACTTTAAAAAACTAAAACTTCTCACTTCCACATTACAAAATATAATGGCGACTTCAATGATGAATGATGTTCTTTTCAACTTTTCGCGCCTTATGCCTCGCTTCACGCGAGTTATATTACTTCCGGCTTAGGACTGGAATGTTTGATTCTACTTGGCCTTAAGGCTTTAAAGAAAACACTACTGTTTGACTACGTGAATCGAATGAGAATGTCTTGTTAAAGTTATCGTTGATATTAATTTGTTTGTTAAGGTTTTGCATTGCGTTATGGTATCGATTGTTTTGAGGTGTTCTTCTATTTCCTGTCGATCATTGTTGTCCATGGATCCGTATAACCATTTTTGTGTTGTGCCAATAAAGTTTATTAATCCTCTTTTTTGTCTGTGTGGAATTAGGGTTTGGGTTTAATCTCTAACGGTGTCTAATTGTTATTCCAGCGTCTTGACTTTTTCTTTTAGGCTCGAGTGCAGTGTTGGCATGAAGGTCGTTTAGGATGTCCAGTATTTCTTGGGGGTTTATTATGTGTAGTATTGTGTCGTAAGTTTCTGCAACGTTTACGTCTTCGATTTTGATCTCTCTTTGCTTTCAATTTTCTCTATTGTCATGTGGGGTTTCGCCATTGTCGGTATCGGTATTGTTAAGAGAATTATGATTACCCATATTACATTAAAATTGTTGGTGTTCAGTGCCTGATGGTATGTCGATGCAACTCCAAAGTTGCGCACCAGTTCCTCTTTGACTTCCTCCCATGGTGCGTTGGCTCTTAGTGTCCGTACTGCCTGTAATGCTGCTCCCTGTATTTTTGTGCTCCCTTAAGTTGTGGGCTGTCTGCAAAGAGTTGCAGCATTATCTCCACTTCCCTTACGAAGGTGGAGAGATCATTGGATTTGTCCCCACGGAACTCTTTGATCCTCGATGCCTCCTTGATTAGTTCAGTTCCCGTGATTATGAGGGTTGCGGTTGTTGATATGATGTGTCTTGGTTCTCCATGGCTGCACTGTTTTGTTCAATTGGAATTGTTGAAATCTTACAAATCGAACGATAGTTTAAGACATCAGATCTAGACCCAGACTTGTGTAAATTATAAATTCGGTTTAATTCAGGAACAACATACAGTGGAGTCGGGATATAGTGAACTAATTATTGCAAGGCCTGTTCACAGTATCAAGGCTGTTCACTATATCAAGGTTGACATTTTTTGTTCAAAAACTCATTTTATTTGTTCAAAATTGACATTTGTGTATATAAGTGCAAGAGATCATTAGAATATTTTCGTAGGAAAATGGAAATGTACATATGTATGTATGCTTATTGAAAAAAATCACGAATAGATGTTTGCTTCTTGCGTTCAGAAATGGACTTCTGAATCGCTTTTGCGCGTAGACTTTGCAATACTAGTATACTAGCATAATCAGTAGTGTTGGCTTCAGCCCATGCGATAGCTTTATCGAAACTATCAATAGCTTCAGTAGTTTTAACAGGATTTGTGATCTGTATATCGCCTTGGTCGTCATCATCAGATTCCGCAATATTCTCGGCTTCGTTTTCAAAATGAATCGGTTCATCGTTTTCGATTGCATTCCAGTTTTCAATATCGATTTCAGTGAAGGTTTCCTAAAATAAATAGAGTAACAACTAAATGAACAAGTAGACAAAAAGAAACGTCAATAAAATTACCTCCGGGATAACAACTTGCAGTAAGCTCTGTATGGCATTGACTTCTCTATATTTTTCCTGCAATATTTCTTGTCGAAGTAAGCACAAAGGAACATCATCGTCTTCATCTTCGCTTTGATTTGGCTCAGTTGCATTGAAGCATTCTAATAAAGGCTTCCAACATTTCGCTATTACATTCGCCTCCAGCTGATTCCAAGCAAGCATTAAAAAAGACAGCATCGCTCAAAGTTAAAGTTTTTAAAAACTGAGTGATGTCATCCTTTCCTACGGCTAATAACAACAGATGTTTTTTGTAGTGCAGCTTAGTTATGCGAATCACATTTTGATCCATGGGCTGAATCAAGGGCGTAACATTGGGTGGCATATAAATCACGAATATAGAGCCATCAGCAGTTTTAAGCTCATTTTCTGCCGGGTGACTAGGCGCGTTGTCAAGTAATAGGATAGCTTTAGGTTGTAAACCCTTTTTTTGCAAAAACTTTTGGACCTAAAGATGAATGAATAATGAATTTTAAATGTACATACACAATATTTGTTGTACCTGAGGCACGAAACAATGCTGAAACCATTCTCTGAAGATGTCTGCAGTCATCCATGCACTCTTAGAGTTTCGGTAGTCTACAGGGATGTCAAACGCCTTAAAGGAGCGCGGCTTCTTTGAACGCCCAATTACTATCGGTTTGACTTTATGCTCACCAGTTGCATTTGTGCATGCAAGAAATGTTATTCTGGCCTTTTCTGCTTTTCTCCCCGGAGCTGTTTTTTCTGCTTGGCTGACATATGTTTTTTCAGGAAGCATCTTCCAAAACAAACCGGTCTCGTCTGCGTTGTAAATTTGGTCCTTGCAAAGCTTCAACTCGTAAATGATATTTCTTAGCTTATGCTTAAATGGTTCAACTGCCTGTGTATCCGATGACAGTTTTTCGCCGGACACTTTTAATAGTCGAATTCCGAAGCGAGATTTAAATCCAGATAACCACCCGGGACTGGCATGAAAGCCACTTTCTGTTTCCTTAATATCAGCGTGCAACTTTATTGCCCTTTCCTTTAGCATTTGTCCACTGATTGGACAGTTTTTTTTGCGTTGATCTACAAACCAGTTGTATAATGCCTTCTCCATGCGTGGATACTCGCCCTTTCTAAGAGTCTTCCTCTTAGGTGCTCCACTTGTCTGGTGAGAGATAATATTACGTCTCCTTTTGTTTATTCCCGAAATTGTTGATTTAGCTACTCCATATGTTTTTGCCAAAGATGAAGCGCTAGCTCCTTTTCCGATTTTTTCAATAATTTCCGATTTTTCCTTTAACGAAAGGAATTTCCGCGAAGGCATGATGAATTTATGTATTACGATTCAAAAACTTTTAAAAATGTACACATAAAAAAGCACGCATGTAAAAAAAGCCGCAAGAGACTCGACAAAAAACAAAACAAGCAACAACGTCAAGAAACAGCTGATTTTGCAGCAATCAACAGCAAAAGTAAAATTTAGGGGAATACCCGCTTTCGTTTCGGATTCCTTTTTGTATTTTTTCGTTCGTTTCTGCTTGAAAATGCTTTCAAAATTTGGTTCACTATTTCGAGGTTTTCGATTTTTCACTATTTAGAGTACTCCATGTAAAAATTTAGGTGTTCACTATATCGAAGTGTTCACTATACCGGGGGTTCACTATATCCCGACTCTACTGTAATTCTTTATTCGGTTTAATTCAGGAACAACATAGTTCTTTATTCGGTTTGATTCCTCACAGGATCGTACAGTTACGATGGAAGGGCGGTGTTACGCAGAGGATCAAAAAAATCATGACCAATGTATATTTATGCTCTTTCCTCTCATGATATCACTATTTGACCAAACTATGTTTCTTAGACGGTTTTTTGACCTCTTAGATACTATTTCTGTGAGACTTTTTATGCATCTCTGTTATTCTTGCTTGAACATTTTATTTCTGCAATAAAAAATAGGAAAATGAATAACTATCAAAACGCGCGCCGCCGGTACGAAATCCAAAATGGTACTGGTCTTTATTTAAGTAGAAACAAGTAAGAACAGAGTTTATAAAAAAGAGATGACAATAGAAATTCAAATATGTATGACGTTGGTAATAATGCAGTGTTGCATTCGAGCGGCTTCGTATAGTTTCAACAATAACTCTTCTCTCTGTTTACAAATTATAAGATTTGGAAAATCCAACTGGTCAAAGCGTCACAATCGTGGACTTCTAACCTCATCTGCTCCAGCTCCACTGCGCTTGCTTGCACTAATTGCACGCACTTCTTTTCTGTATTGTGACCGGAACTTAATATTTTAGTTTTTACATCAGCAATAGTTAGGCCAATAACGTTTTCTTCCAATGAACTCAAAATTACGTTGAATGCCTTTTCCCTCTTATCCCTGTCCTGATATGTGGCATTTTTGATGCTCCAAATGCACTCGTGTTAATGGAGCAGGTACTGCTCTGTGTTTCCTCGCGTCCATTGTATTGACATTGCAATCGAATCAACATAACATGTATGTAAATTAAATAATCGAGGTTATTAGTGAAAAATATACATACTTACATTTCTGAAATTAATACAAGTTAAGCGATGGCACTATGTGCTTTTTATAATCGCGTTCTTTAAGCGCGATGCGCTCCTAATTTCAGCTGCTTGAAAGAAAGTAGTATGAATATGGGGATTCACGCACAACCTGTGGAGCGTGGAGAAGTGGAGAAGCGAAAAATTTGTATGTGTGGAGCAGTGTGACGTCACATTTTTGCTCCACCATATGGTGAGGAGAAACGATGACGTCATCAGTGAAAATGACGTCATCAGTGGATACGATGACGTCATCAGCGATAATGTAAACAATACGATGACGTCATCAGTGAAAATGACGTCATCAATGAAAATGCAACCCTGTTTTAAAATTTGAAGGTGACGTCATCAGTGGAAGTGCAACCCTGCAATACAATTTGAATTTCACAATTTGAATTTCACAATTAGAATTTCGCAATTAGATGTAATTTGAAGCCGTTTATATGTGTATATGTGTGTATGTGTGTATGTATGTGTGTGTATGTATATTAGAATTTCACAATTTGAATTTCACAATTAGATGTAATTTGAAGCTGTTGTGTTGAAAAATAATCAAATAAATAAATATAATGTATATATAAAAATTGAATATTTATTTGTATATATGTAAGTAATATAACAAATTATTAGTTTTTATTTTTCTTTGTCTCTTTCTGAAGGTCATCATATTTCTTTTTCCTACAGGAGTCTACTTTATGATCATTACTGCCACAATAATTACAATATAAGAGTTTTTCGTATCCTTTTTTACGATTGAAATAATCCATTTTGATCCTCCTTGGGCTAAAGCTGATACTATAGTGGTAATTGTTTAAATGCGATTCTCTATATAATACCCATTTAATGGATTATTTTATTCAACTCTATATTACTTCACTCCTCCACCATATATAAGGAGGATAAATTTTAGTATAGTTTATTTATATTTATATTGTAAAGAAATTTTAGGCAAAGGTGTCCACAATTAAATGAATTGTACTGCTGTTGTTGTTCATAGTTGTACTGAATGTTATTTCCCAAGTACTTGATTATTTCTTGTGGAGGTTGTAAATTTCCAAAGCTATCGAAATATTCCTTACAAGTTCCATTTTTATTATATGCTACCCAATGTGTTCCAGAACCCTTAGAAATATCCAGATTGACTATGCCACATTCGCGATAAAATGGTCGTTTCGGTAGAGTATCTCGCATAAAAATTCCTCTGAAATGGGGTATATTTTTGGCATACTTCAACAAATCGACATCAGTAAGAGCTCTTTTGGGTAGCCTCTTTATTGGTTTTTTGATTCTGGTGTATAACATAAACCAAAACCCTTCTTATAGGGCTTAAGATGTAATCCCTTTCCCAGAGCAATTGATTCCATAGTTTTATTATGTCGATTTGCTTCTGTTAATTGTTCCCTAGCATGTTTAGTATCATTCAAAACTCTTGCCAAAGCAGCTCCACCAGATGTCAAACCTCCAATTGCTCCGAGAGCAGTTAAAATGGGTATTAATGGTAGAAAACCGCCAATTTTAGGTATGGGTATAATACGAGGAACGTCAATTGAACCCTTTTTACCCCTGAAAGTATTTTGAACTACTTTTCGAGCAATAGAAATTGCTTGTTCAATATTTTCAGGTTTCTCTTGATTCAAGATTCTTTTAGCATTCATTACGGCTTTTGAGAAAAGTTTTCTTCCATTTAAACATTTCTTTCTATTATTTCCTCTTTTCTTTTGAGGCTTATTAACAGCCTTGCTCTTACTCATAACATTCCCCATACCGAATTTCACTTTAGTTTTCAAAGCGTTGGCAACTAACCATGCGTTGGCACGCTCACCGATTTTGCTTCCTTTGTTTACAACTCTTTCCCACGCTTTATCAACTAAAATTTTATCGGCTATGTGGCGCTTGTTTATATCTTTTGTTTCTGCGTAAGCAATGTCGTGTTCTCTACAAGCTGAATCCAAGGGATTAATTCCTCTATCGCCTCTTGCTAAACGTTTTTCCAATTTCGTCCCCGGCCCACAAAACTGATAGCCTGGTAAATGAAGTTCCACTGGCAACGAATTTATTAGATTATTAAGAAGACTTCTTCCGACAACAAATCGATTAGGACTGATTTGATTTTTTATAGTTTACTACCATATTATAATGAATAATGTTTTAACCTTTCACACGGTCCATTAAAGACTAATGTAAATCAACAAATGTATATGTTTCATATAGATTGTCATCAGTTGGTAAGATGCGTCTAATAAAACAACATCAAAACATAATTGTAAGAAATGTCGATATTTCTTCAAATAATCATCAAAAACTAAGACACAGTTCACTACTTCCGAACACCATACGAGCGCTTATTGTTGGACCATCAAATTGCGGAAAGACCAATGTTATGATAGGTCTAATAGAAAGTCCTAATGGTCTAAAATTTGAAAATATATATTTATATTCAAAATCTTTACATCAGCCTAAATATAAATATTTAAGACAATTGATAACACCAATTAAAGGTATGGGGTTCTATACATTTTCTGAGAATGAGCACGTTATACCACCGGACAAGGCCAAAAGAAATTCCATCATGATTTTTGATGATGTTGCCTGCGAGAAACAAAATAATATTCGTGCATATTTCTGCATGGGTCGGCATAAAAATGTTGATAGCTTCTATCTGTGTCAAACATATACACGTATACCAAAGCATTTAATACGTGACAATGCTAACATGATAATTATGTTTAAACAAGATGAACTGAATATGAAGCATACATATCATGATCATGTTGGTGGGGATATGTCATTTAAAACGTTTTGTCAAATGTGCACAGAATGTTGGAAGGATAAATATGGATTCCTTGTTATAAGCAAAGATGATGATATTGATTCTGGACGCTATAGAAAGGGATTCAATATTTTTATTAAACAATAAAATGTCAGATGCTGTAACTAAATGTTTAGTATGTTATCTGCTCTCAAGCTATTACAACTGATTCAACATCTTGATTTATCTGATAACAGATAAGCTGATAACCTGTTACCTGATATCTGATATCTGATACCTGATACCTGATATCTGATAACAGATAAGCTGATATAGAGCTGATAAGCTGATATTAAGCTGGTATAGAGCTGGTATAGAGCTGGTATAGAGCTGATAAGCAGATAGCAGATAAGCAGATAGCAGATAAGCAGATAGCAGATAAGCTGATAGCACATAAGCTGATAGCGGATAAGCTGATACACTTTTAAAATCGGAAATCATAAAATGAATGAACAACTTTTGAATGATATTATTAAGACCAGAAGTATATTTGTTGTTAATTGAGTATTCGCACAGAGGAGAAATAGAAACGCGTGTTGTCCGTTTGAAAGTACAAAGTGGAGAGAGCTTTATTAATTCAGTTTTAAGTAATATTCAGCAGTGTGAAAAGATAAGAAGAGAAAGATAATATGTTGAGAACTGAGTTACGATATTCATACAGTGTTGCATTTTACAATATTTTTAATACCTTCCCTGAATAACTTAACTCTTAGTTCTTATACAATTCAATAATTTTCATATATTTAAATGAATTACATTATTCCAAGATCGTTTGTTAATTTAGTTTGTTTGACCGCGACTAGGCTCTTCGTTAGTATATCAGCTAGCATATTATCAGTTGATACATAAAAAAGTTTAATTTGTCCGTTCTCAATTTTCTCGCAGATGAATTTCGTTTTAATGTCAACATGCTTCGTCCGTGGTGAGTACGAATTGTTCTGAGCGATTTGAATTGCGCTCTTGTTGTCGCAGTAAATAGCCATTGCATTAGTAGCACTATTCGTCAGCTCATTACCAAAACGTCTTAGCCAAATGGATTCTTGGATCGCTGACACGATGGCCATGAATTCAGCTTCTGTGGATGATAGTGCAACGGTAGGCTGCCTCTTTGTACCCCATGTGATTGCGCTACCCTGAAAGATAAAAACATATCCGGTTGTCGATTTTCTGTCATCAACATTACCTCCCCAATCGGCGTCACAGTAGCCGATAAGGTCTCCAGACTGCTTGCTGTACACCAGGCCTTTATTCATGGTTCCCTTAAGGTATCTCATTACGCGTTTGACTGCCACCCAATGAGCCCTGCCCGGATTCTGCCCATATCGACTTAAGGCATTCACCGCAAATGATATGTCTGGTCGTGTAACTTGTGCGGCAAATAACAAAGACCCAACAGCTTCCATATATGGGACCTTCGCCATCTCTTGCTTTTCGGTTTCTGTCGATGCGCACATCTCAGCGGTCAACTTCTGATTCGTATCCATCGGTGTGTTGATCGGATTACAGCTTTCCATGCCAAAACGTTTTAGGATGTTTTCAATGTATTGTGACTGGTCAATTTTGATTAAGCCTTTCGACTTTTCTCGTGTAATGCGCAGGCCCAAAATTGAAGACACCTCGCCTAAGTCCTTCATTTTGAAGTGCTTTGATAGCTCTAATTTCACTTGCCGCAGCTGCTTCACGTCGTTTGTAAATATCAAAACGTCGTCAACGTAGATCGCAATGTACAAGATTTTATTTTCGGTTACATTGTAGTAAACACATTGATCGACCTCGCTTCTAGTTAGACCAAATCCAACTAAAACACTGTTCAGCTTCTTGTTCCACATTCTGCTCGACTGTTTTAAGCCGTATAATGCCTTTTTCAATCTACAGACTTTACCAGAACCATCGTTGAATTCGCTAGGCTGCTCCATATAGATTTCTTCCTCAAGATCTCCGTTGAGGAATGCGGTAACTGCATCCATTTGATGAATTAACAGATCATGTTTTGCCGCAAGCGCTATCAGATATCGAATAGATGCGTAACGAACTACCGGCGCAAAAGTCTCCTGATAGTCTATACCTTCTCGCTGACTGAAACCTTTTGCAACCAATCTAGCCTTGCGACATATCATGACTCCATCAGCATTTTTCTTTGTTTTCAGCACCCACTTCGACTTAATGGGCTTCTTCCCAGGCGGCAGCTGTGTTAAGAACCAAGTTTTATTAAGCATTAAAGAATCATACTCATTTTGCATAGCTGCTCGCCATTCTTCAGATTCAGGTGAAGACAGCGCTGCATCCACAGATTCTGGATCATCTGACGACTGTTCATAAGCACATAAATTGTAGTTGGTGTGCAGCTGCTTCTTTTCTCGCGACGATCGGCGCACTTCATCAGGAATATCCACTGTTTGATCCGGAACATAAGTTTCGTCACGATCATAGCGAGTTTCGTCCAAGGATGATTCAGCATTTTCCCATTCATTCACCTGCTCTTCTTGCGTAAATTCATGATCGAGACTTTCTTCGATGCTTTCTTGTAAAACAGATTCATCACTTTCAGCTTCTATCGTTGATATTTCGCTATCATTTTCCACACTCATCGTTGACAATTCTGCAGTAGTATCCCTCTCTGAATTGACAATCGCGTCGTCAGTGGAAATAGTGCAGGTCAGATAGTCATACGTTTGCTGCGACTTGATCGATACTACCTCGTTTTCCATAAACACAACGTTACGAGTAGTAATGATTTTTTTTGTACGCGAGTCGAAAAGACGATATGCCTTGGAAACACTGCTATAACCCAACATGATGCATTCAATGGATTTAGGGTCCAATTTCGACCTCTTTTGTTTTGGAACGTGAGCCATCGCTTTACATCCGAAAACGCGAAGATGTTTCAGGCTGGGTTTTTTGCCCGACCAAATTTCCTCTGGGCATTTCACGTTATCTCGACACGGAATGTGATTTAGCAAATATCCAGCGGTGACGGCAGCTTCAGCCCAAAACTCATTATTTAAACCGGAATCTAACAGCATGCATCGCATCCTTTCGATAATGGTGCGGTTCATGCGCTCCGCAACACCGTTTTGTTCGGGAGTATAAGGCGATGTTTTTTGATGAATTATACCGTGCTTTTCCAAAAAAATTTTAAAATTCGCGTTCACATATTCGGTGCCGTTATCAGATCGGAATACTTTAATTTTCTTGCCGCATTGATTTTCAACTTCGTTTTTAAATTTCACGAATTCGCTAAATACGCTCGACTTTAGTTTTATCGGTATGACAAACACTTTGCGAGAGTGATCGTCAATAAAAGTTAGTATATAGCGCATACCCGAAAACGATTTATGTTCTATTGGTCCCATTATATCGGAGTGAATAATGTCCAACAAATTACTTGCACGATTTCCCGTATGCTTAAATGGCATTCTTGTTTGTTTGCCTTTTACACAAACAACACAGTCTTTATTTTCACCAATATCAACTTTTATACCGATTGCAGCGTTTTTAACTTTTTTTAAATTTTCGTCACATATATGGCCTAACCGACGATGCCATAATCCAAAATTATCTGTAACAATCAATGCTTTTCCGTCCGGTTTCCGAATTTCGCAATTTAAACGATAAAGTCCATCAATCGCACTAGCCGTAGCAAATAGTTCATTGTTTTTGTTGAAAATTTTACAAGATTCTTTTTCAAACACGATTTTGTTGCCATTTCTAGTTATCTGGCTAACCGACAATAAATTGGAACATAAGTTTGGAACGTATTCGACGTTCTTCATTACCGTTTTGCTATTTTTGTTATTTACTTTTAGCATCAAATTTATGTCACCCGCACATTCCACGGCGACTTTGTTATTGTTCGCTACCGTTACTTCTTTATTTTCAATGTCCACTAAGTTCATCAAAACGCTTTTATTATTCGTCATATGTGACGTCGCGCCCGAATCCACGTACCAATTCGTGACGTTGCTACTCGCGGAGAGTGCAGCAAAGAGAACGTTGTTTGCTGACTCTTTCTTTTTCGCACTTTGTTTTTTTGTTTTATTAGGGCAATTTTTACTGAAGTGTCCCGTTTCTTTGCAGGCATGACAACGAAAATTATGCGATTTCGAATGAAATTTTTTTTTGCTATAAAATGCACTATCATCGTTTGCGGAGTCAAATTTCACATCTTGCAAAAGTAGATTTTTAACACTATCGACAGTTAATTTACTTTTCGAATTTTCGACTGCCAAAACAAGTGGTCGAAAGTCACTCGGAAGTCCCGCCAGCATAAGAGATGCAATGAGTTCATCTTCGAGTTTCAGACCAGCATTTGTTAATTTTATCGATGTCATAATCAATGCATTTATATAGTCTTGCATACAGTTGAAGTCTTGTAACTTGGTGTGCACTAGGTTTCGTAGCAGCTCCACCTTACGTGTCAACCCGCTATCCTCATATGCCGCTAACAACGCTTCCCAAGCTTCTTTCGCCGTGTTAGCTGTTGCGATGTGAGAAAAGTTACTGGGGTCAACCATCAAGGTCAACTCAGCCAACGCGAGCTGATCTAATTCATGATCTGCTGAAGTCGATTTGTCGTTTAGACCCAATTCAACGATTTTCCAACACTTTTTTATTACTAAATAGGACTTTGCGTGTCTTTTCCAAACGTCGAAGTTTTCGCGTCCGCGTAATTTTTCGACCGTTAGAGCAACCGTAGAGGCCATTTCACTTTAGTAATGTGTATTTTAATCAACTTTTATTTAGAAAATCACCAGCAATCCGCTTTTACCATTTATTACACCAAACCGAAACACATTAAAGCGTTGATATTCTTAAATCTTTTCGCGATCAAAGGCCCATAACCTGTTGTTAATTGAGTATTCGCACAGAGGAGAAATAGAAACGCGTGTTGTCCGTTTGAAAGTACAAAGTGGAGAGAGCTTTATTAATTCAGTTTTAAGTAATATTCAGCAGTGTGAAAAGATAAGAAGAGAAAGATAATATGTTGAGAACTGAGTTACGATATTCATACAGTGTTGCATTTTACAATATTTTTAATAATATTGAAGAAGAAAATCAGGAGCTTAAAGTTGGGTGAAGCGAATACAAAGAATATTTTAGAAGATACCTTTAAACCCATAACAAAACCTCTAAAAGAATTTATTGAAAAGTCACATACACAACAAAGATCTACCGAAAGAGAAAACCCTAATGATTACGAATTCAATGAAATACCAAAGAAAACAAGTACTCCGTTCAAGTTAAAAAACGATGATGAGCTTATGGACAACAGCAATGAGGGTGATGAGGATGTTGATATATTTTACTCACAAGAAAATGAATTGCCAAACGATAGTAGTCTTATTACAAACTTATCGCAGTTGGCACAAAAAAATCAATTAGACACTTTATATGGACCGCATAAAGATAAACATGATAACCTGTGAGAAGTATTTTTTGGAGTTTTGTTAATTATCGTGAATATGAAATGTAGATTTAATTATTAAAATGCTTTGGAAGCAAAAAGTGTGAAACACTTAATGATTTTTTATTTTATATAAAAAAATAAGTTCTATTATATCCGTCTGTCGGTGGCGCGCATGTTGTTAAAATAGTCGCAAGTGTACCTAACTTTATAACACATTCTTATACAAAGAAAATAGTTATAAAGTACTAAAATGTATTGCATAAATTTTAATTGTGCCAGCGCCTTACTCACTGTGCTATCACAGGTCTTGCCTCCTCATGTTCAAAACTTTTATAGAAGCCATTCGTGTGACTGAACAATTTTAATACCGAAAAAAAAAAAAATGTTAATAAAAAATGTAGTATAACTTACCGCGATTATAGATTGAGCGCGAGTTGCGCATTTTAATTGTAGAAGAAGAGATCAGCTCGGCTCTTGTAGCATTTATCACGTTAGTAAAATCGCGCGCAATGCATTTTTAATTGTCTTTTTTGCGCCTTCAGCAGTTCACTCGGATCACTTTTTGTTGTTTTTTCAGTTGCTTGTGAAGTGAATGGAGGTAAGCACCCAGCAGAGGCGCTTTGAGCATAACAATTTTGCTTATCTTAACACTTCTGTGATTGACAGAGCGGCTTTAATGCCGGCTCATAGGTGCCGCCTTGAGATTATGCGATGCGAGGAGCGTTGCTTCATTGTTCCTTACTCGTATGCTACAGCCATTCCTTGACTGTTGGAATTAGAAAATTATTACACAAGTAACACTTAGTATGTGCTCTTGACTGGAGCAAAACTGTGACTGAATTATATTTAACATAAAATATCTTATTCTACTTTACTTGATGCCCGTTTTCTATTGCCTCAGTAAAACCGTGTGAGTGTGTGGCACACCACTTACACATCATATACTACTATCGCCAACGGATCGATAATGTAAACAAACAATATTGTTCTTCCTCTCAAAAATTCAAAGTCATACGCATCATACAGCACACATTATCGCTCTATGGATGGTTAGCAAGAAGCAATATGCTGTTCATTCTTAGCTGTGCTCCTGCGTTATCACAAAACAAACATATTGTTATGGGCAACGTTAGAGCTGCTCTCGCGTTTGCCCCCGCGCTTCCGCTAGTACATACACTAAGAGAAAAGTTGCGATCTAAAATTAAGTGCGGTCGTAAGAATTGAAAATCTTATTTGGAAATTCTAAAGTTTTATATTAAAATTGTAATTTTATATTATGATTGAAGTAAACTTAAAACAAACCGAAGCGAATTTAAATCAGTCTCTATTCAGTTTTATTCTTTTTATAAAATTGTGTGCACACAGAATAAAAAAGTTAAAGTGTTAAAAGATTTAAAAGTAGTATACAAAATTTTGATTTATTTAATAGGGAAATATTGAATGAAAGTGATGAAAATTTATGAATCAGTTGGGTTTTAATATAAATAAACTGCAATAAACAGTACAGTGTTTATAGATAAGGTAAGAATTTTCTAAATTCAGAAGTTTTAAAAAATATTATAATAATAATTTAATTCGATTTTCACTATTTATTCAAAAATTGCAGATAATTATTATATCTCTCAGTGGAGCATTTTCAAATGCTATATCATCAAATTTCTAATACATAGTAGAGTGAACATGCTCATATATATGAATATTTTGAGATGTTAGTAGAATAAAGCGGACCAAAAAATAAAGCAAAACAAAAATTTGGATCCCATAGCAAATCGTAAAAACATGATCCCCTACACAATATCAAATTTCTAAAACAAAGTTGCATACGGACTTCATAGCATTTTAAGCCTGATAAGAAGGGTTTTGGTTTATGTTATATACCAGAACAAAAAAAACCTATTAAAGAGGCTACCCAAAAGATGCTGACCTTCAGAAAGAATGAAAGAAAAATAAAAAAAACCCCAACAATTTAAAGCAATAAACCTCCTTCTCGATTCCCTATAACATACGCATACGCATATAATTTAATACATTGTTTTCTATAAATTGACACACACACACATACACACATACACACATATACATATATAAATTGGCGCTCATGGAGTTGTCATATCATCATAAGCTGCAGATAACAGTAGCATATGGTTGTTTCTATGATTTGTATACATACGCACATATACATTCATATTTTAACGGATTCAAATTTTATATACATAAGTTTTTACAACAATGTCTAGATTTAGATGTAAATGCTAATTGTTTTAGGTTAAGCTTTATCCGTTTGTTCGATATGAAATAAATTGTTCCCAACATCAACATTCGGTATAGAATTATAGGTATAAAAATCAATTAGACCACACACAAAATTTTCCGATAAATCTATTGGTGGAAAGTAGTTTGCCGTCAGAATAGAGGTATTTCCACTTAAAGTAAGCGTTTTCGATGTCATGATGATGTGATCTAAGCCAATATCGCAATGAATAAAAGGCAGATGTAACGTGCCATTTATATGAATTTATTCTCGTATTAAACAAATATTTTACAACATAGAATATTTGAAATCATTAATAACTTCCTCTCAAACGACGATAGTGACTCATCAATATCTTTGCATTTTTACATGCTCTCTCATAATAAAAGCAGACGCAAGTATCCGGTCCGGATGTACATTTTTCGTTGCTCCATGCACATTCTCTATAGTGGCTTCCAAAATGGTTTTCAACTAGTTCATTAGAATCCGCCCTTTTTATTTGTTCAAGCCATAGAAAAAAGGATGTTAGATGCTCTGGTAGAACAAATGAGGAATAATCGACTAAAAACTTTTCAATTTCAACCGCTAGCGACATGATTACTTCAACGTTTTAACTAAAACTAACGAAATATTCTATATGTAAGTAATATACCTTCTTCTCGATTCCCTATAACACACATATATACATACATATATTAACAGCTTCAAATTACATCTAATTGTGAAATTCAAATATACACACACATACATACATACACACTTCAAATTACATCTAATTGTGAAATTCAAATTGTGAAATTCTAATATACACACACACACACACACACACACACACACACACACATATACACATACATACACACTTCAAATTACATCTAATTGTGAAATTCAAATTGTATTGTAGGGTTGCATTTTCACACATGATTTTAGTAAACTTTCTGCTCCTCCCATACGATGGAGGAATTGTTCTAGTATTTTTTTGCTCCACACATACAAATTTTCACTGATGACGTCACATTTTTGCTCCATACATATCAAATTACATCTAATTGTGAAATTCTAATATACATACACACTTCAAATTACATCTAATTGTGAAATTCTAATATACATACACACACATACATACACACATACACACATATACACATATAAACGGCTTCAAATTACATCTAATTGCGAAATTCGAATTGTGAAATTCAAATTGTGAAATTCAAATTGTATTGCAGGGTTGCACTTCCACTGATGACGTCACCTTCAAATTTTAAAACAGGGTTGCATTTTCATTGATGACGTCATTTCCACTGATGACGTCATCGTATTGTTTACATTATCGCTGATGACGTCATCGTATCCACTGATGACGTCATTTTCACTGATGACGTCATCGTTTCTCCTCACCATATGGTGGAGCAAAAATGTGACGTCACACTGCTCCACACATACAAATTTTTCGCTTCTCCACTTCTCCACGCTCCACAGGTTGTGCGTGAATCCCCATATTCATACTACTAAAGAAAAACTAAATTATTCGAGTTTTCAACGATGTTCTTCTGAGTATGCGGGATTCTATAAATTTGTATGTGGACTGGATTTCTATCTTTCAACACTAATTTTGTTCATAAAAGTTATTTGAAGATATCTGATCTGAATTTAGCGCGAATATTTCAAATTGTTTTTCGCATTATTTTTCAGTTTTTCTTTAACAAATTTTGGAAAATTACCGCTTTTCTTTTAATAACACTTTCCTAAAAACGAAATATTAGATCCTGCTAGACAGACAAAAAAGTATATTTCCCTTTTTGATTTCCACGTGTGGAGGATGGCCAAAGAACGGGAGGCGTGGTGAATTTAAAAGTATTTAATTTTTAATAAAATGAGTTGTACATATAGAAATAATTAAGAGCACGTATTTCATTTCCTTTCGGCGTCAACGTAGAACTGGTTTCGTTCAATTCTTTCGTTGGCTTGGTCGTTTTGCTAAGGGTCTGTTTACACACGGTATTGATAATAGTTGCAGTTGTTGTAGTCACGGTTTCCCTTGCTATTGTACTGGCCACCGCAGCCCCGCCTACGACCGCGACTATCTTGGCCACGGTTATATGTTGTTACATTTTGGAAATTAAAATTGTATTTATTTTTTTTTTTTTTTTAAGTTGTCTAAACTTTGTCGAGGTGATCGGCTCGACTTAAGTATCTTTTCTGGCAATCACCATTAACAACAGCCAAATAGAATTTAGGTTGTCCCTATGGTCTATAACTTCTACATTATTAATGACATTGGCTTTTGGGTCTTAAATTTTCGAGCTTTCCGAACCCATTTTTGAAGTTTCTCAGGCAATCAGCACTATTAGACTGTTTAATTAATTTCCCAACAGTTTAAAACTGATAATTTCACGAGTCAGCTTCAAACATGCCCTCTTTCAGAACTTCACTACCTCTATTCAATAATCTATTTACCTTTCCTCTTCTATATTGTAATGGATAGTGTGTTGTATGGAAAGATGTTAGTGTGTGTTGATGATATTACACACATTTTCCAAGATTTTCGGTGCCGATAGATTGCACCTTTATATTTGGAAGCTGGGCAAGAATAGCCGGGTAGGGACCCATTAATACGGCTAGCAATACGGCCTGTGGGGAGGTTCGTGGCTACCTTACTTGCAGCTGACACTACATAATTTTTTTATAGAGTCCCTAGATTTTTTAATAACAATTATATGGACCGGTAAACTACTCGAGAACGGAAAGCAAAGTATCCAGGGCTCGTCACATAGAATCCGTTGCGTCCGTGAGAGTGAAGTTTTCAACTGACTGCGACGGACTGCCGGAGAGGGTTGGCACAATGAATACGCTGGCAGCGCATAGAAAATCAGCTGCTTCGTCTTCTGTATTAAAACATTTATATTGTTGCGCCAGCAGCAGAAACCCCAGCATTTTCCTTCAGAAGCTTCTTGCGGTACACCTGAGCCGATTTGTCATAAAGGCAAATGTACTGTTGTACTGTTCTTCAAAACAATTGCAAATACAGAAAATTTCAATGAAATAGGAAAAATTCCACAGAAAATTTCAAGTCGGCAAAACAATAAAAACAATCAGCTGATATCTGTCAACGTTATGCCGGACGGCAAAAGTT